>OY744617.1:85000-137500 GCA_963556255.1 Allolobophora icterica
TAGGTATGTATGTATGTATGTATGTATGTATGTATGTATGATTGTATGAATGTATGAATGTATGTATGTATGTATGTATGTATGATTGTATGAAATGTGTGTGTATGTATGTATGATTGTATGAATGTATGTATGTATGTATGTAGGTATGTATGTATGTATGTATGTATGTATGTATGTATGTATGTATGTATGTATGATTGTATGTATGTAAATATGTATGCAAATATAGCCCTACATTCCCTCTAAAGAATGGCATAGTTGTTTCTCTTCCAGAAAGAATAATGAATACCTTTATAGTCGACAACAGCTAACAGCTGACGAGAGAAAGTCCTGATTTCAATAGTGGTACCTAGGCTATATCGGGTATAACTTTTTTATGGCGTGGGCTATCATCACGACTTTTACCTCAAAATGTGTGCAAATGGACCCCCTACAGCTACCTAAACTGTCAAAATTATATTCCATGTGCTAAAAAAATTTTTCCAGAAAAACGTAGGGGGGGGGTGGTAACCACCCCCCCCCTTGGTAGCCCGAGGGTTAAGTTAAGAACTAGCCGACTAAAGAGTCTTATTTTTACACCTCAATGACACTAACAAGTCTTTAGTTTATACCTTTACAACATTAACAAGCTGACACTAGGGCAACAGGGCTATTAAGGTTTGTCAATTAAATGTAGAAATAGGCATATTACACAGAGGGGGATTTTGTCCGGGGGGATAATGTCCTCGTTAAAATCGGGGGGGGGGATTCTGTCCGGGGGATAATGTCCGGGGGGGATAATGTCTTTGGGATAATGTCCGTTCCCCGCCTCAGTCGTAGACGAGTTGCTAGATAGTAGTTTAAGACAGACTATGAACTTTGTTTTCACAATCCTCAGTGCTACACCATCCCTCCGCGCGCTGACTGGAGGACTACGAGGCCGACTTGATATACGAGTCAATCTCAAGTTACCCTATACCCTAAGGTGCCCCTTATTATATCCAGACTGGCTGATAGAGGAAGGCAGGAGCCTACTTACATAATAAGTAGATTACATGTCCATATGTTAGTATTAATCGGCGTCCTTTGTTCGGAGAGGAAAGCGGTTTCTGAAGCAGAAGTAAGTTTTCGTCATGTTTGAACTTTTGCAAGTGATAATTTAACAAGGCTCTTCTTCCATTTTAATGAGGGGTTTTAGAATAATATTTCCCTGTGTTTCTCAACTACCTTATCGACTGCAAATGCGACAATGTCTATTTTTGTTATGTATGGTGACCCAAATAAATTGCCTTTTGTGTGGTTACCCGTTTTCGCCCAAGATGCACCACTTCAGAAAACCCAAAACGCGCCCGGGTACACACGTGTGGAATATCGGCCATTAACATGAATATAGTCAGAAGGGATGGAATCAACTAAGTAATTACCAATGTCACAAATCTGAGATCTTGGCATCATCACCATAGGCCTACAAAAAAACACTGGTTGAGAAGGAGAATTCTCGCAAAACTCCTAAAACTCCACAACCAAACCACGTGAATCCAAACACTGTCGAAAAGCAGCAAATCTTCTGGCCCAAAGAAGAAACTAGGCCTTAGACAAAAAGAAGGGATGCTAAAGTCTTCAAAATAACATCTGCAAGGGCAAAATGCGATAAACGTATCCAAAACAAAAGCCGTTGAACTTGATGGCCTTGCGGAGTGTTGTGGAGGATGTGGAGAAATATTCTCTGAGTCAACAGATGACTGGCTCCAGTACCGACGTTGTGTGAATTATGGTTTGAAATGACTTGCGCGGGTATGCTTCGAAAATCTAAAGCTGTTCTAGACAACTTTGTTTGTGACCAGTGCGGTTAATTTGTTTGTGACCAGGCTAATTTGACATTGCTAATCCGTAGTTGCTAGACACTTGACTGAAACGCAGTTTTGTTTAGCCCCAAACTGCAGCTTTAAAATTATCGTATGATCGTATCCATGCCAAGACTATGTCTTAGTACAGTATTCCGGGCCCCTAGGCAGACCAGTCACGGGCCCCTAGGCAGAGTAGTCGCGGGCCCCTAGGCAGAACAGTCAAGGACCCCTAGGCAGAACAGTTATGGGCCTCTAAACTATCTTTAAGCTATATATAAATACAATAAAATAAAAAAACACAAATTGAAATAATAAAAGTGCGTGTACGACCGTACAATATTATATTTATATAATTATAGACTATTATATAGGCCCTACAACTATGATTTTATTCAGATGCTTGAAGTCTAAACTGATTGTAGTTACGCGTCAGATAATATATTTAAAAAGGTATAAATCATAAGCTTTGTATAACTGAATATTTTTCATACGTTGATTGCGGTCCGACCCGGGCCCCTAAACACTCACCGGGCCTCTGGGCATTTGACCTCCTTCTCCCCCCTCTCGGCGGGCCTGCATGTCACGTCAGGCAAGAGCAACGATGAACAGGGAGCTATAAAATTAATAGCGGCGACAATTCCGAGCGCATTCCACAACTCGTCGTCCCGGACATTGGAATCCTTCAGGACGAAGATCTATTGAAGGTAGACCAAGTCAACTCTGTATCCAGATCCTGGTTTTTCTTCTTGAGTCAGGTGAGGGTCGATGCTGCGATCCTTCTTCGTTCCTTGATCTTAACTCGGTTGGACTCTTGCAACGCTGTCCTTGCAGTAGTACCCGGAGTCAGTCGCTAAGGAGTTACCGATTGACTTGATGAGTTAGCGATTGACTTAGCGACTCAGTCGACTAAGCCACATGCTTATCGATTGACTAAGTCGCTTAGACTTATCGACTGACTTAGCGACTTGCTATCGACTTCTCACGTGATCAGGTGTGCCTATTGGACATACCTGATTACCTAACAAAATAATGCATTTTTACCGCACACTGTACTGACCGTGCCATCATTTCCGTGGGCATTAGATGGAATCCATATGGGCTCTATGCTGGCCCAATATGGGCTTCGCTCCATAATACACCAGGGAACGTATGATGCACTGTTTTAGATCAGTTTGTCATCCTTTTTACGGCGCCTTCGTGAGGTTCTTACAACGCGCAATGAAAGCAGATCTTAATAAGGAATGCAAAATGCGCTGTTATTTCACAGTAATATCACTTCATCCCTGTTGCAATCGAAACCGCAGAAATCTAGCACACCGAGTCAGTGAAGTATGTCGAAGAACTAGGAGGAAAGATTTCAGCAGTGACAGGTGACCAAAGCGAGACCAGCCATCTGCTCCAGCCATCTGATAAGTGTGCCCTTCAAATTGAAGACTTCCTGTATGGTTTAGACATTTCTCACTTTATTTATATAAAGCACTTCTATCCATATAAATAAAGCGAGATTTCTGTGTGTGTGTGTGTGTGTCTGTCTGTTTGACCGGGATTAACTTCTACAATTTTCAACCTTTTCACTCCAAACCTTCACTACTGTTGCGGCATCGGCATCGGACACCCAGTGGAGGGGTTCGCGTACCCCCTTTTGACCGTTAACATGGTGAAAATCCCCCAAACTCTACCCAACCGACCGTCCGTCACGCCACTGCAAAGCGGTTCTATTTATGGCGCCGGTATTCCCAACGTCAGTAATAATGCGCGTAACGACACCGTCCCTCACGCTGTCTTCCACTGCCAAGCGGTTCTATTTATGGCGCGGGTATTCCCCAACGTCATAACTAATTCGCACAACGACGTTGTTTACTTTCGCACAAAATTTTATTACGATCGATTCGAACTATATTCATCGTCTTACACCAAAATTGTATGTTGAAAGACTTTGCACAACTAAGGGCAGTCACGGCTAGATTTCTGGCGTTTTCTTTAAGCTGCCAACGCCGGGTTCACCCTCTTCGACTGCGAAGCAGTCAGTCCACGGGAGACTGGGAAGCAGTCTCCCAACTGCGAAGCAGTCAGTCGACGGGAGACTGCGAAGCAGTCAGTCGACGGGAGACTGCAAAGCAGTCGTCGCCAGAGGGCGAAGCAGTCAGTCGACGGGAGACTGCGAAGCAATCGTTGCCAGAGGGCGACTGCGAAGCAGTCAGTCCACGCCTAGACTGTGAAGCAGTCTCCCCCACAGGTCGCCTAAATTTCTTCCTTATTCGCAGTCAGTCGACGGGAGACTGCGTTCGCAGTCGTCGCCAGAGGGCGACTGCAAAGCAGTCAGTCCACGCCTAGGCAAAATTGTATGTTCAAAGGCTTTGCACAACTAAGGGCAGTCACGGCTAGATTTCTGGCGTTTTCTTTATGCCGCCAACGCCGGGTTCACCCTCTTCGACTGCGAAGCAGTCAGTCCACGGGAGACTGCGAAGCAGTCAGTCCACGGGAGACTGCGAAGCAGTCGTCGCCAGAGGGCGACTGCGAAGCAGTCAGTCCACGCCTAGACTGCGAAGCAGTCTCCCCCACAGGTCGCCTAAATTTCTTCCTTATTCGCTACACGGATTTAAACTTATACCTAAATTTGTTGCTTATTCGCTACAGGGATTGAAACTTATAACCCCGGGCAACGCCGGGTAAACCTGCTAGTTAGTAATAATTTAAAACTCAGAGGATAAAGCGCAACTGTTAGGTCACTTCAATTATGAAACACGGCTAAAATTAAATTTAAAATTATTGTTACAATGGTTTGACCTGAGGAACCGAAGTGCAATCCCTCAGGGATTATAAAAAGACGCTAGGAGATTTTTGGGTATCTATAAAATTAGCCTCGTCCTCCGCAACATAAGAAAAGTCAAGTAATTGCTATGGCATTATAGCGCTGGAGCGCATTCTTTTTGCGCATGTTTCTTCGGTGCTGCAGGTAATGCTGCATTCCGTTGGAGCGCATTCCATTTGCGCCTGCCATCCATTACATTCATTGCGAAAATGAAATGCTTGTCGTTCTCATTGTCTATGGCATTCTTCTGCCCCATAATCATTCTCTGAATTCCTTTGTGAATAGGCTCTTTCATAATTAAACCTAACCTTAAAAGGGCCCCAAATTAGGTGCCCAAAGGGACTCCAAACTTGGGACCCCAAAGGGCCCTGAATTGGGTTCCCGACCGGGGTCAATTAGCATAACCTAACTGTCCCCTAATTGGGTTTTCCCAAATGGGCCCCTTTAATCCCCCTAATTGGAGTGCTTACATCCTTTGCACAAGGGACCTAAATTCAAGAAATACATATAATATTAAGGAACACAAAATAAAATACGTCATAATACATGCAGTAATATCCAATTAAATATTCGTTTATTGAAACATTCCCGTCGACACAGACGCAATGGGACTACAGTGCTACACAGACAATAATTGCAACTGATAATGATCAGACAACAGTTAGTGAAAGAAACTTAACAGATGAATGGATTTTAGAATAACATCATGCATACATATTACAGAATAACAGTATAGTGCTAAATTAGTTAATTGTTAATAAATGTTTTTATAAAGCATACGGGAGATAAAAAATTTCTCGTTTTTATCAAATTATCAGGTAATATAAAAAATACATAATAACAAAATTCAAATTAAAAAATACATAGTAATACATGCAGTAATATAAAAAATTACATAATAATACACGAGGGCCTGCAACTGACCTATCTCGGATTTTGCTATAATTTTGCTATTTTGTAGTTTAACATGTTTCTACATCATATTGAAATTTTCAGAAGCCTATCACCATGTATCTGCATTGTATTGCAGATGGATATGGCACGAAGCACACTGAACTTAGTGATATATTCAGAGGCTTATGTACATCTGTTCCTGAGATACTGGCTTCTGAACATGTCACCAAGTTCAGAGTTCAGACATGTCGCAAATGCTTCACACCCCCGCTCCATATCCGTCTGCCATACAATGCAGATACATGGTGATAGGCTTCTGAAAATTTCAATATGACATATAAACAAATATCAGCCAAATCTTGGAGGGGTTTGTTACAAGTGTTTCACATATTTGATGATTTGATGATAGTGCAATAATACTTAACCCTGCGAGTACCAGTGGGGTCAAAAAGGACCCCAAGCCTACTTTAACTGTATACTGCACAAACACTGTTCGTGCAAATTTATTGAAATTTTGTGACTTTCAAGATGTACCTAATCTCTATACAGGTTTCAATTGAAAATTGCACTGTTGATCACCAGAGGGCGCCGCCAATCTTTTATAGCATTGAGTACCAGTGGGGTCATTTTGGATCCCAAATGTTTTTAGCAATACTTTCAATGATACCTTAAGAAATAATTCATATTTATTAATTAAATATAATATTTATTTACTCTATTACCTGAAGAAATTCTTTTCTGAATAATAATTTATATAAATTTAAATTTTTCAACACAAAACACAACAACTACGAAGTACAATAGCCATTGAATAGCAGGCAAGTTTATCTGTAGGCCCCTAATGTTATTACGTCAAACGAGAAAGTACGCTATGGCTGAAAGAAAATATTCTGCAAATGAGATTAGAAATATTCTGCTACAAGAGATCGAGAGCGACAATGATCTATCAGAAGGTGATGTATCCAGCGAAGAAGAGGACTGCATTCCAACGCCAGTAACAAAAGTTACTGATGGCGATGATGATGCTAGCCGAAGCTCATCATCCAGTGAGCAGGAGATGGAAGAACCAGCCACCAAACGTCCTGCAAGAGGAAGTGGTCAGATTCGGGGGCGCGCTGGACGAGTGGCAGCTAGAGGTGGTAGACAGCCGCAAGCATCCAATACAAAATCCTCCTATGGTTCTGATTCATGTGAGCAGAGAGCCCAGCTCGTGCATCAGCAGCTGCATCCAGTCGTGCACCAGCTCGTGCATCAGCAGCTGCATCTAGTGGAAGATCAAGGCCTCGTCAGAATCACACATGGCAATCAAAAGATGGCTCCCTTACGTGGAACAGTACTCCTGTCAAAGAGGCTTCTGGACGACATAGGGCAGAAAACGTGATGCACAATGCACCTGGTCCAACCCGATATGTTCCAAATAGTTTACTAATACTTGTTTTCTTGACAATAAATAAAAATGCAAAAAACAAAAAAGTTATTGTAAAAATTGTGTTGGGGTCATTTTGGACCCCAGTGGTACTCAATGTATCAAAAAAATTCTGGTAGTTTGAGGGTTAAACAATTACTAGTACAACAAAATAAAAATAATGACTCAAATGCAACAGAATAAAAGTAAATGACACAACTGCATAGCCCATAACTGTGGACTTCCATTATGGACAGACCTGTTTAAATCAACCAAAGAAACAAAAAACTTGAGAAATGTTAAGGACTAATCAGTAATTAATTAATTTCACCACAATTAATTCTTTAATCGATTAATCAAAATGAATCTGCAGCTCTACTTTAAATGCAACAAAGGGATTAGTACAAAACTAGCAATCGCAGAAGTTGTGTATGGTAAACAAACACACTTATGCCGAATATCTGTAATTGGAATTAGAGCCAGGTTTCTACTTGGCTGTGACAAATTGTACACATGTATTGTAGACGATGGCACTGGATAAGTAAAAAGTCATCAACAAGATCAAAAACTTCATTCTAGTCGGTATTTCCTCTGCCTGCCACAATTAGCTTCTTCTCTCCTTCCTTTCCTTCCTTCGACTCGATAACTCATTTTTAAACTGCTGGCCGCATTTTCATTAGCTAACTCACACAGACCCTCACGTACGCCAGCCTTCTCTGCTTGGGTTCCCGCCGTGACGTCACTTGTCGGTGTTTCTACGCTGACTTTGATGTTCTTCGGTTCTACTAGTTCACATTTAAAATCTCTGTATAAAATCTTTGGACTAACGATGAGATCTGTAAATAGATTACGGATGACTAGTGCCTCAACCCTACCATTGAATTCTTTTCTCTTGATCTCAATCATTGCCGTGGGAAATTTTCCTTTCATTCCATTGGCAAACACGCAGCTCTAACTACGACTTGTGTATAATTGCTCCGGTTCTACAAACTCTTTCTTAATCGCCATGCAAGTCGCACCCGTATCGAACACGGGCCTTTCATTTACGGTCACACCTTTCGTTTTGCTGAACCACTCCAGTGGTTGTCTTTCTAATAAACAGCACGCTATTATATCCACGCTTTCCTCCATATTCTCTTCTCTTTCGAAACATTGCACTGCGGCAACCGTGTGAGGTCTGTCTTCACGGTTCATTTCATTACAGTTTGAAAATCGAGGAATTTTGATCCACAATTGAAGCAACCCTATCCTTGACCTTTGTAAACATTATCATTTCATTTTGACTCTTGGAATCTCCAATCATTCTTGAATGGACTCTTATCCTTAAAACTTGGATAGTCCTTTCCTGTGGCTTAGCAAACATTTTTTTTCTCTTTATATTTCTGGTATGACTCTCGATTGAAATTCTTCTGATTGCCTTGTTTATTCTTGTTTGTGATTAATCCTCTCCTCTCCTCTTCTTCTCGCGCCTCTAAATAGTTCTGTGCCTGCAGAGGCATCTCACCTAAGACTGATAGTTGAGTGAATGATAGGCCACTATATAGGAGACCAGGATAACTTTGGATTAACGTCGCAAAGAGACTGTAGCGATGGTTGGTTACATAAGCAACATTGAACTCGCGAGTAAACAAATCCTTAACAACCATGTCTGCAGGCACGTACTTCCGCGAAGAAAATATCACATACCTCGATGATATGCTATTACCAGAAGAAGACTTGTTGCGGTTTCCCCTGCTCTATGATTTACGCGTGAGTCGTTTTAATTGACGCCAGATCTGTTAATGCAAGATTATTGAACTTGTCAACAAAATCCACATTCAAATTCCATACCAAGTTTCCAGAACGGTTTTCATGTTCCGCGATATTTTGTCGTATTTGTGGCACAACCTTTCCATCGAATGTATCCATGTATTCAATACATTATGGCTGTCCATCGGAGCAATACGACGTCTTTTGGTCGCCACGCGTTTGTCAACTTTCTGAGTCGTAGCTGTTGTTCCGAGAATTTTAGATAGTTTTCGCAAGTTGTCTTCAAAATCGTTCTTTCCTTCATCGTTGTTTGCAAAAAGAAACTTAACTCCTAAACGAATCGCATCTTGAGCAAAAGTCGCGATTTGCTGTATTACATTCGCCATTGTATAGCATTCTATCGATTTAGAAGCACAGACTGAACGCTGGCCATGCCTACGTGGCGTTTTGCCGTCTAGTCTCGTTCGGAGGAGATAGTGTATGCCACGTGGTGTTTTGCCGTCTAGTCTCGTTCGGCGGCACTAGTGTATGGCGTTTTGCCGTCTAGCCTCGCTCGGCGGCGCTAGTGTATGCCGCGTGGCGTTTTTTTGCCGACGCTCACATAAGCTTTCCGAATCTTACTGCTCTTGATGCGAATTATTTAAAGCTTTATTTCATTTTGGCAAACGGCACCGTATCAAGTCAAGCCCTTAAAATTTTACGCCGCAAATTTGCTTTTCCTGCAGGACCTTGACGGAAATATGGATTTTGGCTTGATGAATTTTTGCAAAACATTTTCCTCAATCTTACTGCTCTTGATGCGATTTATTTGAAACTTTTTCATTCTAGGAAACTGCAGTGTATACAGTAAGTTTAACCCTGAAAATTTAACACGTCTTAAATTCGCTTTTTCTGTACGAATTCGACCGAAATATTGATTTTTTCCTGATGAAAGTTTGACAATGAATTTTTTCGGGGGTCTTTCTGGAGGCACCGAAAATCGATCTGCTATAAGTGTCCGTGCGTCTGGAGGCCATCAAAATCGATTAATGCTATTAGGGTCCGCGCGTCCCAAATCTGCTGATTTTTTATGATACACAAAATAATCCATCTCGTATAAGCGTCCGTGTGTCCGTGGAACCCACGGACACCCTGAAAATTCGATCTGCTAGGCCTATAATTGTCCGTGGGATCCACGGACTGTCTGGAGGCACTGTTTTCAAACCGAAAAAATCGATCTGTTCTGGAGGCCCTCACAATCGATTTTTGGCTAAAAGGGTCCGTGCGTTTCTGGAGGCCCTCAAAATCAATTTTTTTGCTATAAGGGCTCTTGGGCCCTAAGGCCCTCTGGAGGGAATGTTTTCGATCCGTTATTTCTCATCTACTGCTGTCCATAGCAAATCTCCTAAATTATCACAGAACCTGTTGTATACGGATTGCTCAACCCACGTAGTCCTAGTTGGATGACTTCTATAGCATCGTTATCATAATTTGTTGTCCAAGACACCAACTGATTGCCTGCGTTGCTATTTTACACTTTGGGAAGATTGACCCAGTTTCTTCTACATGTACAGTCTCTAGCAGCTGTCTGCTTTCGGTTACTAAACATGACCATAAATCCACCATTGAAGTGTTATGTCGTGCTAGTAAATTTATTTCCATTACAGACGACGTGTAAAGTAAACGCCAAATGAATTAACTGTCTGCGCAGTTGGAAAATTGAACAAGAATCATGCAATGCCTCACCTGTTTGTTTGTCGTTCAAGGTCAAAGTTTCAAAATAGGGGTCCACCGGAAAGACATTTTCCACCGAGTACCGAATCCGAGTATTTGGATGTACTATTTTCCGGAACGAACCGGAAACTAACCGGGTACCATTTGTTCCATATGCGAAGCTTCACATTTTCAAGTAATAAAAAATTATCGACATAAATTTGTGTAATTGTGAAAAGTGACTAATACAATTTCAATTGTAGTCATTTCTGTGCAGTTGTGAAGTTTTCTGTGTAATTGTTTTAAGGCTGAACATTTATAATTTTATATACGTAAGTTTATTGAATAAGTTTTTAAAGAAAAAAAATTGTTTGAAAGAAAATATTTTTGCAACTATTTGCGTCAACAGTATTTGCCGAGGCGAATACTTTCGGAAACAGGATTTCCGGCCGAGGCAAATGTCAGAGGCGATTTCCGGTGGACCCCTACTTCAAAACGGATATATTAGCAACAGCCTTTGCCCACCTCAATTGCTTGACTTCAACACATATATCATCCTCTACATTGCACGTTTTATTGCCCATTCAGGGTTAGTAAATCTGAATAAGAGCCATAAAGACACCACTTTACCGGACGCTTAACTGACGAAACCCCTTTTCTACTTCTTCTTCTTTCTCTCGGAGGTTGGGGAGAATGTGCACTCTTACGCTTCTGTCCTTTTCCTTCTTGATGCCCACCACCGACCGTGATTTCTTCGGTACCGGTACCAGGATGCCGTTGATGGTTGGCTACAAGTCGTGAACTCGTTCCTTCAAAGGTCCGACCCTAGTGATATTCTAGGGCGTTTTGAGATCGATCGACGCCTTTTTCGAAAGTGGAGGTAAGTACTCTCTGTACAGGTTCAGAAACAATGAGTATGAATTGATAGTTTGGTACAATTCTTCTCTTCGAAATGAAATCAGTTTAGTCCGTTGGCTTATATATGTCACAAAAATGACGGGAAGAAAAATTTTGGGTAGAATCTTGGCAACGATGTTTAAATTAAAGGTATGATAGTTCTGAAGCAGAAAAATGCTGTTGCCAATTTTTCTTTCATGGTTTACGCCCCCTAGCGGACGTTTTAGCATGACGTCATATCCCCACCTTAAAAACTGCCAATTAGTCAGTCAGCTTGGTGTAAAAATTGCTCAATTGATGTTGGAAACATGAAATTTGGCACATGGTAACAACATACGATGAAGAAACATTTTAGCTATAGGGCCACCGCAGATTTGCCTTCCGGCCTCATTGGCAGCCATTTTCCAAGATGGCCGACCGAAAATAGAGGTTTTTCAATATCTCAGCTTCTAGTTGACTTAGCCTCGTAATCTTGGTATCTAAACATACATATTTAGGGGCAAGGTTTCCAATGGAACTAAATGCAATCACTTACCTATATTAGAAAAGCTAATTGTGGCAGCCATCTTGAAGTTAAGGTGACCTGAAAGCGGCAGTCCGGTGCAAAATATGAACCAGTTGCTCATAAACTGATAGAAGCATAAAATTTGGTAAATTGTATGAACATGACCTAAGGGAATTTTTTAGCTATAGGGCCATCGCAGATTTGCCTTCTGGCCTCAGTGGCAGCCATTTTCCAAGATGGCCGACCGAAAATAGAGATTTTTCAATATCTCAGCCTCTAATTCACTTAGAATCGTAATCTTGGTGTCTAAACATACATATTTAGGGGCAAGGTATCCAATAGAACTAATTGCAATCACTTACCTATAATAGAAAAGCTAATTGTGGTAGCCATCTTGAAGCTAAGGTGGCCTGAAAGGGGCAGTCCGGTGCAATATATGAACCAATTGCTCATTTACTGACAGAAGCATGAAATGTGGTACATTGTATGAACATGTCCTAAGGGAATTTTGTAGCTATAAGGCCATCGCAGATTTGCAGTCTGGCCTCGCTGGCAGCCATTTTCCAAAATGGTCGACCACAAATAAAGATTTTTCAAATATCTCAGCTTCTAGTTCACTTCGAATCATGACCTTGATGTCTAAACATACATATTTATGGGCAAGGTTTCCCATAGAACTAATTGCAATTACTTACCTACAAGAGAAAAACTAATTGTGGTAGCCATCTTGAAGTTAAGGTGACCTTAAAGTTATGATTATAATTTTTTTTGTTAAGCATATAGTAGGCCTAGTTTGGGCAAGGATTGCTAGGGAACTAACCATTTCTGAAACTTGTTGCTGTGTCCATGTTCATGTGGAAACAAACAACATATGGTGTATCAGCAATTCAGCATGTTACTAATGTTCTCGTAAATGTACATTGAACAAAATATTACAGCTAGTCCACATTTCGGAACCAGAGTCCAGACAAAGTACTACCCACAGAGTTATATAACATCGTTCACGTCATTCACGGTCACATAGGCCTGTACTCAGACAGAGACCAGCACACTGTCTTGCAGCTATCACACATTTGCGCTATACCCTACAGCCCTTCTCGCAGCCACATCTGAGCAGTTCTATCGAGAAGCTCATATGGCAAGTGTTGTCCACTTCACTTCCCAGCCTCCTTCGATAGTTTACAGCCATCCCCTTTCACCAGGACATGGTAGCTTATGAACAGCTGGGAACATCTGTGCCCAGACATGGCCTGCCTGGTTGGCAGCGCTCTTGGTGTGTTCCACAAGTGCAACTTGAGTTGGTGGGAGGCCATCCACTAATCTGCCTTTCTGTGAGAACAGCTGCTTCCGTACCTCATTCACCTTCTCCTCACTGCTCGCACAGTCATACAGAAGAACTACAAAGCCCTCCAGTACATCGAGCTGATCATCAACAGAATTGGGAGTTGATGCTAAGGTGCAGAAGGCTGGGGTAACGTAGTTGAATATCTTTCAAATGTCCCACACAGTCCTTTTTCCACGGCCAGTAAAGAATGATACTGTGTCACATCCGCTAAATGCGTGTAGGAAGGGCAAGGTTACTCACTTCTCTGGGCCAAGGGCACGTGGGTTTACTAGTTACCTCGAGCTTTTCCTGAGAAAAAGCCAACCCATAGTTCGTCAACGCTGAGCTGCTGAACTGCTGCTATGGCTAACACCAACAAGATGCCATGTGCCATGCCTGCAGTGTCAGGCTTCAGCATCCTAACAATGACTGATTCATCCAGGATAACACAATCAACAGAATGTACACTCAGTGAAAGACCTGGCTGGATATCTGGGATGGCGTCATCTGTTGAAGTGGGAACCACCTCTTATAGGAGCTCACAATGTCTGATTTGGTTCCTAGCCGCAAGTTGCCCATATTCGAAAGTGATGACGAGTGTTAGCCGTGCAAGCAGTGAGGAGAAGGAGAATGAGGCACGGAAGCAGCTGTTCTAACAGAAAGGCAGATCAATGGATGGCCTCCCACCAACTCAAGTTGCACTTGTGGAACACACCAAGAGCGCTGCTAACCAGGCAGGTCATGTCTGGGCACAGATGTTCCCAGCTGTTCCTAAGCTACCATGTCCTGGTGAAAGGGGGTGGCTGCAAACGAACGAAGGAGGCTGGGAAGTGAAGTGGACAACACTTGCCAAAGCTTTTCGATAGAACTGTTCAGATGTGGCTGCGAGAAGGACTGTAGGGCATAGCGCAAATGTGTGATAGCTGCAAGACAGTGTGCTGGTCTCTGTCTGTGTACAGGCCTATGAGACCGTGAATGACGTGAACAATGCTATATAACTTATTTGTGGTTGGCCATTTTGGAAAATGGCTGCCAGCGAGGCCAGACTGCAAATCTGCGATGGCCTTATAGCTACAAAATTCACTTAGGACATATTCATACAATGTACCACATTTCATGCTTCTGTCAGTAAATGAGCAATTGGTTCATATATTGCACCGGACTGCCCCTTTCAGGCCACCTTAGCTTCAAGATGGCTACCACAATTAGCTTTTCTATTATAGGTAAGTGATTGCAATTAGTTCTTTTGGATACCTTGCCCCTAAATATGTATGTTTAGACACCAAGATTACGATTCTAAGTGAACTAGAGGCTGAGATATTGAAAAATCTCTATTTTCGGTCGGCCATCTTGGAAAATGGCTGCCACTGAGGCCAGAAGGCAAATCTGCGATGGCCCTATAGCTACAAAAGTCCCTTAGGTCATGTTCATACAATTTACCAAATTTCATGCTTCTATCGGTTTATGAGCAACTGGTTCATATTTTGCACCGGACTGCCGCTTTCAGGTCACCTTAACTTCAAGATGGCTGCCACAATTAGCTTTTCTAATATAGGTAAGTGATTGTAATTAGTTCCATTGGAAACCTTGCCCCTAAATATGTATGTTTAGACACCAAGATTACGATTCTAAGTCAACTAGAAGCTGAGATATTGAAAAACCTCTATTTTCGGTCGGCCATCTTGGAAAATGGCTGCCAATGAGGCCGGAAGGCAAATCTGCGGTGGCCCTATAGCTAAAATGTTTCTTCATCGTATGTTGTTACCATGTGCCAAATTTCATGCTTCCAACATCAATTGAGCAATTTTTACACCAAGCTGACTGACTAATTGGCAGTTTTTAAGGTGGGGATATGACGTCATGCTAAAACGTTCGCTAGGGGGCGTAAACCATGAAAGAAAAATTGGCAACAGCATTTTTCTGCTTCAGAACTATCATATCTTTAATTTAAACATCGTTGCCAAGATTCTCCCCAAAATCTGTGTTCCCTAACATAAGCCAACGGACTAATTAGCAGAGTCAAACACAGTGAACTCTCTTAACAATCTTGCGAAAAATTTACGCTAGGCGAAAGAATAGATTTCACCAATGTCAGTTGTTCATTACCTTCAATTCGGAACAACGTTGGCTTTCTTATCATTTACGACGACAATGTGCAATTCACAGTCCGCTGAACGTGACAATTTAACCGCTATTTCTATTCAGAACAATTCAACGCAAAATCGACGTATCTGTCTATTCTATCAAAAAACAACAATTTTTGATTATGCTGGCACACCCTCATAATTATATCTTTTCGAGGGGGCCTTTGACGCCATGGTCTGTGACGCCATGGCCTGAGGCGCCATGGCCTATCTAGCCATGGCCTATGCAACCATGGCCTGGTTGACAAATTAAGCAATGACGTCACAATAGGCATCCGTATAATCTTACGGCTCAAACGCAAAAGGCCACATAACGTTAATGCCCAAATTTGCTACAATAGTAATGGATCAAGCTACTAGTAGTTTGAAACATAGATTCTCTGAGCACGGTAACCTTTACGTTGATTTGTCTTGTTTAGATACAAACAATTTTGCAGAAATTTCGATAAGGATTCCCAGTGATGGGCTAATTACAGCGACTGAGTGACTTGCAAAGAAAATTTGATTACAGTGTTACAAAAGAGTAGGGAATTATTGAACTTTGCAAGAAAATGGGCAAGTTTCAAAACTACTCTTGACGAAGACTATAATTTTGGTATTTGACCCTGAAATAACAGACAGTCTCAGAAAATACCGTGCAATATGGATCTATAGAAAGTGAAACATTCACAATAGCAGAAAACAGCAACAGCCACATAAATAAATGCAAATCTGACAGAAGATGTATTGTTTGCTGTTAACCACGTTCTGTTTAAATTCAGTTTGCATAGTCTGGCTTATTCAAATTTGTTTTTGGCTTAGGCCTACAAATTCGCATTAGTATCGCCAGAGGCGGATCCAATGAGGGGCAATCCGGCCATGGCCCCCATTTGATATTTACACAGAAAGTGCCCCATCACGAAGTACACGAGGATCACTATGTGATCTTTCATAAGAAAATAAAATGACGAAATATAAAGAAAATGATTAAATAAAACCGGACAATTTCTTTTATTAGTTTATAAGTTCATTGCAAATAGTTTGTTTATTGGTAGTTGGGACTAGGTGTTTAAGAGTATCTTGCTTACTTACATGTACCTCGTAGTTGAAAGTGTACAGTGAGCCACAGTCGCATGTTTTATGTGATGTAATGTAGGAATCCATGTATGTATGCATGTAAATATGCATACTACGAGGACCGTGAGTGCCCAGCACCACCAGAAATAGGCCATGCGAGCATTGCGAGGCCACTTATGCCTGGGCATTAAAAGATTAGAATTGAGAATTGACATTAGAAAGAATCATGGTATTTTGTAGCATTGTAACATTCCATTGGAATTTCTGAATGAAACCTATTTCAATAAAAATTTTAAATTAGTTTCAAGTTATATCTTTTTGAACTTGTTCTTTTTCTCGGTGCTCTCTAGGCCTATCTATCTAGTTATAAATTTGGATTATGAAACAATACAAACAAAACAGTTAGTCTGATGTTTTTGTGCGAAATTTGACTCTGCTGTTAGATATATTAAATTATAATTATCCTAGTCTCCTGGAGTTCCTTCTGTACGTTGCAGGATGACAGATTCTACTGTCAAAGGGATAATTTCAAAAACTCTGTCCTAACCAAATCCAACAAAGCAAAAGTATAGAAAATCATAAAAGGTCAAAAAAATGTATTTGCTCTCTTTCAGCACTCACGGTTTTTTGGTCAACCCCGCGCCTATGTAGATATGCATTTATGCATGCATGTAGGTACGTATGTGCATATGTATTTATGCACGTATGTACGCATGCATCTGCCGTGTGTATGCATGTATGCAAGTATGTATGTACGTACGAATACATGTATTTATGTATGATTATTCACCCCCATAAAAATTCTGCATCCGCCGCTGAGCATCGCGTATATAAAGGGCCTACAAGAAATAAGAGGGGGTAGAATAATGGTAACACTCGTGGCCAGAAGAGCAGTAGAACGCGGTTCGATACCCGCTACCTTCTTTTACAGCGAGCGCCTTGCATGGCTGCCAAAACGTGTGTTTTCTTAAGGTCCTGATGATTCTACTGATTCTACTGTTATGTTCCAATGCAATCTTACTGCGTCTGTCAGTTTGAATTAACAAAGATTATTATTATTATTATTATTATTTTTACCTGAGGTAGGTAGTTATAATCCCTCAGTTTGTCCAAAACTATATCAGTGTGACAGTAAGGCAGCCATATAAAATGAGCAATTATTTTGGATATTTTGAACAACAGGATGTTAAAAACAATAAATGAAAATGTATTCTTTTGTGTGTTTTGGCCTATATTAGCCGCGCCTGGCCAAAAATTAAACCGCGGTGAAAGTGTTGAGTATATAGACTAACAAATGACGTCATAATGCGTGTTATTTTATTAAATAAAGCAAACTTCAACCTTCCTGCTCCGAGTATATTAAGACATGTCAATTATCATTAAAAATATAATCAAACTACTGAATCATTGAGACACCAAATTCCAATTGTAAGCATGTCTTCATGCCTTGACGTGTAGTAGGAATATCTATAGGCCCTACATGCAAATTCTGATCTCTGGTCACAGCTACGTTAAAAGGCTTTATGACTTTTCAGCACATATTGCAATTAACAATGTAGAGAAGAGTTGTCTCAAGTGGACTGTTGCCTTAATTGGACCACAGCCGATTTACGCCCTAGATACCCATTTAACCTCTCTTTCAACTGTTGTATTCTTGCGCAGTTGAATATTGATCGTATCGATGTAGGCAGTTTTACGGAATACTAAACATTTATTAAATTGCGGTTAAAACTCTATTTCATGTAATTCTGATCTATTTTTAGTCGTACCTGATAACGAGGATATACAAGTTAGATCAGCATTTAAAAATGCACTCTTGTTTGTTTTTACTATAGCCAGGTTTCATGTTTGAGAGACAATAAGTGATTTTAGGCTAAGGCTGACAAGTGTTGAACTATCGCAGTGTAAGTAGAAGTAGTCCGTGTTGTCTGAAATTGACCACATTTAATGTCCCGAATTGAACTGATAATTTGGGAGGCGTTTAAGGACACCGGCACTTGCAATGTTATACTGTGCTTGAAGTGCTTCTTTAATTAAATAATAATAAGTTCCATTGGCTTTTATTATGTCGAAAAAATTTTCTTTCTATTGTATATGTAGATGACTATGAGTTTAAAATGAGCGGACTGCTTGATGATGTGTTCCTCTGTGAAAACTGTGTGTAATTACTCTAGGTAGGCCCCTTTTAAGTGTTAAGTGTTTGACTCAAATGGTGGTAACGAAGCATTAAAAACGACTTAACTAATCATTTAGTCGTAGCTAACTAGTCTATAGTTAACCATGTGTTGTCTATTTAACTAGTGATTCTGACAATGTACACCTAATTAGTTTCCTGGCAGTGGTTATTTTAGTCATATGTTAAGTTGATTTCTACCACTTTTACAGTATTTGTACAGTTAGCTAGAGACTACATACCTCGCTTTATTTATATTATTATTCGAATCTTCTGAATCGTCTTTCTCCGTCGGTCCCAAAGTTTCTAGGATTGCATTCAAGAGCATTCCTTGATCATCCGATCTTCCACGAAACAGATGAATTATCGAGGTCCGACTGTATAAACTTAAGAATCCCAATGCCCCAAGAATACGCGGTGTTTCTGCGAACAAATTAAAGCATGCAGAATTCGGTCATGGCTTGGTCTCAAAACATGCAGAAGTCGGTCATCGCTTGGTCTCAAAGCATGCAGAAGTCGGTCATCGCTTGGTCTCAAAACATGCAGAAGTCGGTCATCGCTTCAGCTCAAAGCATGCAGAAGTCAGTCATCGCTTGGTCTCAAAACATGCAGAAGTCGGTCATCGCTTGGTCTCAAAACATGCAGAAGTCGGTCATCGCTTGGTCTCAAAACATGCAGAAGTCGGTCATCGCTTGGTCTCAAAACATGCAGAAGTCGGTCATCGCTTGGTCTCAAAACATGCAGAAGTCGGTCATCGCTTGGTCTCAAAACATGCAGAAGTCGGTCATCGCTTGGTCTCAAAGCATGCAGAAGTCGGTCATCGCTTGGTCTCAAAACATGCAGAAGTCGGTCATCGCTTGGTCTCAAAACATGCAGAAGTCGGTCATCGCTTGGTCTCAAAACATGCAGAAGTCGGTCATCGCTTCAGCTCAAAGCATGCAGAAGTCGGTCATCGCTTGGTCTCAAAACATGCAGAAGTCGGTCATCGCTTGGTCTCAAAACATGCAGAAGTCGGTCATCGCGTGGTCTCAAAACATGCAGAAGTCGGTCATCGCTTGGTCTCAAAACATGCAGAAGTCGGTCATCGCTTGGTCTCAAAGCATCCAGAAGTCGGTCATCGCTTGGTCTCAAAACATGCAGAAGTCGGTCATCGCTTGGTCTCAAAACATGCAGAAGTCGGTCATCGCTTGGTCTCAAAACATGCAGAAGTCGGTCATCGCTTGGTCTCAAAACATGCAGAAGTCGGTCATCGCTTGGTCTCAAAACATGCAGAAGTCGGTCATCGCTTGGTCTCAAAACATGCAGAAGTCGGTCATCGCTTGGTCTCAAAGCATGCAGAAGTCGGTCATCGCTTGGTCTCAAAACATGCAGAAGTCGGTCATCGCTTCAGCTCAAAGCATGCAGAAGTCGGTCATCGCTTGGTCTCAAAACATGCAGAAGTCGGTCATCGCTTGGTCTCAAAACATGCAGAAGTCGGTCATCGCTTGGTCTCAAAACATGCAGAAGTCGGTCATCGCTTGGTCTCAAAACATGCAGAAGTCGGTCATCGCTTCAGCTCAAAGCATGCAGAAGTCGGTCATCGCTTGGTCTCAAAACATGCAGAAGTCGGTCATCGCTTGGTCTCAAAACATGCAGAAGTCGGTCATCGCGTGGTCTCAAAACATGCAGAAGTCGGTCATCGCTTGGTCTCAAAACATGCAGAAGTCGGTCATCGCTTGGTCTCAAAGCATCCAGAAGTCGGTCATCGCTTGGTCTCAAAACATGCAGAAGTCGGTCATCGCTTGGTCTCAAAACATGCAGAAGTCGGTCATCGCTTGGTCTCAAAACATGCAGAAGTCGGTCATCGCTTGGTCTCAAAGCATCCAGAAGTCGGTCATCGCTTGGTCTCAAAACATGCAGAAGTCGGTCATCGCTTGGTCTCAAAACATGCAGAAGTCGGTCATCGCTTGGTCTCAAAACATGCAGAAGTCGGTCATCGCTTGGTCTCAAAACATGCAGAAGTCGGTCATCGCTTGGTCTCAAAACATGCAGAAGTCGGTCATCGCTTGGTCTCAAAACATGCAGAAGTCGTCATCGCTTGGTCTCAAAACATGCAGAAGTCGGTCATCGCTTGGTCTCAAAGCATGCAGAAGTCGGTCATCGCTTGGTCTCAAAACATGCAGAAGTCGGTCATCGCTTGGTCTCAAAACATGCAGAAGGCGGTCATCGCTTGGTCTCAAAGCATGCAGAAGTCGGTCATCGCTTGGTCTCAAAACATGCAGAAGTCGGTCATCGCTTGGTCTTATTGTATAATCAGGATCATAGTTTATATCGAAGGTCTCGCCAGATGACTGGATCAGATGCATCGTCCTTCCGTTTTACGAAAGTAAAGGAAGTTGCTTCCTTGTAAGAACGACTCCCCCGTTTTGCACATATTTCTACTTACATGCTTGATGTTCTGCACTGGCTCCCTATTGCTGCGCGCATCCATTTAAAGATCCTGTTCCTTATCTCTAAATCTCAACAGGGTAATGCTCCGAAATATCTCTCGAACTATCTGCGACAGCCGCTATCTGCATCTTCTTCTCGCTCATTGCGCTCTGTAAATCGGCTTGATCTTTTTGTTCCCAGGGCTAAAACTGTCTTGGCCCAGCACCGGGCGTTTGCTGTAGTGGGTCCCACGATCTGGAATGATCATTCCCCTCTCCTCAGAGCCAAACTAATGACTGGATTTTCCTCATCAGTCTCGCGTTCCCTAAAGGCATTTCTGTTACCCCGGGGTTCCAGTGCTGAATAGTTATTCTGTGAGAGGCGCTTTATAAATTTCTAGATACAATACAATACAACTACTATGCTGTAATCCTCCAATTCGACACTGCGAAGTTTTTACGGGGTGTTCTTTTTGATGGTCTGTCTAAGGGATTGCCATGAACATTGAACAACCTAGGCGACTAAAACAGAGCGATTTCACTCGTGGCAGATCCACTTTCGTTCGTAATTCTAAGCTCAATAGCCAGATTCAACGTAAATATTTGTTTGAACTTCGACCTGTAACCGAGTGTGCGTGTTGAAGTATTATGTCATTCTGGCATGTATTGATTTCCCTTGCTTTGGACAGTGTTGTTCGCATGCTATTAAGGCATCACCGCCATAATTATAGTCACCGGTTAACAGAGGGGACAGGCTTCCAGCTGGACAGTCGAGTTTTAGAATATCATTGAAAAACCAGGAAATTCGGTATCCCATCACATTGGTTGTGGCACACCTCTGGGTCAGCTCTTCAATTGAACTAACACAGTTCACGATTTTACTTGAAACACCATTGATTGAAACACTGCATATTATGATAATGGCGTACCATTGAGCAATCCCAAGTGCTGCTGAACAATTTAACTCATGTGGAACATCCGGTTCTGAAGGTAGATGAATTGTTTACAAATTAATTGCAGAAATACTGAAATCTCAGATCAGTTTGATAATGACAATCATCATAGTATTAATCGGAGAACACAACACCCCAACTTACTATAATTGAATATTGCCCGTTGACCAACTGTAAAGAGAGCGTCTGGGAATCCATGGTTTTCCATCAATCCGCTTAATTAAAGTCATCGTCGCATACGTAATATAATCATTGTAACCATACGCAACGTGACGTCACAATACTGGCAATGTTGCTATAATAACATTGAACGCCTCCGTAAGGTTACGGAATGTAAAAGTCTACAAGTATCCGACAAGGTCTAAAGAGACCATTCTCTACCAAATGATGCATCAACGCGTAGACAATTCTAGTTTACAGAAAAATATAATACAAGGCATATGAAATAAATACGTATTTATAGAGATTTCTTGTGTTGGGGTATTATTATAAAGTCGCTCAAACTTGTGGCAGTAAAGCAGCAAATGTTGGCTCACGTCTTAGCACAGTTTAATTAAGTTTAATTATGGATTTCTTGGGAAAACGATCGAGTGTGGATTTCTAAAGCGGAACTTTTCTACAATAAATATATATAACATATTTAAATGTATTTCAAATCGTAATTTTGAGTTATTTTCATTTATTTTTACATTTACTGTTACATTGCCCTACGGACAACTGACTAAGCAAATCTAGATGAAACTAATCATTTATGAAGGACACGATGATAGATTTGTTTAATTAATTAATATTTTAAAATGTATTTATTTAGAAGACTTATCAGGCTCACGAAGACTGAGAGTCAGAATATGGTGAGTTAATGAAGATTACGCAAGCATAAGAACTAAGTTTAGAATAAACAATTAATTGGTTCATGTAACTTTATGTCCATCAGGCTCTACTGATGAATATAAGAACCAACGAATGAATCAACGACATAATTAATTAACCAAAAATTACTTGAATTCCTGAACGAAACACTGAATTGCTGACTGGGTAAATAAATGAACAAATGAATGAACGAAGGGATGTAACACTAGCAATATTCAACAGACTGACGAATGTAAACTGATTCGCGCTATGTATTGCTAGTTCATAGATTCCGGAAGAGCAAATTATGACGTCACAAACACATGACGATCTCCAAATTTTACATTTTCGCTTGGAACGTAAATCAGATTTCAAATAATGGTTTCGCGTCACCACTTAATTAAGCAGCTGTGAAACCCTGAACCCACTAGATCAACTGCAGAAACATTCTTGTTTGTATGCTGACGCTTGGGTTGTTTAGCTGATTTGTTTGATTAACCACTCGCGCGATCGCACGTTTGTCACCAAAACCCATTTCGATTATCTTGGACTGTCGTTCAGACGTCTCTATTACAATACAATATAACTAAAGATTTACATAGCGAGCTTTAACAAAACAAGTCTTGCACGAGGGCGCGTTACGCTAAATTCCTAGTCGTAGTATAATGTGAATTGATGAGTTTTTAATTTGGATTTAAACTGAGCAACAGTGCATTGACGGACTGTAGGCTAGTTGGAAGACTGTTCCATTGTACGGGTCATGAGACCGAGAAGGCACGATTACCAAACGATTTACGTTTCTATTGCCAGAGCTGTGTCTAAGAGAACTTTTATTGTCTTTTCTGGATCTGCAAGAGTAGGCTTTCTTAGCCTCGTTGAATTGTATGTTTGAAAAATAATAATACTGTACTATCTACGTTCAAAAGTCACGATACGTAACTACTGCACGGTCTTGCATGATAAGCATCTCTTGTTTCGTCCGCATTCTGTCTTACCAAGCGGAAGTTTAAATATCTCAAATACGACATTCTTTTTATGCCAAACCTGGTGAATTTGCCCGTCATTATGACAGGAGAGATATGCATAAAGGGAGAGAGTGAAGGAGGGATGGATGGAGGGACAGAGGTAGGGCGGATGGGAGGAAGGGAGGGAGGCATAGACAGACTTAATAACCGCTGTTTGTCTGTGTTTCAATTCGCCTGTCTGTCTGTCTGTCTGTGTGACCGTCCGTCCGTCTCTCTCAGCGTGTGTACATCTATCTCCGTAGTGCCCAGTGTTCGTGGGCGGAGTCTATTTCGGGCGCCTATGAGAGCGTTTATCGACACACAGAACTGGAACATTATATGTATAGATGTTCATCAAGTGTGCATTTTGCAATAGTGCACGAATAGTTCTCACCCGGATCAGAATCGTCAGGTCTTCTTTCCACCACCAAACATTCAAAGATGTCGTACACAGCTTCGCCTGATAAATGTAGAAGAGCAGTGACCTTTCGTTTGTCGTCAGTTATGTTGAGCGCCGTCAATAGACTCTCGAATCTGTCTTTCAATTTCGTCCACCTCAATGCAGTTGCCGCATGATGTATTTAGGCTAGTTGTTAGTTGTCCAGCAATTACTTGGGTGACCCTATGGTTTCTAATATACTGACGGCACAAGGTAAAAGAATGCACTAAGGATACTTTTTTGACGTGAACCGGCGACAAATTACTTGAGAAATCTTGCAACCCTGTTTGTTTCATTGATTCCTGCGTCTTTCTTGACTTAGCATTACACAACGTTCAAAATCCAACATTAAGCAGCGCAATGTAATCGTGATCCTGCATTTATTTTTATTTCCTTACTGAGGGCATTTTATCACAAGTAACGATAATTTTTACAATTTGTTGTCTCATTAGCGGCAGCATTCAAATTTTAATTGTTCGTTAATTAAATATAACATTCACGACGTCTATCGTGGCACAAAAGTTTAAAGTTTGCCTGTCTGGCTTTGCGTCTGTTCGTCAATTCCCCAGTGTTCGTAGGCGAGGCGAATTTCGGGCGTCCGTGTTAAACTGCATTGGCTATAATCAGTCTTCGCCTCGTCCTCCTCCCCTAAAGTTAGGGCGGAGGGAGAGGGGGAGGCATAGACAGACTTAATAACCGCTGTTTGGCTGTGTGTCAATCCGCCTGTCTGTCTTTCTGAGTGACTGTCCGTCCGTCTCTCTTTGCGTGTGTACATCTGTCTCCGTAGTGCCCAGTGTTCGTGGGCGGGGCCAGTTTCGGGCGTCTCTGAGAGCGTTTATCGACACACAGAACTGGGAAATTATATTAATGGATGGTATACTATTACTCATTTACTATACACATTGCTTTTGCCACCTTTTTGGTGTGTCTGTGTTTCTATTTAAAATGCAAATTATATGTATAGATGTTCGTCAAGTGTGAATTTTGCAATAGTGCACGAATAGTTCTCACCCGGTCAGGTGTTGTTTCCACGACCAAACATTCAAAGATGTCGTACACAGCTTCGCCCGACAAGTGTAGGAGTCCAGGCTTTCGTTTGTAGTCAGTTATATTGAGCGCCGTCATTAGATTTTCGAATCTGTGTGTCAATTTCTTCCACCTCAGTACCGTTGCCGCATGATCTATTTAGGCTAGTTTTTTAATTGTCCAGCAATTGCTTGGCCGACCATGTAAATTCTAATATATTAACGGCACAATTTATAAGAATGCACCAAGGATACTTTTTGACAAGAGAAATCTTGCAACACTCTTTGTTTCAGTCGATTCCTGCGTCTTTGTCGTTGACTTAGCATTACACAGCGTTCAGAATCCAACATTAAGCAGAAGGGTTGTTATCATGTTTCCAGACTTGTCCTCGAGACCAAGGTCTTGTGCACTCGAGTTCGTTTTTTAAAGTCTTGGTCTTGGTCTTGAGACCAAATGTCTTGGTCTTGGTCTTGAGACCAAAAGTCTTGGTCTTGGTCTTGAGGTTCAAAGTCTTGGTCTTGGTCTTGAGGTTCAAGACCAAGACCAAGACCGGCTGTCAATATGAACAGTCATTTAGCAAAACTCAAGAATTTAAAACTTTATCAAGCCTCCTTGCATCATAGCCTACGACAAAATACCTACGGATGGATACAAGTCTTGTTGTTCAGGAAAACCCATCGGCAGCAGCAACTAAGTTATGCTGTGTCTGGGAGCCCCGTCGATACTTTTTCTGAGCCAGACGGTCTGATAAACCATGGGAGGATTTCAAAAAGGCTCACAATTTGTACATTTACATCCAGTGCTTGAAAAGCTACTGTGTGTGCCAGCGACTTGAGCTCCTATGGAAAGTATTTTTCACATAACGGAATATTTATGAGGTCCCACAAGGCACGTCTTGGTCAGAAAATTCTGAGAGAATTGGTTTTATAAATAGAAAAGGCATTTGGAGTAACATTTTGCATGAAGGACTTTTGTAAATACGAATTCAGAACTCTCTGCAGTCTGCGGTTAAAGTTAATTTGCCTGAATAAAATAAAAGACTGTTTCATTAAAAGAACGAGTAGACCGTCTTCGACAATTTTTTTTAAGGGAAAGAAGTCTTGGGCTGAATGTGATTTTTTAGCTCTTAGTCTTGGTCTTGGTGTTGAGGTTCAAAGTCTTGGTCTTGGTCTCGAGGTTCAAAGTCTTGGTCTTGGTCTTGGTCCTGAGGTTTAAGATCTTGACAACAAGACTTCATGTTCCTGCATTTATTTTTATTTCCTTACTGAGGACTTTTTTTTACCACAAATAACGATTATTTTTCCTATTTGTTGTCTCATATGGGCCAGCATTCAAATTTTAATTGTTCGTTAATGAAAGTTAATATTCATGATGTCTACCGCAGCATGAAAAGTTTAAAATATAGGGTGACTCGATACGTCGAGAACGATTTTGAATGCAGACAAATATATGTTATACACAATATAATATGGAAAGTTGTATCCTGGATGATAGGTTGTTCAAATGAGAATGTTACGCCAAAAAATTAGATCACTAGCTCACTTATTAAAAGTTTAGCGTCAATATCCGTGACGTCATCAAATTCGTGCCAAGCAAACGTCCAGTTAGGCCGAAAACAATATTGTACGACCATCATTGTTAATCCACACATAATTAATTAATTACTACAAATTATCATTTAGTATTTAATAATTTTCCTTTGCTCTTTATTACAGCCTCAAGTCGATTAGGCATCGAGCCGATTAGATTTTTCAGAGTTGTCAGAGGTATCGATGTCCATGCCTTACGAAGCCGACGTTTTAAGGTGTTCAATGTCTGGGGTTCGGGATCGGCATAAACAGTTGCCGCCATAATACTCCAAACATTTTCTATTGGTGACAAATCCGGCGAATTAGGCGGCCAGTCCCCCGGCGAGATGTATCCATTGATATTTTTGTTCAACCATTCGACTGAAGCTTTTGATGTGTGTGCACGTGCACCGTCTTGTTGAAATAATCCTTCGCCGTTATTATGAAACATTTTTGTGACTGTTAACTGAGCGCAGACTGCAGTTCGCTGGAATGCGGGTTTGACTTCTTTCTCCAGTATCTCATTAATATAATAACTCGAAGTGACTGAAGTTTGGAATGATATGAAGTTTTGTCAATCCAAGAGATGTCATGCCTCCCCACACCATAACTGAGGGACTGAACTTCACCTGTGGAGCGCACGGAACAGAACTTTCTTGTGATCCCCACACAACGTCGTTCTTACTGTTAGGTACGTGGTAGGGTTTGAAGGGCGATTCATCACTGAACATAACACGCGACCAATCAATATCCTTAAACTTCTTCACGAAGTTTACTCGGCGAACTTTGTAAGCATCAGTTAACTTTAGGACTTTTTTCTCTTGAAACTCTTCCATTTCAGCGTCGTCCGCATAAAACGCCTTATTGTCTCTTTGCTTCCAGCAAGGCGTTTGTGTTTTAACCGACGTTCTAATTTTTGCAAACTCTGTCCTCGCCGATATTTAGACTGTTTGATAAGTTTTTGAGCGGCAGCAGTCAGCACGGACTTACGACCACCGTGATATCGATTCCGCAGCGTCTCCCCAGACAGCCAACCCCATCGGCCCCGCAGGGAACCAGTCATGGCACGCAGCGGCTTTTCGGTGGGGTCGGCTTAGTGTGGTCTTCCCGTACTTTGTCGCCCTCTCAGTGACCGTCGCCCAATTCCGTCAGCCCATAGGTTTGCACACGGTGGGCCAACACTTCTCCCCTAGGACCAACAGTGGCCCTTGTATAGCGCAGAAACTCGGCCCGTGTCAGAGTCGGGGTGGGAGGCTTGGAGGGGATGCCGCAGCGGTATGGGCAATCGAAAACAAGTGACATCACCGCGGTAGGCGGGGAGTGAAGGTCGCAGCGGTGCCCGGGTGTCAAAGAATGGAGCCTATAGAGATTACGCGTGGGGATATTACTTGGCTGAGGGGCAGTGCATAATGGCCATCAGACACCACGCTACGCTACCTCTGAACGAGATCATGGGCAAAGGGTCAGTGCCAGAGATGACCTAGATATGCTTTCGTTCTATCAGAGCGTATCAGAACGCTGAATGCAAATGGCGGCATTTCTAACAAAGAAACCACCGTTGCGAAATTAAATTGAAAAGTTTAATTATAGAAACGGTAAGTTGTTATAATTTTCTATCTATTTGCAGTCGTTCTAGTATGAGGGCATTTCTCACAGGACTTTAAGACAGTGAGTTTATAATTATGCCCATTATAGCCTGCATACTGTGCATAGTATAGGCCCTGCATGTAGGCCCTACTGAAGCTCGTTCAGCGCAACCTGGACAAGGAACGCTGAACGTTTACGTTTGATGGATCTGCATCGGTAGGGTTCTACGTGTGTGTGTGTGTGTGTGTGTGTGCGAGCTCGCGATTTATCTGAGCATTGCTTTCTACAGACGAACTTGCTCCTTACAAGTGAGCTCTAAAATTTATCACTTAGAGTTGCAAAAAGGCTTTTTTTACAGGTGCTTCAAAGGACATGTATGAAGTGTTTGTGTCCCTTCTCATTTTATTACTTTGTTGCGTTACTGCCCAAGTCTTAGCTGTGTACTTAAGTTAACCTCTGTTATGTACAACTAATCTTTACTTTCAAGTTGGTTCTGCACCGTGTAATTTTTTTATTAAATAGGTGTCCCTGGTAGCGGTAATATTCCCTTTTGAGCATGGGCGGAGTTTGGTCTTAGTTCATGGGGGGGGGGGCTAAAACATACCTTACAAAAACCTTGATGACCTTTTTTTTAGGAATTCGTCTCCGAAAAATTAATTTGATGACCTTTTTTTAGAAATTCGCCTCAGAAAAATTTCTGTCTGTGGCTTCATGGGGGGCTTAGCCCCCCCTAGCCCCTGATAAACTAAGCCCATGCTTTTGGGCCTACCTTTGTGGGGTCAACCCGAATCCCCGAAACCCGAATCCCCGAAAATGCTGAAAATACACGAAAGCCCGATTTCCCGAAAACAGTTTTATAGAAATCGGCCGAACTCCCGAAAACTATTCAAAGTGAAATTGTAAACTCTTATACGTGACATAGATCTAGCGTGGCCTTACATTCATCCGACTTCTACTTTCAATTACATTTTCATCACTAATCGATTTCGGGGATCCGGCCGAAATTCGTTTCGGGGATTCGGGTTTCAGGGATTCGGGCCGGACCCTACCTTTGTGACCAGCTTGTATAAAAATTTTAATAATTGTACTTATGATATATTCTTACATAATCCATGTACAGTTTCCTTCATACATACATACTGACACACATCCACATGTATGATCATATCATACTTTTGTCTGGTGTATGTTGCAGGCAAGATTTCTGTCGAGATCATGTGGAAAGCATTTCAGTGAGATATTATTGGGTATACTGAAAGCATTGATTACCATCGGTCTGGTCCTGCAGTTTAACTGGAAAGGCTATTTTCATGGTGCTTTCAGTTATGTCACAGTAATGAATGAGTGCTTGTGCTAGTTTTGACATACTGTTTAAACTATCAATTTCTTGGTCTGCCTAATTGAAAGTATGAAAATAATAACAAATTAGTCATTGTACACGGATTTGGATAACTTTTGCTTGTGTTAATGGCTTATGTGATATTCAAATGGGTGCACAATAGTCAGTATAGTGCAATACAACTGTATTTGATAGTGGCATCCTTCCAAAGACCAGAACCATAGATCATACATACAACAAAAACATTGCTGGCATTGAGCAGTTGTGCGTGAAGGACTTGCACAAGGTCCTTAAACAGTTGCCAGCTAAGTGGAGGCTTGAATAGTCAATGGTTAGCATACTGGACTGTCGACCTTCAGTTTGGTATTTAAATCCACTCCAGATTATATAGGTATCAAAATGTCTGTTCCATATGTATGCATGTATGTATGTATGTAAGCACCCTTGCAAAATGTCTGTTCCATGAGCACCCTTTACAGACAATGACTGAACACTTCTGGTGACTAGATGAGGCGTCAGAACTGATCACCCTCTCTCATACACCTTGAGGTTAAGACAAAACTTCCATGGCTACCTATTCTGGTTGGTGTGAGGTCTGATCTTTGTGATATTCATATTTAAATAGTGTTTGTATGTACCGGTATTTATCTAGATACTTAATTTGACGCCTTTTAAGTACCTCACAAAGTCGCTGCACACGTGGTTTTCTGACTGATCTGAACAAGTGCGTTTTAACAGTTGAGTATGTTTGCTGTACAGGGCCGAGTGCAACACCACATAAATGCAATGGATGACTGTTCCGTGAAGATGGTCCAATACACGAGAAGGCATGATGAGCTCGAGTTGATGTGCAGAAGTGCGACACCTGGTTGCCAATCTATGTAGGTTTCATTATTTTTAATACTAATTGTATATTTGTGTTAAAATGTTATGAGAAGAAGTGCAGTCCTGTAAGCTAACCCGAAGGCAGCCATGGGTATAAAGTGTTAAGAGACTTCATTCATTTTCTTAGCCCGGGCGGCTTATGAGGTTAGATGACCAGTCCTCTCCTTTGCCATCTAATCTTTCCAATGACAGTGTGTTGTATGTTCTGTGTGCACAAGTCAGTGTACTTGCTGAATGCTGTTTAATTATCTGCCTTCATATCAGAGATGGACATGATTAGTTAACTTGCTAATTGATTAGAATTAGAATTAGCTACTGAAATTTGCTAAGCGATTAGAATTAGCAAAGTTTTGCAGCTAATCGATTAAAATTAGCAGCAGCTAATCAATTAGCAATTACAGTTAGATTTAGATAATTCATACATATTTATGCTTCATGAGTTTTGATCAAAGCACAGCAAGTTACTACAGCACGTTTCTGTAGTCTATTATAGTACGTAAAGCAGCACAACTGCTATGTCAGAACAGTCCACAAACCAGCAAGCAACACCACATCGATCAATACAATGTACGTTTATTATACATACATACAAACATGCAAATATACATACGTACAAAAATGCATACATGTGTGCATACATAATGCTCTGGTTGCCATTATTTGTGGGTTTCATTATTTTTAATATTAACATACATAAATGTAAGCATGCATACACACATAAATACATACAAACATACATACGTAAGGTACATATGTACATATATACATATGTAAATACATACACACACATACATACATAGCCCTACATACATTTGTGTACAGTGTGCTACCCAATATTGCGCAGTCATTGTCAGAAGCATAGAGACCTAAGCGCAGAAATAAGAACTTGTACAGGTTCCCTGGTTTTATAACCATGAACAGATAATTAAAACAGTCTTCAAACTCATTATTAATAAACTCGTTAATGAATTCGTTCTTAACATAATTTTAAAAATCTAATCGATCAGCTAATCGTTTTACAATTAGAATTTGCTACAAATTGCTAATCAATTAGAATTAGAACTGGGTTCAGGTGACAGCTAATCAATTAGAATTTGTCTCATCGATTAGCTAACTGATTAGCTAATGAATTAGAATCTAATCGATTAGTTACCCATATCCATATGTGAATAATAGTGACTTAATTTTGTCACGTGTATATGTGTACGTAAAGTGTGTGTATCTGAATGCTTAATAAAGCAACATCTAAATACCTTACGAAAGTGCTGTTATGATTATGTTATGTTATGGCAGTGATCTCGAAGAGGAGCAACGGCCCTTCCAAAGAGCAACAGAGAAGAAACAAGGCCTTATCATTCCACCAGCAACGAGGAGCAATAGTCCCTATCATCCCACACTGAGTAGCATCTTTACCTGAAAATGTAGCAGACCTGCAGACTCTTTATCTCTTGCCTTAGTACTTATTAAATTTAGATTATGCTCTGATGTAGAACTATATTTATTACATGTTTACTAAAGTACTTGTTTACTGCAGCCAATAATCAGAGGCATCCAATAGTCAGAGGTGCCTAATATAGGTGTATAGTATAATAGTATAATATTGGTTAATATATTCATGTATAATCTTATTTTATAAAATTTTATTGTGTATAGACAGTTGTATGTAGGCACTGTAAGTATGACCTCTATTTCTCAGTACTAGCTGCAATTGGTAGATACTTAAGAAGTTTAGTGTTGAAATACCTGAACTTTGTATTACTATGATAGCCATAGGTTGGTAGCCATTATTTGTGGGTTTAATTATTTTTATTATTAGTTGTATATTTATATTACTATGTTATAAGTAGAAGAAGAGCAGTCCCATAGGCTTAAGCCCGAGGCAGCCATGGTATGAAGTGTTAGCGACTTCATTTTCTTAGCCTCGGCATACGAGGTCAGGTGGCCAGTCCTCTTCCTCGCCATCTCATCTTCCCACTGACAGTGTACTTATCACAGCTTACCGTACTTGGTTAGAGGGTGCAGAAGAAACAGAAATCTTGAAACGATATATGCCCTGGTAGTGATATGTTATAAATTGTAGCCGTGTGTTCCATATTGTTATGTGTAAGACTTTAACGATGAGCTGCATTGGTTTCCCAATCGCTTTTAATACAGTCTCATTGTTAGAGTGTTAAAACCTGGCTTTACTGTGCCACTATTGTTTCTCATTCTTTGCAACATGATGAATGATGTTTACTTCCAAAAAATTTTTCTTAGAAATATGTTAATAAAATGATAATTATAGTGAAGTTTAATTTAAATTAATAATTAACTTGTTAGTATTCTGAAGAAGAAGAGTAGTCCATTAAGCTAGCTCTGAGGCAGCCATGGTTATGAAGTGCTAGCGACTTCATTTTCTTAGCCCCGGCTTATCAGGACAGATGTCCAGTCCTCTCCTCCACTGTCTAATATTCCAACTGACAGTGTACGGTCAGTGTACTTATTATAGCTTAGTTGGTTAGAGGGTGCATAAGACACAGGAATCTTGAAATGGATATCTGCCCTCGTGGTGATACGTTATAAATTGTAGCCATGTGTTCCATATTGTTATGTGTAAGACTAATGATGAGCTGCATTAGTTTCCGAGTCGCTTTTAATACAATCTTGTTGTTAAAGTGTTAAAACCTGGCTTAACTGTTCCACTATTGTTTCTCATTCTTCACAATACGATGAATGATGTTTACTTCAATATAATTTTTTTTCTTAGAAGTATGTAAATAATATGGCAATTATAGTGAAGTTTAATTTAAATTAATAAGTAACTTTTATTATCCTGAAGAAGTGAAGACGAGTCTCGTAAGCTAGCCCTGAAGCAGCCATGGGTATGAAGTGCTAGCAACTTCATGTTCTTAGCCTCGGCATATGAGGTCGGGTGGCCAGTCCCATCCCTTGCCATCTCATCTTCCCATTGACAGTATACGGTCAGTGTACTCACTACAGCTGAGTTGGCTAGGGGATGGAGGTGGAGCAGAAATCTCGAACAAAATTTCTGCCCTGACGGGGATTTGAACCTCGACCTCTCGATTCACAGTCCAGCATGCTCACCACTACACTATTGACCACCATTTTAGAGTGAAGTTTAATTTAAATTAATAATTAACTTGTTATTATTCTGAACTGTTTTAATATTAGCTGTTCCACTGTTTTGTAATATTTGTGATGTGGTAGATAGTGGCAACTGCAATAGATTTTGCATAAAGCTCTGAAACAATTTTAATTAAAACTGGTTTAACTATACCTCTGTTGTTTGTCATTCTCTGTGATATTATGCATGGTGTTTACTTCAATACTTTATGCAGAGGCAGCAACTTTTGTGGAAATATGGTAATAATATGTTATCGTGAAGTTAAGTTGAAGTAATATTTTACTTATTATTCAGAACTGGTTTAGTATTAACTGCTCCACTGTCATTTTTGTGAAATAATGGATGGTTTAATTGCAATATAATTATTCCATAAAACTCTGAAAACATTATAATTTGAGAACTGGTTTGACTGTTCCATTTTTTTGTTTTTCTTTGTGATACGATGAATGCTGTAAACTTTAATATACATGTAATTATTTTAATAGAAACTGAACTTTTTAGTATGTCATGCATTAGCTATATTTACAGCTGTTGAATCAAATGTCAGGAGTACATAGTCTTGTTGGTGGGATTGTGTACTTTTAAGCTTGGAAATACCAAACATAAAAAAATCATCTGACAATCTCTTACAACAACATTCATAGGCCCACGGTTCCGATCCACTATTCCGGGGATCCGCCTGAATATACATACATACAACATACATGCATACATTCATGCATGCATACATGTATGTATGTATACATACATTCATACATACATGTAGGTATGTATGCATACATACATGTATGTATTCATGTATGTATGCATACATACATGCATACATTCGTACATGCATGGATGTATGTATGCATGTATGTATGTATCTATGTATGTTGTATGTATGTATGTATATTCCGGCGGACCCCCGTAATAGCGGACCGGTACCAGGCCCACAGTTTGTCGACGTTCGCCCCTGTAGGCACAGTGGACGACAAAGGCAGTCCCTTTTGCAGGCACCATCATAACCCCCACAGCTGGTCAACATTTTGCCCCTAGGGGCGCTGGTAGTGCCGACGCGGGGCTCATTGACTGCTAGCCCACATTGATCGACACTGGGTCCTGCAGCGAACACCTAGGAGCGCACCGTGTGCCCCCTGCAGGGCGCAATGAGGCGTAGACAATATCGGCCCAGCACGGGAGCCGCCCAGCCGTTCCCTCGTGAGCCCACGAACGTGGGCCTCTAGATGCTGGATAGGCGTCCCCAGTGGTCTGCGATCTGGGCCTAGCGATGGGGATACGCTGTGGGCAATCAATGTCGGCGGACTCTGGGCCCGGCGTGGCGTGGCTGTCTGGGTCGTTTGGACTCTGCTTGTAGCGTTTGGCCCACTTGCTAATCCACGATTTAGAACGACCCAATTTCTTTCCTATAACACTGTAACTGTACTTTTCTTCCAATAATGTAATAGCTTGAGCCCTAATTTGCGATTCATTTAAGGCCGCCATTGCCTAATCGGCGTATTCACTATTCAATGATAACGCTGCTTGTTTACGTTTGCTTGGCACGAATTTGATGACGTCACGGATATTGGCGCTAAACTTTTAATAAGTGAGCTAGTGATCTAATTTTTTTGCGTAACATTCTCATTTGAACAACCTATCCTCCAGTATACAACTTTCCATATTATATTGTGTATAACATATATTTGTCTGCATTCAAAATCGTTCTCGACCTATCGAGTCACCCTATAGTTTATTATTAGAAAGTGAAGGTGATTTGGCAATGTGCTTTTCCAAGAAACACAGCAATACATAGAGAGCTTTAGAAATTGTCTGCCAGTTACATCTAGGCATTGTCATTCCTCAATTCAGTTATTCCGTCAGTCTGTCAGACAAAGAGTTATTCAATCAGTCATTCGGGCAATCTGAATCAGTCAATGAGTCTGTGATTCTATCGGTCAGATCTCTATAACAGGATTGAAGGAAATCTCGCGTTGCCTACGATTCAGTAGCAATCCAGTGTTCTTGATTTCTGCGCAATTAGATGTCTGTGGTCATTGTCTGCTTGATAACACGCAATCAGGTTATCCAGGTACACAATACGTACATAGGCGTAGTGTGTGGGGGGGGGGAGTACGAGGAGTAACCGTAACCCCCAATTTTTAGACCAAAGTTACGCCCCTGAATTCGTATATCCGACTTCAGCTCTTCAGAACCGGTTTTAGTGGGAGGTGGAACTCTAAAGGGCAAAAGGATCGCCTTGCTTATATTGCCTCCGCTGATCGCATTATGTTTGACTCATTCCTAAGGCTAATTGGGCCATTTAGCCACTTATTAAGCATGATATGTAGGAATGGCTGCCGTCTAGGTTGCATTGAGTCTCGGTCACTTCGAGTTTAAATTGAAAATTTTACGGTCACTGCAAGGTTCTCGGAATTTTGGAATTAACATTAATTCTCAGGACGACGTCAAGAAGAAACCTACATGGAAAACAAAAACCTTATAACCTGAACTTTGATGGAAAATTAAAAGGTAAATCAGTTGCTTAAACTCGATACCAGACAAGGGATGGTCTTAGGCTACGCGCTGCACGTGGACTTTAATCAACAACAGGCGTACACAATCGGCTTCTTGAGTCTGTACACGGCGACGAGAGGTTGGCTTGACTAAATACCACACTTAATACTAAAACGAACTATTAAAACAAAAATACTACTCTACGAAGAGAATAAGAGCAGTTGTTTGAGGCATGGCGAAAAGGTCCGTTAAAGCTGAGGATCTAGTTGAGCTTCTCAAAGACGAGAAAGTGACGGAGGTACTTGTGGCTCGACTTGACACAATGCTAGAAAAAAAGTCGAATCAATCATAGAACGAGTTCTACTAAAGATAAATCCTGTCATTGAACAAATGGTAAAAGACATGCTCTCGGCACGATGTGACAAGATGCAACTCAAGCAGACTCATCTCGAGGAACAAAACGAAGAGCTCGGACGACGTCTTGACCTGGCGGAAATGGAAACTCGCCAAAACAACTTGGTAGTTCACGGCCTTCCCGAATTGGAAGGCATGACCAAATCGAAACATATGGCAGAGTCAGAAGCTACGCAAGCTATCATCACTCTGTGCAACACAACCCTTGGCTTGAACATCTCTGACAGAGACATCTCAACCGCGTACAGAATTCCAGCCAAGGGAAAAGAAAAGCACCGTCCGCTGATGGTAAAGTTCACGGCCCAGCGCACCAGGGGTCAGGTGTTCGGTGCTCGCACACTCTTACGGAAGACGGCGATCTACATAAACGAACACTTGATCTCCCGTAATGCCCAGCTGTATGCAAAAACCAGAAACATGGTGAAATCCGGATCAGCGTCCTCAACTTGGACAACAGGAGGCTGGGTTTTCCTCAGGGTCACCGACACTCCGGGTGAAAAACCGTTGAAGATAGTTAAATTAAGCGATCTGGAGAAACTATCGGCGACTAATGCATCAGTAGCATCCAAAGAATAGGAACGAAACCTCTACACAGAAACTGACGTACCGCGGAACCCGCTACGGTCACATTCCTTCCTGCACTCTCGTAAAAAGTGTGGAGTTTTCCTACACACTTTCCTCCACACCTGTGTGTAGCTCTCACTCTTCCACACAAATGTGTAATTATACTACACAGTATTGTGTACTTTTTTTAGTGCACACTAATGTACATCATAACTGCACAGTATTGTGTAGTTATAAAGTGCACAGTAATGTGCAGCTTTCATCCACACTATTTGTGTACCTTTAACTACACACTATTTGTGTACCTTTAACTACACACTATTTGTGTACCTTTAACTACACACTAATTGTGCATCTAGCGTGCACAGTATTGTGCTGCTTTCTTGCACACTCATTGTGTACCTAACTTGCACAGTATTGTGTTACTTTCTTGCACACTAATTGTGTACCTTGAATACACACTAATTGTGCATCTCAACTGCACAGTATTGTGTTGCCTTCTTGCACACTAATTGTGCTCCTTGAATACACACTAATTGTGCATCTAAATTGCACAATATTGTGTTGCTTTCTTGCACAGTAACTGTGCACCTATAATACACACAAATTGTGCATCTAAAGTGCACAGTATTGTGCTTCTTTCTTGCACACTAATTGTGTACCTTGAATACACACTATTGTGCATCTCAACTGCACAGTATTGTGTATTTATAAAGTGCATAGTAATGTGCATTTCAACTGCACACTGCTGTGCAAAGGAGTACAATTATTTTGGATATATACTGCACAGTATTGTGAGCTGTATGCATGCACCCATGTAATTCAAGTTTTTCTTTTCATTTATTGTGATCTGTTACATCCAGATGTTTGCAAGACAATACAATAAATGTTCAATCATGCAATTCAGACAAAAACTTCTTACTGCACTGATATATGTTTACATGACAAAGCATAACACAGAAGGCATTTTAGGGGAAAACATTTAATTATGAAATGAGAATACTGAACATTGAAATGTAATCGTTCAACATTTTCAAAAATAAACATATTACTTCAGCAGAACTCCACATAACAAAGAGTCTTCACAACAGTTAACATATAAAGTCAACATTATAGCAAATCAATTATTCATGATAAAAAGAAAAAGGAGAAATCTCTAATTCTCACTTGCAGCAGAATTAATTCACCTTGCAAAAATTTAATGCACTTGATAAAAAAGACCTTAACAATAGTGCATTAAACCCTCAGAGGTATTACCTATTAAAAAATCACTGTCCTCTCAACCATCTTCGAGTGCAACCAGGGTTGGAAAGTTTTTGCCACCTGATGAAAAAACGAATTTTACCATAGAAAAAACTGGCTTGGAAAAAATAGGTTTTGCCGGCAAATATACTTTTGGTCACATTAAGATTTAATAAATATTATTTTTACTATTATTAGTTGTCTAAGTTGTCTTAATATTTAACTGTGACCAAGCCGCATGTACATCTTCAGTAATATCTGGAAGACTACCATTTACTTCTTATTATATCAGTCATCTTTTTGGTGGCCCAGACCTTGATGGGTCAAGGAAGTGATTTCTAAAATTGTTAGCATATGCTAAGATCATGTGATAATGAAAGTCATGTGATGTGAATGATAACAGAGATCTAAGCATTAAATTTTGCGATTAAGTGCTAGAATCTGTTAATTAACTTAGTTGTCATTTTCTGGATGCATTGGGCATTGGAAGAACATTGGATTTACTCGGTGATGAACTAGAAAGGTCAAACCATTTTCAACATGTCAACCTATGCTGATCCTGATAGTGACACAGGTTGGCTGACACTTTGAGAAATTGATAACTGTCATAACATGATTAGCATTTTTAACAATCAGTTCAATCAATCAGTTTATTGACTCATCAATCATCATAAAAACAAACACATTAGGTAAAAAAGTACAGTTCATACTCTTTGTAGCAACGTGCAGAACCTGGGCTTGCAGTACGAGACAATGAGTCACCCGAAAATAATAAATAGACCCGCTAACAACTCGGCTGGCTCATTTACCACTCTCATTTGTGTTAAATGAACGCAGTCACACAAGTAGTTTATCTCATCACATGGAATATAAACATAGGCAGAACAGTAAGCATGAGGCAGCAGCGGCCATAATACTTTTCACTGTGTCAGTAATAAAAACATCTTCAATCAAGATTTGAACTGATTCAGAGTTACAATTTTTTAAGTTTTCTGGGTGAGAATTCCATGTTCGCGGACCTGAGCATTTAAAAGAAAATTGGTTTAATCTAATTTCTGGTATAATCACATCTATAACAAACCGAGGTTCTAGTAGTGTGATCATGTATACCATTACCCATAAGGAAGAAATTTTTAAAATTTGAGGGTAATATATGCCCGTGGAACCTAGACATAAACAAGCTTATTTGGTTTGTTTATACTACCTAGATGCATTATCCTATATTTATTGAAAATATGCTTGGTGCTAGATAACCAATAAAACCGAAAGATGACCCTAACAGCTCGTTTCTGGAGAATTTATATAGGTTTTAAGTAAGATAGATAATTAGAACCCCATGAGATATTACTGTAGGATAAATATGGGAAAAATAAGAGAGTAATATAAACTAAGTAATGTATTGCTTGATAAGCAATGTCATACATGGGATATAATACGAATATTTTTGGCTATCTTCTTAACTATATGATTTATATGATCCTTTCATGTTAAGTATTATCTCAGTAAACTCCGAGGAATTTTCATGAATTCACAAGTTAATATTTACACCATCGAAAGTAACTTTTAAATCAGAAACATTGATTATCTTCCGCTGTGTGCTAAAGATAATGAAATTAGTCTTGTCAATATTCAAGGATAATCCATTGGCCTTGAACCATAGGCCAATAACATTAAGTTCGGAATTGACTTTGTTAAACAGAGATTGCAATGACCTATCAGAGGTAAATGCATTAATGTCATCTACAAATAATACAAATTTGAAGACCTTAGATGTATTGGATAAGTCATTCAGATAAATGAAAAAAGTAGTGGTCCCAGTATGGAGCCCTGAGGGACTCCACATGTTATAGGGTGCAATGGAGATTGTATGCCATTAAAAGACACATTGCGACCTGTTCTTAAGATAGTCCGTAAACCAATTAAGCATAGTACCTCTGATACCATAGTGCTCAAGCTTATTTATTAGAATACGATGGTCCACAGTATCAAAGGCTTTAGACAGATCGAAGAAATCACCCATTGAAAATTCATTCTTATCTAGTGATTCCGTGATCCTATTTTGCATATCTAATAGTGCCATATAGGTCGAGTGTCCCTTACGAAAGCCATATTGCAAAATATATTACGAAATTTGATAAATTAGCATTTTTAGAAAGCAATGCTGACACAGAGTAAAAATGCACCTTACTATTATATTTATTTTTGTTATTTTTTTCAAAGAATTTGTCATGGTCCCAATAACTGCAGTTTGCAAGTTTCTGCCACGCTTGTTGCCACTTTTTTCCACCGTCATTGCAAAAATACTTTTTGCCATGGCAAATTGCCATCCCTGATTTCAACATAATCTAGCTCCGATACATTGCTACTGTCATCAGACTCTGCATTATCATAATCATTGTCATCATTTTCAATCCAATCTGATATCATATTAGCGGCAGATAACCTGCGAGACATCTTACATGCTAATTATCAACAAAAATGGCCAAGGTATGACGTAAGTCACGTGACCATGCTTCAAGATCAAGTAAAAACAAAATATACAGTGGGGTGAAAAATTCACCAGAAAATCTATAATTTTCATTTGCAGCAAAATTACTTCATCGTGTAAATATTTGATGCACTTAATAAAAAAAAACCTTAACAATAGTGCATTAAACCCTCAGATGTTGAACCTACAAAAAATCACCGTCCTCACAACCATCATTGATTTTAACCAGGTTGGCAAGTTTTTGCCAGCTGGTGGAAAAACCGAATTTTACCATGGAAAAACCGGTTTGGAAAGCAGTAAAACAGTGCAGCACAAATACTGACAGAGGTGAAAAATTCACCATAAGCTAACTTCTAACGGTTAAACTTAGACAAATATTATCACCACAAAAAATTAGCAAGTATGAAATAAACTAATTTACAGTGGTGTGCTTAAGTTTCCATCACCAAACTTTTTGGGGTTTTTCAACTTCCAGTGCTTTTATCTCAATTTAGCCTTAGAGGTAATGCAATTAATTTTATTTAATGTTATAGTGGTTGTATTCAACTTTGAAAATCAACATCTTAAGATAGGTGACTTAGTTTCACATTAGTTATGGTGCAATAACATGACGGATTGTGCGTCAGAGTTGGATCGAGATTAACTGTGCAAACGATGTGGTCGGGGTGACTACACGGTTCCAGGCGAAGATGAGCGACTCTCACTTGGTGGTCGGATATCTGTTGTGCCAAAGATTCTCAATCGGATTCTGATCTGGGGATTAGGCGAGCCAGTGCAGCATCCTGATCATCCCTGATGTTGTTCTGGCACTTTCAGTTGGTGACCAGTTTGGCGCGATGGCATGGCACATTGTTATCCTGAAACAAGAACCGATCTTGACAGCTGCTGTGCTGATGGCACCATGCATTTCTGCAATATGCCAATGTAATTTGTTGCGTTCACCATTCCTTCGATGATGTGCAGACACCCGAATCCAGTGACGTCTAGAGGCGCAAGCGAATCGAGTGGGCACGGCGAAACGCCAGCTGGAGTTTAAGATGTGGCATAACGCGCTGTTCAGCGATGAAAGCACTTTCTGCCTGTTTGACAACCAGGCCCACACGTATGTGAGGAGGTTTCCTGGAGAAGAATTCAAAGTGGAGTGCCTGAATCTGACGGTGAAGCATTCTTTGAAGATATGGTCTGGGGCTGCATTGCTGCCAGTAGCGTCGGACGTCTGCACATCGTCGATAGAATAGTCAACGTGACCGAGTACATTATTGCAGAAGTGCATGGTGCCATCAGCACAGCAGCTGTTCGAGGATCAGTTCTTGTTTCAGGATTACAATGTGCCATGCCATCACACCAAACTGGTCACCAACTGGAAGTGCCAGAACAACACCACGATGCTGTACTGGCCTGCCCAATCCTCGGATCTGAATCCGATTGAGAATCTTTGCAAAAAGTGGCCATGGCGAATATCCACGATGTGAACTGAGTTTTGTGTACAGTCTTGCAGTGCGAGATGTTAGCGTATATATTTAGTGCGTTTACTTTAGTTTCACGTGTATATGTATATATGATAGATGTATAACGTATAGTTTTAGTGACACGCGCGGCCGGCCAATCTTCGGCAGCGGCGCGCTATATGTATATTATTAGAGTTCGCTTAGGCGCACAGAAGACAGGTGTGTCAAGAGGCGCGAAGAATTATGCTGACTAGAAAAGTTTGAATTCGAGTGTGTTCGCTGTAGTAGTGTGGCTGACTAGTTGAGTTGTAATCGAATTGAGTTCTGTCTGTTTGTTTCTTATTAAACTGAAAAGATATTAAACTGTGTTGCTGATTAATTCAGGTTATACTTATACGTAGAATTAGTGTTCAAAAGGTGAACGTTAAATAGGCGTTAAGTACGAAGAGAACAAGGATTTAATCAGAAGGATTGTCAACGGAAGGATTGGGTTGACATTATTGGTGGCAGCGTCGGTGTGGATAAAAACTCACGGTGGAACAGCGTCGGTGTGGATAAGAACTCACGGTGGATAAATAACTCACGGTGGATAAATACTCACGGTGGATATAAACTCACGGTGGATTAAAATTCACGTTATCACCTCCTTCGGCGGATAGAAGAATCTACGAAGGCGATAGAAGAATCTACGACGGTGATAAAAGAATTTACAACGGTGTTAGAAGAATCTACGACGGTGTTAGAAGAATTTACGCGTTGTTGCTGTGTGACGTGTCTACGATATCAACGACGGTGGAACACGAGAAACGGTATAAAAATTTCGTTGTTTTTCACGAACAAATACAAAAGAAATCCCGTTTGTTTATCGATTCACACACCAAGAAAAACCGTGACTTCTTTGAAAAGAGAAATCACCAAAGTAAACAAGTAAGATGGAGAAACTAAGTGCTGAAAGACAAGCAGATATTAAGAAGATGTCTACGGAAAGGCTAAAACAGCGTTTGTTGAAAGCCGGTTTTAAAGAAGAACAATTAGAAGGTATGTCACGTGGTGACATGATGCAGGAACTCGCTGAAGTGTGGGTTAAAGAAGAAGTCGAAGAAGAAGGTGCCGTTGGCGGTGCCGTCGAAAAGGCTATTGAAAAACCTCCTGCGCCTATGTCTATGGAGATGTTGATGCAGTGGATGATGATGAAAGAAGATAGGGAGGAGAAACGGAGACAAGAAGAGAAAGAAAGAGAGGAGAGACGAAGACAAGAAGAGAAAGAGCTGAGACAAGAAGCAGAACGTGTAAGACAAGACGAGTTGCGCTTACAGCGAGAGAAAGAAGAGAAAGCGGAACTTGCAAGGCAAGAAGAATTGCGCTTGCAGCGAGAGAAAGAAGAGAAAGCGGAACTTGTAAGGCAAGAAGAATTGCGCTTGCAGAGAGAGAGAGAAGATAAAGCAGAACAAGTGCGTAAGGCAGAACTGGAATTGCAAAAGCATCAGTTTGAGATTCAATTAGAACAGTTGAAAAGAGATAGGGAAGATGCTGAAAGAAGAAGATTGGAGCAGATGATTGAATTTGAAAGAGCTAGAAAAAGTGATGAAGAGGTTCGTCAGCAACAGATTGAAGCAAAGAGAATGCGTGAAGAAGAAAAAGAAAAAGCGCGAACGTTAGAGTTGGAACGTGCAGAACAGATCAGACAAGAAGAACTCAAATTTCAGAAAGAAAGTTTGGAAAAGGCAGAGACAGAAAGACAAGAACGTCTGAAACTGGAGAAATCAAAATTGACATTGAAAGAAACGCAAATGAGAGAAGAACGGGAAGCAGAAAGAAGGAAACAGCAAGAAAGTGAAACTTTGGTGTCAAAAATTAAGAAAATAGGTGATGCAATGAAGCATGTATTGCCTCAAATGCCAACTGATATGATGGAGGTGCCATTATATTTTGAAACAGTCGAGAACGCGTTTCGTAGTTTTGCTGTGGAAAAGCCGTTTTGGGTGAAATTATTACTACCATTGATGACGCCGAAAGCTCGAACCGTTCTGAATAGATTGTCATTCGATGATCTAGACAATTATGATAGAGTCAAGCAGCACTTATTAAAAGAATTTAAATTGACCTCGAGAGAATACAGAGCCAGATTTGTGGATGCTAAGAAGACGACAGAAGAGACTTATACGATGTTTACGGCAAGACTGAAGAACTTGCTAAACTATTACGTGAGAAGTCGAAACGTGAACAGAGAGTATGATACGCTCTTTGATTTGCTGGTAGCGGATAAGCTGAAAGAATGTTTACCACCAGGTCCACTACAGTTTGTATTGTCGAAGGAAGGAACTGACTGTCTCCAAGCTAGTGCAGTGGCAGACCTAGCAGACATTCATGTAAACAATCGAATTGGGTTTGCGTTCCCAAATATAAACAGTTATCCTTCTCAACGTTCCGTAAACCAAAGCCAGAGTGGAAAGTGGAAAAGTAATCCAGAAACAGGGAGTCAGTTCAAAGGTAAAGAAGTCAAGGCTAGTGTCCCAGTACCCAATGAGACCAGAGAAGTGACGTTTGGTCGTCAGGGATTTAACAAATCGTCAGCGCCGTTTGCCAAGAGGGAAGGCAACACATCGTTTACGCAGTATAAGAGATATGAAGGCAATGAACAACGAGGTATTTCACAACCATACCATACAGTGGTGAAGCGTTGTCACAACTGTGGTTCAGACAAACATTTGGTTAAATTTTGTCCAGTTCCAGTGGCAGCAGCTAGTTCTAGCAGAAATCAAGAACACACAAGGGTGAATTTGATTCAAGTGGTTAGTGATACAGATAATCAAACCACGGGTCAAGAAAACCAAGAAACTGAAGTAAAGTCAGTAATGAAATGTGGTATTCAAAAAGAAATTCTATTGGATGCTGAAATTCAGAGAGAAGTCATAGGAAAAGATGACAGTCGAATATTGAAGAAATCGTTCTTGCAATATGTCGAGGTCGAAATTCGTGGAGTAGACGGTAAAGAGCCAGTGAAAGTCAAAGCACTGAGCGACTCGGGTGCAGAGATTCCGGTGATTAGTGAAGAATTACTGGAAGGCATGAAGGTGGAACAAATTGGAAAAGTGAATTTGCAATGTGTGGCAGGAGATGCCATTCCTGCGAAGTTAGTGAAAGTGGATGTTAGATTGTGTGGTAGTGACGTGGAAGAAGAGGGATTTTCGCGTAAAATCCAGTGTTCACTTACACCTTATGTCACCTTGATGTGTGCTAGTATTGCAAAGATGGGCAGTACAGAAAGATTCTTGTTACATCCAGAGATAATTGCCGAATTAAAAGCCGTACCACAGATGAAAATTAAAACGATACAAGGAGATGTGAGTGTACAAGCAAATGTAATGACGAGAGCGCAGAGTCGGAAACAGGAAATGGTAGATGTTGATGAGAAGAGTGAAACTGAAAGTTCAAGTGATGAGGAAAACGAAAGTAATGAGCAACGAAGCTTATCGCGAGATGGTGTAACATCAGAGATGAACGAGCAAGAGATGGCTGCATGCGAGAATGGCACATTAAATGAAACGGAAGAAGACAATGAATGTGATGTGGGGATAGGAGACTTGTATAGAGATGAAGAGATGGACGAAGAACAAAAGGTGCAGATTGCCGATTCGAAGAAGTTCGAAGAGCAACAGAGAAAGGATGAATCGTTGAAACCGTGGTGGAAGTTAGCACAAGAGAAAGAATCTGAATTCTGTGTGATCAACGGTTTATTGCATAAGAAATATCAGATATTAGACCAGACGATATATCAACTAGTGTTACCAAAAGAGAGACGAATAAAAGTGATGGAGTTGGCACATGAGTCGGTATTTGGAGGACATCTAGGAGAAGAGAAAACAAGAGAACGAATAAAGTTGTCTTTTGTATGGCCAAAGATGAGAAGAGACATTGTGAAATTTTGTAAGTCTTGCGAGAAGTGTCAACTAAAGGCAAGGAGTCTGGTGATGGATAGAGTGCCTATCACTCCAGTCTCAAGAGAAGAGGTCGCCTTCAGGAGAATGACAATGGACCTAATAGACAACCCGAGGAAATGGCACAAGAAAATTCCTTTTCACGAAAAGCATTTGAAAGAACTCAAAGAAAATATGGAGAAAGCATTATTGTTTGCAGAATCTTACTCTCAAGAAAAGCAGTTACAATACCCAAATCAGTATAACAAGAGAGCAAGGCACAAAGGAATTTGCAGCATACCGAATTCCTTTGATTTATCGAGCAGAAGTGGAACGTCAGATCAAAGAAATGTTAAAAACAAACATTATCAAACCATCATCGAGCAGAATGGCAAGCCCTTTGGTTATTGTTAAAAAGAAAGACGGATCTTTAAGACTTGCCTGTGACTACAGATACATTAACTCATTCACAGTGGATTGTAAATATCCTATGCCGATTGTCAGAGACGTTTTAAACAAAGTTGGAAAGTCTAATGTAATTTCTATTTTGGACTGTCGAAGTGCTTATTAGACTTGTCCTGTAAAACAATCTGATCAATGGAAGACAGCTTTTGTAACACATAATGGACTGTATGAATTTACTCGTGTTCCTTTTGGAATGATAAATTCTGGACGAACTTTTGTTAAGGCGATAAATTTAGTTTTACAGCCTATAAGTGACTTTGCAGAACCGTATGTTGATGACATTGCTGTGCATTCTGACAGTTGGAAAATTCACTTGCAGCATCTAGATGCATTTTTGATGCAAATGAGATTGCATAACGTTACTTTGAATTTGAAAAAATGCATATTTGGTAAGTCTGAAGTAAGGTTTATCGGTCATGTGGTTGGGTCTGGTAAGATAAAGATGAATCCAGACAGAATTGAAAGTTTGACTAATTTGAAGATCCCAGAAACTAAGAAGCAAGTTAAGCAACTGCTTGGATTTTTTAATTATTACAGACAGTTTATTAAGGACTTTGCACAGATTGCGAAACCTTTATCTGATTTAACTAGTAAACGTGTTTCTGATAAGATTGATTGGACTGTTGAACATCAGCAAGCGTTTGATTTACTTAAAGAGGCTGTGCGATCCAAAGTAGTGTTATATGTTTTTGAAGTGGGAAAACCATTCAATTTGTACTGCGATAGTAGTGACTTTGCAGTCGGTGCTGTTTTAACACAGATGGACGACAAGGGAATAGAACGCCCTGTGTCATTTATCAGTCAGAAATTAACTGATACCCAGAAGAGATGGGCTACTGTGGAAAAGGAAGCCTATGCTATTGTTTGGGCTCTAAACAAGTTAAAAGAAATTATAATTGGATCAAAAATTTTCATTTTTACTGATCACAATCCTCTTACATATTTGACTGAGTCAATGTCTAAGTCTGCTAAACTTGTGCGTTGGGCGTTAGCCTTACAAACTTTTGATGTTGAGGTGAAGTACAAGAAGGGCAGATTGAATGTTATTGCTGATTGTTTGTCAAGGTTATAAGTAATCGTAAGACTGTTCATTAATTAGTTAGATATATATATATATGTTTCATGTATTTTGGTAATTTCGCAAATTTTGAAATTTAATTTGCTCAATTCCAGAAAAAGGAAGGAGGTAATGTGAACTGAGTTTTGTGTACAGTCTTGCAGTGCGAGATGTTAGCGTATATATTTAGTGCGTTTACTTTAGTTTCACGTGTATATGTATATATGATAGATGTATAACGTATAGTTTTAGTGACACGCGCGGCCGGCCAATCTTCGGCAGCGGCGCGCTATATGTATATTATTAGAGTTCGCTTAGGCGCACAGAAGACAGGTGTGTCAAGAGGCGCGAAGAATTATGCTGACTAGAAAAGTTTGAATTCGAGTGTGTTCGCTGTAGTAGTGTGGCTGACTAGTTGAGTTGTAATCGAATTGAGTTCTGTCTGTTTGTTTCTTATTAAACTGAAAAGATATTAAACTGTGTTGCTGATTAATTCAGGTTATACTTATACGTAGAATTAGTGTTCAAAAGGTGAACGTTAAATAGGCGTTAAGTACGAAGAGAACAAGGATTTAATCAGAAGGATTGTCAACGGAAGGATTGGGTTGACACACGAGATATCCGATCACAAAGCGCGAGCTGATCAAGTCGCTTATCCCGCCTGGAACCGTGTAGCCACCCGCAACCACCTCGTCAAGCTGGTCCACTCAATGCCGACATGCTGCAGACAAGTGGTGAAGAGCAAGGGCTGGCGCATAAAATACTGATCCATCACTGACACATTAAACGGCCTTTTCCTAGGTCATTACATGATAGAGAAGGCATACGATCATAAAAGTTGTTATTTCATGTCAACACATTGCACTAGGCACAGTTAATCTCGATCCAACTCTGACGCACAATCCGTCATTTTTACGAGGCCTATATAGGGGGTTCATGTTATTGCACCATAACTAATGTGAAACTAACAGTCACCCATCTTAAGGTGTTGATGTTTCAAAGCTAAATACAACCCCTATGACACTAAATAAAATTCATTGTATTACGTATAAGGCTGAATAGAGATAAAATCACTGGAAGTTGAACACCCGGAAAAAATGTTGCTGATGCAAAACTTATGCACACCACTGTACGTAAGCCGATGCTGCATGTCAGCTGCATCTTGGAAATTGACAAGTCCTCAGTCACTGGAATTTGTGTGTTGACTGGGCCATGTGTGTCAGTGTCCGCAAAAGGTCTGTAAGCACGGAACTCTTGACGGACACTTTAACGTTCAGTAACCGTTCTACAAAACCGTAAAAAAACGGAGTTCCGAAGGATAATCTACGCCGAAAACAAAAACGACCATAAACAAAAATTCTACTCCTTCTGTGAAGCAACGGTCCGACACAGCATATAGCGGTATTGTCCGCTTTGACGAAGTAGCGTGAATTTACTCTGAGCAACATTAGTTGCGTAATCCCCTTGTCTTCTTGACTGGAAATTTCATTTTCAATTGTATCTTCCTGTGGAAAAAAACATACATTTTAAGCACATGATTGTAGCAGTTGAGATTTCAGACTTGTGGCATAAGAGCTGTGAGTTAGAACCTCATATTCTGAGGATCATTACTTTTATCATGTCCGACACTTGCAAAAGTCCCCAACCATTTTGGTCAACCCAATCCTCTTCTTCTCTCCACCTTCCATCACCTCATCAGTAAAATTTACAAATCCCTCCATAGACTAGCTGTTCCGTTTCTCTGCAGTAAATTCCCACCAGAATTATGACAAGTATCTCCACTTTTCAGGTAGAGTAGACATCTCCAGATTATGATTACCTAATGGACATTATGATTACCGCTAATGGACATCGAGTACAATTGAGACAATGGCTATTTCTGGTACATGCAATCATTAGTCATGGTGCAGTAGTAAAACTGTCTATAACCCTTTCTTAACAAACACCAAACACCAGCTTAAGGTAAATGTATGTGGTTCAAGTTTGCCAAACTGAAATACCAATTCAGTCCAGGTCTAGCACTTCCTCGTATCCAGTTTCAGTCATCTACAGATACTATGTAAAGTTACAGATTATTTAACATAACTTTACAAACAAACCTCAAAATCGACATAACAGCGGTCATATACAGCTTCAGGCGACAGCCGCTGTCGTTTCATCGACTTCGTTGGAGATGTGGGCAACAGTGTAGCACTTAAGTGCTACCTCACTCTTTTTGTCTGTAAAGTTAGACATGGAAACTGTTAGATAAAATGCTATGAAACTGTATGATAGAACCACAAAAATTAAAATTAGTGCATTTAAGTCCATATCCAGGTCTTGATCAGCAGTCAATAAACAGACGAAACTGATTCACAAAGTGAATAATAACAATGTGTGGGATATACTGTAAAGATGCTGCAAAAGAAAGTGTCAGATGTTGAAGAAACCAAACTAAGACTCCTTAAACTGGTCTTCTGCGATGATGAGAGAGAAAAAACGAGGTGCTGCTGAAAGCAAGACAGCTGTGCTCGACAAAAAATGCACACGTCTTCATAGTGCAAGATTTGACACCAAAGGAGAGGCAGCAGAGAAAACTACTTGTGGAGGACAAAAATCGTAGGACGGCAGCAGAAGAGAATACACACAAACCCATTAAACCCACTTTTGGTCTGCATATCCACCAAGTAAAAGTGTAACAAGATGGAAGCATGAAGTAAGCAATCAATAAAGGTACCATGCTGAAAGGAAAAAATGACCAAAACAAACAAATAAGAGGAATAAGTACGGTCTGTTACACCCAGGCCCTTAGCCAGAAATAAAGAGTAGGGCGTCCAAAAGCATTCAAAGTCATGACCACCCGATGCCGTGAGCGTATGAAGTCGCGACCGCCCGATGCCGCGACCGTATGAGTCCGACTGCAAAAGTCTGCAATGCCCCTACTCTGAATGACTTTTGGGTTTTGATCACAATTGTAACAGTTTTGTTTTATATACAATGATACAAACAACAATCTGTTGACTTCAGATTGTAATTTTTAATTCCCTTATTTGATTATTATAGCCTAGGGAACAGACGTTACTTGTTATCAATCCAAACCCCTTTAATAATTCATAAGGTCAAGGTATTTATAAAGTCAAATCAGTTACCAATTACCATGAAGCAACCTCATCTAATTGGCACTTAATTGCACCTATCCTAGGTCATAAATAGCTGCTAGAGAAGCGTATCTTGTGTGGGAAAAGGAACATCGTTACACAGATGAAGGGGAATGGATTATACATTATAGCCTATCACATTTAGGACGTCTTGTCCATGCACAATTTATGGCCGTCCAAAGTGGCTGGCTAAGGGCCTGCGCTTACGCGGAACGCGTTGTAGAAATAATCGGCAACCCGTCCAATGCGTCCATGCACAATTTATACCCGTCCAAAATAATTTTCACCCGTCCAAAGGACGCGTGGACGTATGGCTGGCTAAGGGCCTGGTTACACCGAAATGTAATTGGATAGGGACCGGTGGGACAAAGCACTACATTTTTCCATGTGATCTGCATTGCTAACACTTTATATTATTGGTAGGATCAACATAATCAAGACAATGGATCATCAGTTATCAGTTATATTCCATTTAAAAGTGTCGGCCAACAAGGCATACACGTGTCGGATAGTGCCGTAGTACAAATTAAAGTAGTTTCATCACAACCGACTAACTAGTCTTAGGTTTTATTTAGAGTGGTGTATGTTGGTATATAGATATGTGTGTATGTGTGTGCGTTTGCGTGTGTGTGTTTGTCATTGATCCATCTGCATCATTTATATTTCAGTTAAGTTAATTCATTCATTCATTTTCTTATGTAGCGTCTCTTCAAGAAGCTTCTTCAGAGAGAGGTGCTCTCAGTCACAGTTAAATAGAGAAGACTTAAGGAGGCAGTAGAAAACAGGTGAACTGCCTCGTGGAAATAAGCGTAAAGAATGTGGAAGCTTAACTGAGGAGCAGGACCGAGGAACCAACAGTTCACCCCCAGTTGCAGAACACAGAACTTGACGGAAAAGGGTGTGGACAGTAGAGATCTATATGGTATGCATATGGCATAGGTCAGCTAGTTACATATGGAAACCATATGAATTCTATATAGAATGCAGATTGGTAAAGCATCTGGTTTCTGTATGGTATACATATGGCATAGATCAGCTAGTTACATACAGAAACCATATAAATTCAATATAGAATGCAGATTGGTAAAGCATCTTGTTTCTGTATGGTATACATATGGCGTAGATCAGCTAGTTACATATAGAAACCACATAGATTCTCTATAGAATTCAGATTGGTAAAGCATATGGTATCTGTATGGTATACATATAGCATAGAATGCCATAGATCAGCTAGTTACATATAGAAACCACATAGATTCTATATTGAATGCAGATTGGTAAAGCATCTGGTCTCAATATGGTATACATACGATGTAGATCAGCTAGTTACATGTAGAAGCAATGTAGATTCTATATACAATGCAGATTGCTAAAGCATCTGGTATCTATATGGTATACATATGGTTTAGATCACCTGGTGTCATATAGATGCCGTATGAATACCATTTGAAGCCCAGATGGTTTGCACATATGCATTCAATATGGGCTGTCGGTGCAAACCAGATGAATCTAGGGATCCCTACCATATGGGTTCCATATGAAGCCCATATGGTTCCCATATTACTTTGCTGTTCGGGTCTCAATTGACAAAGACGCACGCCAAGTCGGAA
>OY744617.1:142500-565000 GCA_963556255.1 Allolobophora icterica
TATCCCAATTTAAGCGAGCTCTTTCGGAAGTGAACTGGGACCCAGTTTACAAACTGTGCAGAGATGGGAACCCTAATAAAGCTTATGACCTGTTTATAGAAGACTATAGTAAAATGTATGATAATGCGTTCCCAATTAAAACTGAGACAAGAACGGGAAGGAACCGATTTAGACAGCCCTGGATGACTCCTGGCTTATTAAAGTCCTGCCAGAAGAAGACTCGTTTATATTCCAAGTTTCTTAAAGATCTGAACCTAGAAAACAAACAAAAATTTGTGACTTATAGGAACAAATTTAAAGCAATTAGAGCAAATGCAGAAAAAAACTACTATGCCATAGAATTTCATAAGCACCACACTGATTTAAAAGCAACCTGGAAACTTGTAAGATCGGCCATGGATTTAGAAATTAGAGATACCAAAATTAACCTCCTAATGATAGATGGGGAAAAAATAGAGGACCCTAGAATAATAGCGAATAAATTTAACAATTACTTTCTAACTATAGCGACAGACCTAGCTGAGAAACTTCCAGAAGCTGCTTGTTCCTTTGAGGAATACATGCCTCCCTCTCTGAAGGAGTCTATGGGGTTAACGTTAACCACTTCTGAGGAGATTATGGACATAAGCAGGCTCATCAAGAAAACTCACTCCAGGGGAGCTGACGACATCGACCCCTATATTGCTACTCCCAATCTAAAACTGGTTATCCATCCTCTTACCGAAATCATTAATTCTTCCCTCACTCTTGGTATAGTCCCTCCCTAATAAGTTAAAGATAGCTAAAGTAATCCCTATTTTCAAAAAAGGAGATAAAGAGAGTCTAGGTAACTATCGACCAATCTCAATACTCCCTTACTTCTCCAAATATCTTGAAAAAATAATGTATAATAGACTCAATAGCTACATTACAAAGATGAAGATTATACATCATTCCCAGCACGGCTTCCAACAAGGACATTCTACATTTATGGCCTTGTTAGATATGGAAGACCGAATTACTAAAGCTATAGATAATAATGAATATTCGGTGGGCATATTCCTGGACTTGGCTAAGGCCTTTGACACGGTCGACCACAAAATTCTCTTGAAAAAGCTCCAAAACTATGGAATATGGGGAACACAATTAAAATGGTTCTACAGCTATTTCGATAATCGCAGCCAAAGGGTCGTCTGTAACGGGGCCTCGTCAGAGATAGGAAACATTACCTACGGAGTCCCCCAGGGCTCAAACCTTGGACCCCTCCTTTTCCTGATATACATAAATGACTTAGCTAAAGTTTCTGATACCCTTTATTATATACTTTTTGCCGATGACACTAACATTTTCTTCTCCCATGAGTCTAGTTTGGTTCTTATGGAAACTATAAACGCCGAGTTATCAAAAGTCAGCAACTGGCTCCGAGCAAATGGTCTAACTCTAAATTTAGATAAATCAAATTTCATTCTATTTACGTCCCATAGAAAGGCCCACCCTCTGGACCTTAAATTGAACTTTGACGGGAAGGCAATTACTCAAGTGGAATCCACAAAATTCTTGGGTGTGCTGGTTGACCAGCACCTAACTTGGAAAAACCACATTAGTTATAATTATAGCGCAGAAATTAGCCAAAAACATAGGAATACTAAATCGAATTTCATATTTACTACCCAAAACTATAAGGCAACAATTATACTATACCTTAATTTATCCTTACCTCACGTACTGTAATATAATTTGGGCGTCGAATTACGACTCAAGGCTACTTAAATTGGTATTACTGCAAAAGAAAGTACTCAGGATAATCGCTGGGGCAGACAGACGCGCCCATACAGGGCCTCTATACGCAGAATTGAAACTGTTAAAAATAGACCAAATCAGAGCCCTCCAGATAGGGAAATTCCTTTATCAATATGAGCACAAACTGCTACCAGCGTCCTTTGAAGGGTACTTCACTTTAGGCTCGCAAGTTCACGCTTATCATACAAGAAATGCTCACACGTACCGCCCTGACAGGGCGCGTACAAATTTACGAGGGTTTGGCATTAAATCTTCAGGCCCTACGCTATGGAAATCAATCCCTCAGGTTATCCGCTCCGCTACCACTTATTATGCTTTCCAAAAAAATCTTAAAGAATTTCTACTTGGTTCGTGATCACCTGGATCTAAACCGAGGAACTTCCAAATGTGCCTCCACTCAGAAACGTTCTGGTATATTCTGTTCGGTGGGTGTGTGCGGCGTGGGGGTGCGGGGAGGTCGGCTGAATGGCCTCTGGCGTGAGTTAAATTTAGTTAAGAGTAGTTAAGATTACCTAGATGGTTATTTTTCTTTTTGGTTATGCTCTCTTTGAGCTTCTTTTTTTTCTTCCTTCATCTTCCTTCTCTGCTTCTTATCTTAATCTGTCTTGACAATTCACATGTATAGGCGGCCCGTCAGCGGGACCTTGGTCCCTTTGGGTCTTCCTTTTGCCTTCCTAGACTCCTTGTGAAATAATTGATATATGTATAGATATATGTGTTACAACTGTCAGGGTGGCAATAAACGATATTGAATTGAATATAGTCGACTACTAGCAGCGGTCGAGTGAAACGGGCAGCATGAATAAATCTGTAAAGAGATGTCTTCTCTCGACGCTGCCTCAATAAGCGAATATGTGCGCAAGTGTAAAGGGATTTGGAATTAAATGTTTTGCTACATCAGAACGCAGGCCCGGATTAAGCTCTCGGGGGGACCCTCGCCAATTATCCGGGGCCCTCAATTTCTAGCTCTGCCCTCACCATATCCCATAGGCGGAGACTCGGGCCTGGGTTTGGGGGGATAGGTCGGTCGGCCGAAGGACGATCGTCGAGGCGTGGAGCGCCGAGCAGAGGGAGGGGTTTGGAGAGGGGGATGTGCCTCCTCCCCAACAAGGAAAATTCTTGATAAAGTTAAAATTTGTGTTATTGCTATACTGTTTCTGAGTGGAAAATACTGTAGAAATTTAAAATGATATTTATGAAATATTTCTGACATATTCAAATATCGGGGGGATATAAGCACCTCTGTCCCCCCACCTCAAATTTCGGAGGGGACCGTCCCCCTCCTGTCCCCCCCTAAGTCTCCGCCCCTGCCATATCCCCTTCTTTCCTTCCCTAATATTAATGCTTGTCTATTATTGACTATTTAGCTCAATGTAATGTGTAGCTTAATAAAATACCAAAAAACATGTTAAAATGACATTTTATTATAGGGTCACTTTTTTAGACAACGCTGCTGTTTTCAGCAATTCATGACAGTTTTGTCAGTATCAGAATCAGTCACAGCGCGAAACAAAGACTCAAAGTGAATGAAATTTATCTTTCGTCCAATTTCAATACTTCATACAATAAATTTAACTTTAACACACTGTAAATATTGTTCAGTTGAACGGTTTCAAAACTTATGATCCTATTGAGTAGTTCACATTTTTCTACTCTTGGCAGTGGCAAACTAGTCAAGAATGTCATCGAAAGAAACAGTATTGACACAAAGTTGCGGTTTAGTCAATGTTTGTTTCTCCAGGGAGGTCCGGCCTAGCCTGTGTGGCAAAAGGTCTTTCACAGGTGCGAGTAACGAAGTGAAGAGCGAATAGCGTCAAGCGAGAAACAAAGCGAAGAGCGAATCTCTGGCTTACGTGTGAGGAACGAAGCGAAAACCGAATCTCTGGCTTACGTGCGAGGAACGAAGCGAAGAGCGTATCTCTGGCTTACGTGCGAGGAACGAAGTGAAGAGCGAATCTCTGTCTTACGTGCGAGGAACGAAGTGAAGAGCGTATCCCCAGCGTCAAGCGAGACTCCAGCGTTCCTGGGAAGAGCGAGACTTCGGAGGAGACGAGCGACGCTGAAGACCAGCGAATCTCCAGCGTACGTCCGAGGAACGAAGTGAAGAGTGAATCTCCGGCTTACGTGCGAAGAACGAAGTGAAGAGCTTATCCTCAGCGCCAAGCGAGACTCCAGCGAAGAGCGAATCCCCAGCGTCAGGCGAGACTTCGGTGTAGACGAATGACGTTGAAGTCCAGCGAATCTCCGGCGCACGTCTTGAGGTCCAGCGTAGAGCGAATCCCCAGCGTCAAGCGAGACTTCGGTGTAGACGAATGACGTTGAAGTCCAGAGAATCTCCGGCGCACGTCTTGGGGTCCAGCGAAGAGCGAATCCCCAGCGTCAAGCGAGATTTCGGTGTAGACGTACGACGTTGAAGTCGAGCGAATCTCCAGCGTTCGAGTCCCGACTCCCGAGCGTCAAGCGAGCAGATACAGTTGAATCAACGTATTGTTGTTAATTGTTTCGTTAGCTATTTCGTCAGTCTATATCTGTCAATAGCTAACTTAAAAAAGGTGTTTTGGTAATGTCTTCCAAAACGTTCGGTAGGGGCGCCAGCGAGGCGGTCCAGAAATCCGCCGAGCGCCACACAGCGAATAAACAGGCGAAACCTCAGAGCGAAATTTCGCGACAGTATCTAACAGATCACTCTCAACATTGAGAAGTTCCAGTGCAATTGGGCGCTGGAACTTCTCAGTGCGTTCCTCGCACGTAAGCCAGAGATTCGGTTTTCGCTTCGTTCCTCACACGTAAGCCAGAGATTCGCTCTTCGCTTTGTTCCTCGCTTGACGCTATTCGCTCTTCACTTCGTTACTCGCACCTGTGAAAGACCTTTTGCCACACAGGCTAGGCCGGACCTCCCTGGAGAAACAAACATTGACTACTCTGTACATCTGCCACTGACGGGTCAAAACAGAATGTGTGTTGTTACCGCTGATGCAGTGCAAGTGCAGTACCAGACTCGCAAATTTCAGACGCTGATGATGTAGGCCCTACCTTCAGTGCAAGGCGCACAGCTACCACCAACATTTCGATCCTGCCATTCGTCTGGCTCATTTGATGTGACTGTCTCTTTGGAGTGTACGAAAAATCTATCCAGTTTCTCGTTAGCTATATAGGCCTACTCGCCTTTTTGGAGCACCGGAAAGTTGAAATATTTTATTCTTTCAATTTCTTTGGAATTGTTCACTTTTCGTGAATATAATTATAAAATATCCAGCACGGTTGCTTATTTTTAGACGAAGATTAAAATATCAATAACGATGAGTCATAACGTCATTGGAGAGTACAATATTAATATTTTAAAATTTCGAATACCAATGAAATCATAATAATTATAACTTGCATAGATATAGGGGCCATTGATCGACATCATAAAAATCAATCACCAATTCACAACTGATTCCTGACGTAAATTTACACTGCCCTTGAATAGAAAAGCTGAATAAATGTGCTGATGCATATTGAAAAATTCTTGTTGTTCCCGCGGGGACCCCTGACGACGGGGACCCTCGCCATGGCATAAATGGCATACTGGTTAATCCGGCCCTGTCAGAACGCGCTCTTCAGGCAACGCACAGTCGCATGAATAGCTGTAGATGGCTATGGTCGTCTATTGCTCTGTGTCGCTATATATATAACACATCCAGAGGCGGATTAAGGCATGTTCAACATGTTCGGCCGAACAGGGGCCCCAGAAAGTTTCAAGAACTTTAAAAGTAATTCTTTCACATTAAATAATGAATAAGTTTTTTAGACCAAAAGTATTAAACAATTCGTTTCGCTACTTCCATTACAAAGCTCGACGATCCGTGATCGCAAATCAGAAAGTGCCTGTTCCATTCGCAAGGGGTCGAATTTGTTTAGGACTAATGGAGCTGTGGACAACACTAGAGGCAATTTCGAAGGATTACAGAATCGTAGACGCGTTTTGTTAAGTCTACTGGAAAACACAAAACTCAAAAAATGCAACACTGCCAACTTTTGTACCTCACCTTTCCTTACCTTACTATTCGCCGTAGAAAACAGTAGGCCTACATTTGCATTCACATTTTCCCTTAGGGATTGTCCATTAATTATGTCAAAAAAATTGGGGGAGGGAGTTTGAATTTGACGATTGTTGACAAGAGGAGGGAGTGTTCAAGACAAATTGACGTCTACAATGTCAAAAGCAATCATACATTCGGAACTATTTTAAGTCTCTATGAGTGATCTTTTTTTGTAATTTAATCAAACGCGATATTTTCTTCGTTTTAATTTTCTTGTTTGTTGTTAATGGAGAAAATGAACTGCATAATTTTTTTTTATTAAAGTGCGAATATCCTGGGTTCTTTCCGAAAATCTAATACTTCTAGTTTCTTTTTGATGTGGGGGTAAACTTTTTTGGTCACAATTTTAATTGGCACTCCTGAATGTTTGACAGTTGTTGAAAAGGGGAGGGTGTCAAAAACTGCTTATAATTTGTTGCCATAATTAATAGATGACTCCTTACCTTGCCCTACCTAGTCTTACTTTGTTCACACAACCACTAGAAAAGTTTCAGGTATTTGTAATCGCCAGGTGGCGACGCTTAAGTCACGTGATTATCTTACATTCGCCAGATGACACCAGTGATTGTCTTTCTCCATATGTATTTGGCCGGATCATAAATTACAAAATATTGGCATATTTCTTAGAGAATATCCATTTATTGGCTCTCAAGTACAGTGATTCCATTGCTGCAAACCGTTTGTCTGTACTACTTTGCTATACTTTTGCATTTTTTTCTTAGAAAAATCGAAAAAATTCACCAAAAACTCAAATTTATAAAATATCATTTTCTGTACAGTCGTACGAAAAGAAGCAAATTACATCAACTTCTGAATATGAAATATGATTAAGAAACACTATGGCACGAGTACAATGTAATAGAAGACTTTACTTGAATTTTTCTGAATTGAGACTTAGTATCGAACCGAGGCATCAATTTGCGGCGTTCCTGGAGAACGCGAATATAGCCTGGTCACAAGAGAAAGATGTTTCAGTTTCAGAATCGTTCGATGTTGTATCTGAATCATTACATAATTGTTCAGCAGTTCTCACACATTTTCTTTCTAAGTCATTCTTTGACTTTGAATATAGGGCTAATTTTCGTTTTAAACGCTTCTCGCGAAGCGCAGATGCCTTCTTATCAACACCAGCTATTGGGCCTACCCGAACAGTACGCTGATCTCTAAGGAAATGGCGCTCAGCTACTGGTACCTTCAGATTCAATGGGCAGCAGCAAGATGAAAACTCTTTGCCTTTACACGAACATATATCAAACAATGTATCAAGATTTCTTTCTAATTCTTCTCGTTTTAGTGTCGCAGACTTCGATCGGATCACTTTCTGAACATCACCTATATATTTCTGAAACTGTAATTCTATTCCTCGAAGAGTTATCGTAGGAATTGACGATTTAATCCATACTTCCACAAGTTTTTCTGCCAGTCTCTTACAGACAGATGGTAGCGGTTCTGTCCCATAACTCTTTTCAGACAAATACGCTTTGCCCACATCTTTGTGCGTTGGCTAAGAAAAAGTGAGTAATTCACGAGCTTCGCCAAAAAGGATATGACGATTTCTCGCAGCAACAGATCTTGATAACATAATTGGTCACAATTTTGAAATAGACCAGAATATCAGTTAATTTCTGTAAATATGATAAACAGTTCGCTTAAATCAAAAATCAGCTCACCAAACCAGATATAAACAGTTTAAAAATAAGTAAGCAAGCATAGGCCCCCAGGAAGCATTTCTTGTGAAACAAAAGTAACACCACAGTATAAATAATTACACAGTACGTCGACTCGCATTGCTAACTGTTGACTAGTTTTTGGGGTGACGCCATTTTGAATCCGAGCTTCTGAATTATAGATTTAAACTGAAATTAACGTTAAAAATAATATTGTTAATTCTAATGAAGTCCTCGATGTTGTTGTAACGTTCAACAAATATTTTATGTGATGGATTCCGGTGTATCGGCGTGTAGTCCTCAAAGTTGTTGTAACGTTTAAATATATTTGATGTGATGGGTTCCGGTGTATCAACGTGTAAGAGCTCATATTCAAAATGGCGGTCGGTCACACATTCTGACTGCTGCATCGGCCGGGAGTCGATGTACTGTGTAATTATCTATACTGTGGTAACACGGTTACATTGGTTATCTGAAAACGTAAAAATGCAAAGTATATTCGCATTTCTATGAACTTTTCTCTTCTTTACAGTAAACAACGCCACATAAGGCCACTTTTCCGAAATTCTTAATGCAACTTAATTTTTATGATCCGGCCTAATATGTATGCTAAAGCGAGCAGTCTGACTCCACGTGAACAGATAGATGGATAACTAGATTTTTTTTCTGATAGGTACACATAATGAATCTTTGGATCATGAATTAATGGAAAGATGGATAGATAGATGGATGGGTAACTATCAGTCTTGTATTCAAAACCTTAAACCTCAACACCAACACAAGGCCAAGACTTTGAACCTCAAGACCAACACAAGACCAAAGACTTTTAGTCTCAAGACCAAGACCAAGACCAAAGACTTTTAGTCTCAAACGAACTCGAGTGCACTCGAGTCCAAGACCTTGGTCTAGAGGAAAACAAGACTGGTAATTATAATTGTAATCGAGCATTTTTGAAAAGGGCATTCACAAGATAAAGGCTCTAAATAAAATGTAAGGAATGTATTGTTTAATGCATGTCTTTAGATGGACGAGTCTAACATTTTCAATTCCGTAAATCAGCAAATCTCTCCTGTCCTCTGTCCTCTGTCCTCTCCTGTTCTGTCCTGTCCTATCCTGTCCTGTCCTCTCCTGTCCTCTCCTTTCCTCCTTTCCTCTCCTCTGCTTTGCTCTCCTCTCCCATCCTGTTCTGACCTCTCCTCGGTGGTTTCAGGGACGATCGACAATACAAGTGGAGTGTGAGAATTCAACTGCTTATGGTGATGATGAAACATTGGAGCGATGTTGGACAAGAAAGAGAACTTACCATTGGCATGGACGATTATATGGTGAATTCTGTCATGCAATGCATGGTTAGGGGGCCTATGGGGCCATCCATATATTACGTACGCAACAAATCCGTGGCCGGACAAAATGTCCCCGGATAAAATGTCCCGGACAAAATGTCCCGGACGAAATGTCCCTGGACAAAATGTCCACAGACAAAATGTCCCCAGACAAAATGTCCCCGGACAAAATGTCCTCGGACAAAATGTCCCCGGACAAAATGTCTCTGGACAAAATGTCCCCAGACAAAAGTATCAGATACAGCAGCATTTCATCATATTTTCATGTTAATCTTCCGACGGCAAATGGTTTTGGGTCAGCCGGTGTCACAAATAGAGCATCAGATACAGTTATATCCCCTTAGCAGAATGCAGTATCCGGCCGGATGAATGTGAACGGGAGGGACTACCCACCCTCGTGCAAAAGTATCCCCATGAGTCGTATGAAATTATCGTTCGTCAAAAAGGTTTCCCTGCAACATAATTACAAACTGTGCGATTTAACTCAATTTAGAACTATGTCAGTCGTGATCATGGGCAAAGCCATAACGCTACTTAGTGTTGGCATACGTGGACAAATAATATTAATAGGCCTAATAATGAAAACATGGACAATTTCTAAAGCGCCGTAACGCGACCATGCAGCTACAAGAGCGAAGAAATTGTATACATGGACATCACCAGATGGGAGAACAAAAAATCAGATTGATTACATCAGCACACAGCGGAAGTGGAGGACATGTATTAGTAACTGCAGGACTTATCCGGGGGCAGATTGTGACACAGACCACAATTTGCTGGTGGCAACGTTAAAGATAAGACTGGGAAGGCAAAAGAAGGTAGAGGTACTAAAAAGGCTGAATGTAGAAGATCTTCAAGGTTTCAAAAGATTTGCCTATGAAATAGAAGTAACAAACAGATTCGAAGCTCTGAACGCTGTATCAGAGGAAAGATCACCGAACGAATTATGGAAGGAAACAAAGGAGGTTTTAATCACGGTAGCGGAGGAAATAGTGGGATACAAGAAGAGAGACAAAGGGAAACCTTGGATTTCTGAAGAAACACACAGCATCATTATCAAGAAACGGGAAGCTAAGCAGAGAGATAGAGTGGAATATAAGGAACGGAAAGTGGAGGTACAGAGACTTCTCAGGAGGGACAAACAAAAACAAATAGAGGATATTTGTGAAAAGGCTGAAGCAGAGAACAAGAAGGGTAACAGTAGATATCTATACAGAACAGTCAAATTCCTAACAAACAAATTTCAACCTAAACTACAATCTATACAAGCTGAAAATGGAGAATTCATAATTGAAAAGGAAGGCATAGCTGAAAGATGGAAGCAATATTCTGAAGAGCTATACAACGATAAAGAAGGGAAAGATGGGATATGAAAGGGAAACGCCACCCTTAATATCAGAGATGGCAAGAGCGATAAGGCAGGTTGCTAGCGGCAAAACGGCGGGTCCTGACGGAGTTCCGGCAGAGCTGTTCAAATACGGAGGGGAGAATACAATAGAAAAAATGCATTCAATCTGCACAGCGGTATGGGAGGATGGGGAATGGCCCCAGGACTGGACAGAATCAATTTTTGTTCCTATACCAAAAAAGGGGATATCAGACTATGCTCGAATCACAGAACAGTGGCTTTGGTGGCACACGCCAGTAAAATTACACTAAGGATCATTTTGGGAAGAATAAGGAACCAGACAGAATCAGAGGTGGCAGAGGAACAGGCTGGTTTCAGGAGAGCCAGAGGAACTAGAGACCGGATAACAAATTTGCGAATTATTATGCAAAAAGCAAATGAACACCAACAACCCCTTTTTATGTGTTTCGTTATTTCAAAAAAGCTTTTGACTCAATAGCTTATGAAACACTTTGGACAACAATGATCGAAATGGGGTTCCCAGGGCATATCATAAATTTGCTTGCACAACTGTATAAGAAACAAAAAGCAAGAGTCAAAGTGGCAGAAATGCTATCGAAAGAATTCGGAGTCAGACGGGGAGTGAGACAGGGTTGCGTCTTGTCCCCAAGTTTGTTCAACATCTTGGCGGAGAGAGTGATGAGGGAAACTTTAGAGGGATTTGAGGGAGGAATACAGATAGGGGGGAGACGGTTGACAAACTTACAGTACGCCGATGACATTGTATTACTGACAAACTCGGAGAGTGAATTACAGCTGTTGATAGAGAAACTAGACACGACAGGAAAGAAATTTGGGATGCAGATTAATATAGGAAAGACGAAAGTTATGACAACAACAGAAACCAAATGTACAATTAGGATTAACCAGGAGGAACTACAACAGGTGGACAGATTTACGTATTTGGGTTCAGCGATTGATGAAAACAGCGGTTGTGGTACAGAGATCAGAACACGTTTGGCAAAGGGTTATGCAGTAGCTACGGACCTCAAAAGGATATGGAGGAGTCATGATCTAACAAATAAAACGAAGCTAAAGTTGTGGAGGACACTGGTTTGGCCTGTGGCCATATATGGATGCGAGAGCTGGACATTGGGGAAGGAGGAGGCAAGAAGAATAGAGGCATTCGAGATGAAGTGTCTGAGATTGATTATGAATATATCTTTGACGGAAATGCGATCAAATGAATGGGTATTGGAAGCAGCAGGAGTAGAGAGGAATTTACTGAAGACGGTGAAGGAAAGAAAAATGATATATTTTGGACACATCATGAGAAGAGAAGGAGCATGCATGGAGAAAGACATCATACAGGGCACACTACCGGGAGCTCGGAAAAGAGGAAGACCGAGAACAAACTGGCTGGGCAACATAAAAGAATGGACGGGATTGGCAATGGGAGAATTGTTAAGACTGACGGAGGACATATTGTGCATGATGCGGCCGAACCTCGAACCGAGGATGGCTGAGAGCAGAGAGAGCAGAGCTGCTGTATCTGATACTTTTGTCTGGGAACATTTTGTCCGGGGGACATTTTTTCTGAGACATTTTGTCCAGAGACATTTTGTCCGGGGACATTTTGTCTGTGGACGTTTTGTCCGGGGACATTTAGTCCTAGTACCCAACAAATCACATTTTCATACCCTTCTCCCTGTTTCACCTCGTACATTTTGTGGACCCTCCCCGATGCGTAGGTAATACTAAGCGTCTCTACGCCTTCCATCCCCTTACAAAAGTTAATTAGCTAAAGTCATCCATAAGACATTTATTTGACCGTAGGCTACTAAATATTTCTGTTAAACATCATATTTGCTAGCTAAAATTTGTTAACTGTTACGAAGAAATAAAATACTAATAACACTAACACTTACGTTTCAAAAAGTTTTAATAATACATAAAATTGATAAAGCAGGAATATAATGATTGATTTGGTTTTTGTGTACGTACACATTTTGTCGAGACCCCGTCATACGCACCCGTATGCAAATCGCCTAGATCCGATCAACCCCCTGCCCCTCCCTCATTTCGTACGTAATATATGTATGGCCTCTATACGGTAATATTGTGCTGCTTAATTGCTGCCCAGCCCAGGTTAACGCACACCTTGGGACACTATTGGAGCAATGTTGTTTGACATTATGCAATACGTGTGATCGGCTGAGGACTGCACATGTATCAAGCGACGTTATGAAAACTATGAACAAATTCATTGTGTCGCTTGAACTATGATATTAATAGTTTATTCGCTTAAATTATTACATAAGCGCATTCTCGTGTCACTTCAAGCATTGAATAAACCGTTCGTTGCTAGCTTTAGTTCTGTTAATATTAAAAATAACAACTATACTAGGTTTTTTGTTACGTCTTTTAGGGTAATCGTTACGTAGCTTCAATTGTGAGACAAGTCTATCTTCATATGAGTTCACTTTGAGAATATAGACGATGCCTATTATTAGGTCACTTCGATTAATAAAGAAATCTCAGATTCGCATTTTTATAGGCTAGGCCGGCCTGTTGTTATTGCCTATAGCGTATATTTGAAAGTGACATATATAATGTCACTTTCATTATGTAATTTAATATGTTTAATATTAGATATTTTAAATTTAGAGAATAAAGGCGTATTGTTACATCACTTCAATTATGAAACAGGTCTATCACTAAAAAGACGCGTATCGAATCATATCTAGTAATTTATAAGGCGTCTCTCGCAGTATAAACTATTCAGAGGCGCCCTCGGTGCATGATCCCCGTGGAAACTGAAACGTCTTGAGCAGGCGAGTAGATGCATGGGAGATTCCCATCATGAGCTTAGTTCGAAGTCGAGATGGAAGACCATTCCAGGGTCGACGTTGGGCCAGAGTGGTCCTAGTACGAGGAACAAATAGATCAAGACGGCCATTAGAACGCAAAGAACGAGCAGAAGTTGCAGAGAGAGGTTGCCGCATAAGGTCAGAGAGGTATTTAGGGGCAAGCCGTAGCTGAGACTTGGAAACCAAAAGGAGGGTCATACTACGCATGCAATTCATTTGGCTCGGTACATGTCACGTCAGGCAAGAGACAGTGTTTAATCTAGTCCCCCTCCTCGTGGGGAATCAAGGTAATTGGGGGGGGGGGGACGATCGAGCGGCCGAAGGACGATTGTGCGGGGGCCCAGCGCCGAGCAAGGGGCAGGGACATCATTTCAGCTTTTTCCGGGAGGGGGGCAAAAAAGAAGTGAAAAATTTTTTTGCGCTCAAGCGCGAAAATTTTTTCACCTTTTTTGGAGTTTCTTTAAAAGGTTTTATATTTCGTCTACATGTGTAAAACTGCAAGTCAATGCTGCAAAATGAGTATCTCTTTCTTTTTAACCCTTTCTTCTTCCTCGTTGTCTTTCTTACATCATTTTTTTCTTTTTATCAGGAAAATTTTAAATTTTCACTGCAATGGTATCATTTTAAGCTGTCATCTTAGCAAAATTGTTCTATGATCTCAGTGCTGACAGGAGTGGATGAACTTATTCTTATTGCTCAAGAGGGTCCTGAATTGCTCACCACGAACCAATAGCAGAAATAATTTACAAATAGAACACCAACCAACCAAGAAGGATTCAACTACCGAATTGGGAAGCCATGTAGTAATAATTTAGTTGTACAAATCTAATATTTATATAAATATTATATTAACAATATATTATACTCATTATAATATGATAGTATCATATATTATAATAGATTACATCATTATATAACATAATAGTAAATAATATCATTATATATTATAATAGTTCATAAAATATCATAATGTCATCAACAAATCAAAACTATTATTATTTTGTTAAATTTCTCTGGGAGGGGACATAAAACCTGGGATGGAAAATTCCCCCCTCCCCAAGAGGTGCCTAGTTTTAAACACTGGCAAGAGCAACGATCAGCAGGGAGCTAATAGCGGCTACATTACCGAGCTGGATTCCTCAGTTCGTCGTCCGGACATTGGAATCCCTCTGGACCAAGATCTATTGAAGGTAGATCAAGACCTCCATCCTCCTCATGAAGTTCCTCTATCTATGCAGATCCTGTTTTTTCTTCTTGCGCCAGGTCAGGGTCGTTCGGCGGAATTTATCGCATGACGATGCTGCGATCCTTCTTCATTCCTAACTTAACTCAAAGGTCAAAATTCGACAGTCATTCCTTTGGTGCCTGCAGTTCTTTACATTCATTGCGATGATGAAATGTTTGTCGTTCTCATTGTCTGTGGCATTCTTCTACTCCATAACCATTCTCTAAATTCCTTTGTGAAAAGGCTCTTTCACAATTAAACGGTATTTAAACCTAACCTTATCGAGTCAACCGCGTGGAATAAACCCGATTTAGGATGATTGTATTAGCACCTAGAACGATCATCACGTGGCCTAAGTACAAACATGGCCTAAAAAAAGACACATTCTAGATGACAAAAAAACTCACAAATTACAGGTAGAATAAAAATCAGATAGGTCGGTAATGTCATTTGACGGGTTGTTTGAACTTTAAAGATTATGACAACATAGTGACTACCATTTGCCTAAGTATAGATCCTAATATGTTATGACCTAGTACAGGCATGGCGAACCTTTTTCAGCTCGCGTGCCAGAAAATAGCTCTTAAAGGTAGTGGAAAATTTCGCGTGCCAGACATTTTATTTAACCAATGAATACGGAATGATGCACCCCAAAAATGTAAAAGCTAATATTGAATAGTCATTGCCATGGGCGTCCGCATACATTTTTTAGGGGGCAAAAAATGTTAGGGGGCAAAATTTTTTATAGGGGGCACAATGACTTTTTGTATTTTTGTATAGAGAAAAAATTTGCATACAGAAAATTTTCAAAATAAATAATGATCAAGGACTTTACCTAAATAATTAAGTGTTTTTTCGCATTGAAAATCGTGTTGGGACTGTTAAATAATCATAATAATCCAAAACTTTTTGCACAAATATTTGCAATGTCCAAGGGGTAAATGCCCCCTTTCCCCCCTGTGGACGCCCATGGTCATTACATTATTTTTGGACGAGGCCACTTAATAATGCGATTTATATTTATAATTATAATTTTATATTGAACATTACCGGTACATTGTCAGTGTGATTTTGTTGCTGGACAGTTATTGTAGATGCCAACTGTTTTATGTCTGGTTTGTATTTTGGTTGTTTCAATCCCACGCACGCAGCACTTGTACCCCCTGTCATCAATTAATCTGTTTCTAATGTCAGACTTAATGAAATTCATGGTTCAGAACAAAGATTTGCACGAGTAACTTGTAGGAAAAATTAAAAAAATTCTAAATGCGACCGTTTTCAGTGTATTACATGTATCTGGAAACGATATTCATGTTCGAAGAACTTTATTTTCTGCTGCCAAAATATCCAATACTGTTAATTTGAACCCTTCCAAATGACCACGTTCGAGGTTACAATTATAGCAGGCTGACATGATGCGTCAGACGCAAGAGAAAAATGTACGGTCTACCGCTAGATTCATCTTTTGAGTGCAATTTAAAACTTAAAGTCTAACAATTACTATGGTTTTATGTGACAATGAAGCAGGAAAGAAATTGCTAAATGCAAGAAATAAAGAAATATTAGAAAAGTATGAAAAAAACGAAAGTTCAGAGCTCAGTGGCGTGCCAAGGAAAATCTGTTGGCGTGCCAAGTTGGGCACGCGTGCCATAGGTTCGCCATCCCTGACCTAGTAAAACAAAATGTTTGGTATACGCCCTAATAATATTAATAATGTGGTGTGGATGTGCTGAAACAAAAATGAAAATTTAAAACCTTGGGGCATAGGATAAATATTTGGCGACACAGAAACTGACCTAGAGGTGAAGCTTGCTAATACCGCCCTTGGTTCTTTGTCACAATTAATAACGAACTGGCTTGGATTTCCAAGTGCTCCGCCTGTGACCCATCACGATTGGACAATCAAGATTCCAGCTCCACACGGCATCTGTTGTCAAGAAAAGCATGGCAGGATTATTCTTGAATCGAGTGAGATATTAGGTTTGTACTTCGTAAATGTCACTTTTCCTGCATCAATCGACTCACCCTTCTTCCATGACTTTACGGTCAGGAAGCGAGCGTCGAAAACGCTCATTGTCGCTGATGGCAGTTTTCATTGTCCGACGACCATAACGTTTTACAACAGCTGTTGCAAAAAGTGAGCTTTGTTTTGCATTAAAAATCCTAATTACATACTTAGTCCTACTGAAGTTGACAACTTACCTTGCCTGCAGCGTATTAGACGTAGGTTTAAATTTACCCAGACCTCTATAATCACACAGTAGGCCTAACACTTTACAGTCAATAAAATACGCGAAATTTTTAAATAACACAAGGAAAATTACCAATCCTGCGCAAAATAGTTCTTTTAGCTTAATATGTCAACCGGACCTCCTGATCTAGAAACGGACTCGTGCCTCCATTTGACTATTCTTTGTACACGCCATAGACTCTTGAATAAGTTGGTGCCATGCGCTTACCTTTCAAGTCGAGCATTCAAAATTTGGAGTTTACGATTACGATTAGGCCTACAATTATTAGTGTAATTAGTGACGATACTCTAATCTTATGTGTTGCCAGACCAGTTAAGAATCAAGTCTCATCAATGTCTTTTGTCAATCCCAATCTTTTCTCTGGCCACAAACTATTTAGGAGTTTACCGGCCCACGGACAACTAATGCGCTACAAATATTATTTTCACTGTCCCGATGAGCCAGAAAAAGTGACAGTTCTTCTTTCGTCAACCCCAATCTTTTCCTTGGCTACAAACTATTTGGGAGTTTACACATAGACAGGCATCTAATGCGCTACAAATATATGCGTTGACGCGTTGAGGCCGAAAACGTTTTTCTAAAAATAGACGCCAATCTATTTCCTTCCTGGTTCTTGACGCAACCACTGAGTTGGACTTCGTATTTCTCAAAAGTTTCTTGTTAATTAACCCATTAGTGCCCACGGTCCCTTTTTAGGGACACAAAGTTATTCAAGTCCAGTCTAGCACACATGACCGGCAAACTGATAGTGTCTCTTTTGCTAATTACTGATGTCTCTAGTATTATTTGGAGCGTTTTATTTTTATGTATAAAAATATTATATTAGTAAATATGACGTCTTAAACTTCACCCACGAGAAATTTCACAAATGATGAATTCTTCTTAAAGGTAAGCATTTTTCTAATAAATGATCTCAGTAAATTGAAAAAACTGATTGATGCTTATGTAGTACAACTATTTAGCTTGTGCAGGAATACTTATGTGGAATGTTTGTTGTGGACGTATTCCTTACTATGTTGTGTTGAAAGCCTGTCCCTAAAAAGGGACTGTGGTCATTGGAGGCCACAGTATTTTCCTACAGGCTAACATGGCTGTGTGTATGTGTTTTGACCACTGGAGCTCATTGAATCCACCCATTATAGCAGTATTCGGTACCATTTCAATGCCAGTGTATAGAAAATTATTTCCCTGTTTTTAAAATATTTAGTTTTGTTTAACAGAGTAAGAAGATTTACTGTCAGTGGTGTCCTCAGTGCTCTCGAGGACGACGCCGACTCTTTCCGCGCGAACATTTACATAACTTCGCCAGAGAATGGAATGGCTAGTAACGGAGATAGCGCAGATGAAGATAATACTGCCGATGTATCACCAGACAATATATGTGGAAGGCAACTTCAAGGAGAGGCAACAGTATTTCGTCACAGCTGTTCTCCCAACACACAAACCCAATGTGACTACGTGCTTTACATTTGTGGTCGTATGTTCCACAGGCAGCTTTAGACAATTCAGATAAAAGACAATCCATAAGTCTGTTACTTCGTACTCTCCCAGTTCCAGACGGGGAACGAGGCATGGAGGGAAGGAGTGAAGGAAGGATGGAGGGAGGGATATAGGTAGGGCGGGAGGGAGCGACTTACTAACCGTTGTTTGTCTGTATGTCAATCCGTCTGTCTGTCTGACAAGTCCGTCCATATGTATGTCTGGCTTTGCGTCTGTACGTCTATATCCCTAGTGCTCAGTGTTTGTGGGCAGGGCGAATTTCGGGCGCCCCTGTTATATTGCATCGGCTAAATTCGGTCATACCCTCGTCCTTGCTCCTCGTCCCCCTGAAGAGGGACAGAGGTAGGAGGGGAGTGAGCTAGGGAGGGAGGCATAGACAGACTTACTAACCGTTTTTTCTCTGTGTGTCAATCCGTCTGTTTGTCTGGGTATGCGGACGTTTCGTCCCCGGACGATTCGTCCCGGACGATTCGTCCCCGAGGGCGTTTCGTCCTAGGACGATTCGTCCCAGGACGAATCATCCGAGGCTATCATTTCGACAATATTTAATTTTTGTGTTTGCGACTGGTGTATAGTGATTTGTGATTGGTGATGATTGCCTATTTAAGGAGTGATTTTAATTAAACGGATTTTTAATGAATTTGATTTTGATTAACAATGTTACCTCACCTTAAATCAACAGGTACACGAAATCAACAAATCTACCAAAGTGACAAACAACAAAAGATCGATTGTCAGAGGATAGAACTCCACTAATGTTGAAACTCAACAAAACATCGATTGTCAGAGGATAGAACTCCACTAATGTTAACAATCAACAAAACATCGATTGTGACCCGAGTTGAGTTTTATCCTCTGACGAATCGCCCTGGGACGAAACGTCCTCGTGACGAATCGTCCTGGGACGAATCGTCCGGGACGAATCGTCCGGGGACGAAACGTCCCCAAATCGTCTGTCTGACCATTGCCTTCTAGATACTGAAGGCCGTAATGCTGCCTAAAGTTAGGCTTGTGACGTCACACGTTGAGTCCCTCTTCGTTTCACTCTAAGCGTATCAACACGTAAAGCGATGTTGATTAATTTTTTAATTTCCTTGCGTCAAACTTGGAATATCGTTGCAAATTTAATGTCAGTTAGTGAGATTTTAATCATGTTACGCATTCCTATTATTTATTAGAACTTAAAAGTATTAATAATTGAATATTCGAACGCTTGAATCGGATTCTGTCGTCTGCTTACATAGATCTTTGAGTTACACTAAAATCCGTTCGTCTGACTTTCAAAGGATTTAACTTGTTCAAATTTGGAGAATGCCTCGTCATTGTTGTGTAACAGGATGTAATTCTAACTACACTCGCAAGAACGAGAAATCTGATTATACTTCGTCGTTTAGCATACTCAGCGAGTGTAAAGGAAACGATGGCAAACTACAAAACTGGTTGCGACGGATTCCGCGACCAAAGGATAATTTTCCGCTGAACCTCAATACGGTAATATGCATTAAACACTTTGCTGAAGAATTTATCGTTAGAGTGGACACTGCCACACGTCCTGATGGATCTGTACTCAGTGTGCCACGAAAGTTTCCAAAGCTAGCAAGAGATGCGTACCCATCTATTTTTCACAACTGTCCATCATATTTGTCATCAGAACCTCCCATGAAAAGAAGAAAGCCAGAAGATAGACATTCTGAGATGCAGACAAGGGATGATCAGACACTACAACAGTGGCTAAATGTTGACAGAATTAGAACATTTCAGGAACTTTGCATGAACTTTATGAAACACATTCCACAGTCTTCACTGTGGAACTTTAAGGTGATTGACAGTTGCTTGTTGTGCTATATTCTAGATGTATCTGATGTGCCTTGCATTAGAGTAAGTATTCGTGTAACTGATGTTTTGTCTGTCATCATTTGCTGTGGGGGATATAGGGTCGATGACAGAAACTTGGAGTGGGTGATAGGTGATAATGGAAAACTTGATTCTTATTCCAAATTGACTGGTCTTCTAAGTCATTATCAGGGCTGGGAAAGTGGAAAGGTTTACTTCAGATGTAAAGTAGATATGGCTTTAGTTCTGTTGCATGATATATGTGAGCAACAATGTTCACTTATCAGTAGCAGAGATCCTGAAGATGATGGTGCTAGTGATGCTGATGTTGAAGATGGTAGCAACGTTATTATAAGTAACGTTAAGTGCATTCGTGTTGTTCGACATGTTATCCAGCAGTTGGAATTATTACAGCAATGCAAAAGGAAGTACTGTGGTGATTACTTACACTGGGCATTTCAGGTTTTTTCGCTGTCACCTTCTGCATATGGGTTCTTACGTGACAGTACACTGATGTTACCCCACCCTGTTTATTTACGTAAACTTTCATCCTGCTTTACTGTCGAACCTGGTACTGATTGCAATGCTCACATAACTTATCTGACAAAAAAATGTCAGCTGCTTGAGCCACATGAACGTTATGTGACTATGCTGCTTGATGAGAGATCTATGTTGAGCCTAAAGTTTCATACAAGGGTGGAACAGTTAAGGGCTTTGCTGCAAACTGTGACATGACCCAGGCAACCACTGTGCAAGCATTTATGATTTGCTCAATATTGTCTCACAGAAAAGATATAGCCGCCTTAGTGCCTGTTAAGAACTTAACGGCACCTTATCTGAAAGACATAACCATGCATGTTATAAGAATGGTTGAAAAGGCAGGTGACAGGACTGTTTGTCTGATTTCTGATAATAATCGAGTTAATGGCAATATGTTTAAGTTGCTGTGTGGTGGTTTGTTGCAGCCTTGTATAGACCACCCATGTGATAACAGTAGGAAACTGTTTTTTCTGTTTGATACTGTGCATTTATTCAAATGTATCAGAAATAATTGGATCAACCAGAAAGACAGTGACCAGACATTAATTTTTCCTGACATGCTAGATGCAAACCTGATTCGCAAAGCAAAGTTTAACGTTTTGAAGCAGTTGCATATGAATGAAAAGAACAATCTTGTTAAACTTGCACCATCCTTATCATATAAGGCATTGCACCCATCAAACACTGAACGGCAAAGTGTGCCACTGATGTTGTGTATATTCAATGAGAAAGTGGTAGCTGCACTGAAATTGTTTTCACAGCAGCAGCATCCTAATTGCAACAAAGCTACTGTTGATGATACACTGGTATTTGTTGATATAATTGTGTCACTGTGGAAAATGCTAAATGTTAAACATCCTTACAAAGGTAGAAATCTTCGTGATGAGAAATGTGACCCTGTAAGAAAAGTCGATGACCATCAGTTACTGTATTTTGATAGTGTTGTTCAATGGCTTCAAAAGTGGGAGGCAAGCACTGGCAATAGGAATGGGCTGTTAACAAGAGAAACTGCATTTGCTTTGCAACATACTTTGAAGTCCATGATTTGTCTAGTCAGGTATCTCCTGGAAAGTCTTGACTTTAAATATGTTCTTACAGGCAAATTTCAAACTGATTACTTAGAATACAGATTTTCACAGTACAGGCGACTAGCTGGCACTAATTTTCATGTTTCTGTGCGTGAAATCATGGAATGTGAGAAAAAGTTAAAGCTTAGCAGTATACTGCACATCAATTCTGCATCAAAGGGCAAAGTGTCAATTATGAAATTTGCAAATGATTGTTTTCTGGAGGATAAGTCAGACGATGTGATAGAATGTGATATAAGTGCTTTTGAAGGAGTGCTGTGTGACTGCACTTTAATAAGTGTCTCAGATCCTGAAATGCATGTTGTTTTTCTTGCTGGGTATATTGGTAGCAAGATTAAGAGGTCTGTTGCATGTGGACTTTGTGTAGCTGCCTTGGTATCAGCGGATGCGATGGCATGTGACACTACAGGCACAGTTTTTTCTTATTTGGAAACACTGGACAGAGGAGGTCTGACTTGGCCAACACAAGAATTGGTTGATGTTGTTGTAAAAGTATTTTGTGAATTCCAGTGTTTGGTGTCAGCAGCTTATGAACAACAGTTTCTTAGTGCATCAAATCAGAAGAAAGTTCTTATTTCTGTATCTAAGAAAAGCTTTTTACAGTATTCATTTATAAATAGTGTTTGTGATTGTGGACATAAATTTTCAGACTTTATCCATGTCATTGCTAGCAAAATGGCCAATATCTTGCTTAACAACTACTGCAAAAAATTGAATGATGCTAATAATATCTGTAAGGGAGCAAAAAGCAAAAGCAAACGTAAATTGTCAACACTAAAGGCATAATTAATGTTTACAGTTCTACAGCTCGGCAATGTTAAATTATGATCCTTGAACTCGTAGAAGAAGAAGAGCAATCCCTAAAGCTAGTCCTGAGGCAGTCATGGGTATGCAGTGTTAGCGACTTCATTTTCTTAGCCTCAGCACAAAAAGGCCAACGGTCTGATCTTCCCACCAACAGTGTACAGTTAGTGTGCTCATTATAGCTGAATAGGCTAAGGGCACAGGTGGGGCATAAATCTGGAACCAAATTTTTGCCCTGGTGAGGATTTGAACCCCCGACATATTGATTGACAGTCTAGCACGCTAACCACTACACTATCAAGCGCAAACTCATATAGAACTTATATATGTATAGAACTTACAGAACTTTGTAAAAAGTGTATAATATCTCATTGAATGTAATAAAGTATATATGTATAGAACTTACAGAGCTTTGTAAAAAGTGTACAGTGTCTCGTAGAATGTAATTAAAGTTTCTGTTAATTTCTTTTGCAATTTCTGTCAGTTTTGTGCACTAGTTTATATCATCAAATTTCAGAATTGCTATAATTTTGCAAACTCTTCACCATCCAGCCAACCCGCTCCACTCGATCATCATTCTGTCCAAGTCTTTCTTGACTCCCTTTTAACTGCTCGTCTCAAGTTCTCCAACCGAGCCCTATCCAACACTGCATCACGCCTTTGGAACAATCTCCCTCCCGAAATCTTGGTTTCTCAAAATCATTGCCACTTACCCTCCATCATCTGCCTCAAGCTCGTCTATCTATCATCAGTGTTTAATCTAGACGTCTTTTTTGGGGGCGGGGGGGATTCCCCCCCAGGATTGAAGTTTCGCCCCCCAGAGCTCAGCAATATTGTAAGGTAGAGACCTTTTTGGGGGGAAATTCCCCCCGAGAAACCTTGTTCCCCCCCCAGAACAGGGGACTAGATTAAACACTGATCTATCTTTCCACTCAAACCAGTCTCACCTAGCTTTCCACTCAAACCAGTCTCACCTTTTCAAGAATTCCTACCCTGACTCATACTCCGACTTCCAAATCTCTACCCAAAGACACCCGTCTTACCAGCTCCTCTGCCTCCTCTCTTGATCTGGATCTCTTGGAAACCGGATTCTGACCTCCTCTTGGCTACCCTTTGGACAACCTCTCTAACTTGACGCAGCGCTCGTGAATAAGTTGGTGCTCTGCGCTTAGTTTTCGATTGGTGCTTTAGAAATTTGGAGTTTAGGATTACGATTACGCGTCTAATTTCTGTACCCGTGAATACAATATTCAAGCAATTGACGGACTCGGTTTGTGACGTCACACAATCAGCATTACGGCCTTCAGTATCTAGAAGGCAATGGTCTGACCGTCTGGTTTTGCGTGTGTACCTCTATCTCCGTAGTGCCCACTGTTCGTGGGTGGGACCAATTTCGGGCGCCTGTGAGAGCGTTTATCGACACACAGAACTGGGAAATTACATACATAGATATAAGAAATGTGCTAAATGCTGTGTCGGCCTACATCTTTATTGTTTCGCTGTTTTTATACACAATAATTACCTACATAAACGAATTCCGGTATTGACTTTTGCTAGATATTAGCCATTTCACCAGCATTTACACAATTGCATTTGGACAATTGTGCTAACCGTTGGTTTTGACATTTCTGGTCATCTGTTTATATGTTACTTTTCATTGAAATGTTGCAGGTTTTTACTTGAATAACATGTCACTGCAGTAGTGTGAGTCATATTTCAAGTACTTTCATTTATAAAAAACCTGTGACCGGTAGTGCCCACTGTCCCTTTTTAGGGACAAGAATTTCCATGCGTATATTTCTGTTCCCCGTTGTCCGCAGAATTTTTCCACATTTTCCCCTTTAAACAATCCCCATTATCTACCAACCCAAAGAATTTCATACAGTTTTGCCACCATGGGCATTAATGGGTTAAATCAGTAGCCGTTATTCACATGTTGAAAGTTCTTAGAAAGGAAACGTTTGAAAATAGAAAAGAGTCGTGTATTAGAGTAAGTTGTAAGCTTATCACATATGAAGAACTCCACATTTTTATTTCCGTAGACTATACGAGACCTACGAGCGCAATGGGCACCTGTGTAGGAAAACACAAGCGAAACGATAACGAAAGTAATCGTAATCGAGTAAATACTGAATTGCGATTCTCTACATCTCGAAGAAGAGGTAGGTGGAAAAAACAATTTCATTGGGCCATACTAACGTATAAACAGAAAAACGATCGACGATACTACAGTTTTTAGAGCCGGGTTCGAACAATCCAGAAATGTGAGATCTCACACGGTTGCACTTGGTTGCAGTGGCGTAACAACCTAGGCGGGGGCCCTTGGACATTCTGTGCTTGGGGGTCCTTACCCATTAAAAGTTAAAATAATGAGGGAGCCATATTTTAAACTGCAGTTAGGTTTAAAAAAAGAGTATTAAACGTTCTCATTAACCCATTTTCTACTAGCGCACCCTGGGAGGGTGCATTCAAATGTTTACACAAATTTTTTGCTATCCGGCTTGAACTAAATATACTACTGTATTATCTTATTTGTATTGAGCTGATTAAACATTCTAAGTAGAGTTTTTCTAGTTTTAATATATTTAACCCCAAAATAGAGGTTGATTAATCAAGCAAATGACGTCATCTCACAACTGCAAGAAATTGCAAGTGAGAAAAAGGTAAGTTTTTATAATTATTTAGTTGGAAGCATATTATGTGATAGAATTACGTCTGTTTATATGGTAATTAGTGATATTATACAAAAATTGCTGTTTATTGCAAAGTTCAGAGAAAAGTAATGCTGCACCCTGTGAGGGTGCGCTAGTAGGTAATGGGTACAGGTTTTTCTATATTGGTGAAGAGTGTAAATTGATGGTTCTGATCCATCAGGTGGACTGGTTGATGTGTTGGACGAGTAAAGTATGAGTTATTTTCCTTCCAAATATGATGTTCTAACTGTTGTTGGTATTTCAAGTTGCATGAAGTCATGCAGATGATACTGGTAGATGATAACGTCGTCCGTGCAGGCGCGTCCATACGCATGATAAACCATATCAGGAGTCTGAATTTCGATTATGCGGCTCATTTGTACTTGAACTGCTGTCTGCAATACCATCAACGCTTCCAAATCATGCTTTTGGCTATTTCTTCAAATCTCTGAAACTGATTATCATGACATAGAGGCAACTGTTACAATTCAGCAGACCCGTCCTGAAAATTTCCCGCCAAACTAATGCAATTCGCTTGAGAAAGCACCTCGTGGAACTGCCAAGCATACATTGAGAAAGCTATCCAGTGTTATGGTGTCGGCATGGCGTGACAATAAAGTTCTGACACTAGTATCAAATTTCGTTGGAGTTGAATCCACGGGTATCCCAGCCCTCTACAGCTTCGAGATTGCACATACGAATAGGCCTACCTATTGGCCAGTCCAATGTCGTCACACTATGAGTTGTGTTGATCGAGCTGATCAAATGTGGCTACCTACAGAACTACAATGAGGACAAAAGAAATGGTGATGGTCTCTGTTTGCGTTGGATCTAATGAGGCAGAATACACAGCTCTTATAATGGAAGACTCCATCATACCAATAGCCACCACTGGATATTCTTGCTTTCCGAGAGACGTCTTCCGTGTGTAACTTCAGGAGAGAAGTCGTCCGTGTGTACCTAATGCAACCTGTTCAACCGGATAAGATCAGGTGCCTAGGCAGAATACAACCATTGATTCCACTCGTTCTAGTGGAGATTCAGTTTGACACACAATGCCCGTTTTTTACTGATACCCCAACAAAGAGATGTTGTGCGCACTGTGGCAAGACAGAAGAAAGAGGGGTACAAAGTGTGATAATGGACTTCAAATGCAGTGCTTTGATGAATTTCATGTCAATATGTGAGATTATTTCAGTGAATGTCATGACTCTTCTTGAGTATCTAGCCAAAAACTTAATTAAATGACAAATAATACTGGATTTCCTTTAGTAGCCATGAAACATGTCGCGTACTGCCTAACTACTAGCGCACCCTCCCAGGGTGCACCACTTTGACACAATAATTTTGCTCGGAGGCATCCATAATAAAAATTTTAAACCTTGTGTACATGTTTACATGTCAGGATGTATTGAAAAATGTTAGCATTGTTTAGAAAGAAAAAGTTGGTAGAGAATGGGTTAATGACCCATAGTTCAATTCACATTAATAGTTCAAGACAAAACAAGAATACAATAAAAATGTATTGCCTACGTACACATGCAGTAATATTACCAATCAATCAATCAACTAGACATTTATATAGCGCGCTTTTCAAGGCAACTATTCAGAGGCGCTCTGCAGTTCTCACATCATGACATCTCTCGGATTTGGCTACTGTCTTTGTGCTGTTTGTCACTCTCCCAGTCACCGTCGCCAGTGCGGAGCGCCCCATCTCTGTAATTCTTCAGAGAATTACTTCTCGAATTTGGTTATTCTAGCTTTACTATTAGCAAATGTGCCCATCAATATTCAATTGTTTTGCTCATTCGTTTTCGATCGCAAGAAGAGCAAGACCATCAAGCCTGTCCTGTGAGATAGTGGATCTAAGATACGTCTTCATAAGTTTCAAGTTGGAGAAGAAGCGCTCCGCACTGGCAACGGTGACTGAGAGAGTTGCAAAAGCATACAGGCAGTAGCCAATTTCGGGATAGATGACGTGGTGTGAGAGCTCAATATGAGTTTCCGTATGTCCAACACAGTTTTATGTTGTTTAGAGTTCCTTGCTGAACTCACGTCTGCAGGACCGCGCCTCTGAAACAAAATTGGGGCCGATGTCCGATGAATATGTTTGCTGTAGTTTTGTTGCTGCTAATTCCAAATCAACATCGGATAAGTGCAGGAGAGATTGGGATAAAGAAAACTAAACGCTGCAGAAACTAAACGCTGCCCTTCAAAACGACTCTTAAGCTGTGCCATTGCTGTCTACAATAGCGAAAAATACATGACTCTTGAAAGCTACTTCTGGATCTTGAAGACGTTCGTCACTGTTCAGTTCATCAGAAATTTATTTCTGCGACTCTTTCTAACTTCGGCGTAAACCTACAAACAGCATGACTGATTGCTGTAGCTGTACTAATGCTAGATTCATATGAATCACGCATGTTAAGTCAAATGCCACAAAGAGAAGTCTGGTAGCAGCAGATAGGTCTATTTGGACTGATTGAAGTGCACGAGATGTACTCAACTGTCAGTAACAATTGTTCCCAAATGATAATAAATACTATGAACTCAAATTTCACCATGTTATATGGTTCAAACCAGTGGCTTCACTTCTCTGTTTACTCTCGAGGCAAATTCAGATTCACAGCGTAACGTTTCAGGTTTAGGGCATTAGTAATGTTTCACGAAGTGAAGCAGATTAATTACTTATATTATTTACTAATTAAAACCGCAAAGCAACAAGAACTTCTATTCTAATTTAGAAGTTCCTTAATTACCTTCAGTCAGTCTTAGTTTCTCTGGTTCAAGAGAGCTTTAGCCGTCGATTAAAATTTAGCTAGAAGTCGTTTTTTAAGTAAGCGAATGACTATATTCTGAACAAGAAAGACGTACTGTACTTTCACGTGAGGCTGAGGAGCACGAAGACTGCAGTCGTGTGTAGACAGTGTAGTGTGTAGGCCTGTATGCCACAAGGTTTTTGAGAGACATTGACAAAGAGACAGATCGCGACAGAGACAGAGCGAGTGCGAGAGAAAACGAGAGAGACATAGACAGAGAGCGAGCGAGTGAGAGAGCCAGAGACAGACGAACAATTAGGCAGATAATATTTCAGGATTTCTTAGCACTGGAGCTGAGAGATACGCGTATACCGTAAAGTGTATGCATGCAGTGGTTGTACGCCTAAAAGGGAGAATCTGGCTCATGGACAGGTGGGTTTTCATTGATGGGTCGATTAGGGTCAAATACCCCGACCCCGGCGACCCGGTGATCTAGATGCGGTCTTTGGCCCTGTGTATCAAGTATCATATGAAGCATCCGTCATATATACAGGCTAGTTCCTTAGGCTGCAGAGAGGCTCAGACCTACGTGGGCCTTGTTGTGGCACCTTTGAACACCGTAGGCTACATGTGTCATCAGATGGAACAATGAACTGAATAAAAAATGTTTGTGCTCGGAGGAAAATGAAAGAATAGGGCACTAAAGCAAAATGTCACACAGGGTGCGCAGTAAGAAAGCTTGGGGGCCCTTTGGACCTCGGGGCCCCTGGACTTTGTCCGCCATCGTTAAGTTTATATGGTTGTTACGCCACTGCTTGGTTGTCAGTTGGCCAAGTACCGCTTGTCCTAAGTCAACAAGTACGTAAGTATACCAACAATATTATTTATTAACCAATAATATTGCTACTCGCGCTTTGGTGTACAGGCATCTTATAAACACAGTTTAAAAGTGCATAACATCCAGTGTTTAATCTAGTCCCCCTCTTCTGAGGGGGCAGACAAGGTTTGTCGGGGAGGGGACCAACAACGGCGACTTTTTAGGAATTCCATCTTGAAATATGTTTTAGTGATTCGTCCCACACTTTTTCCAACTTAAAACTTTGACAACCTTTTTTTGCAATTCATCTCTATTACTCGTTTACTCGTCTCTGGTGGGGGAGCGCAACATGTATCCTGTGGAGATTTCTTCCCCAAAACAGTCTCTACATTATAATATTGCTGGCTTCTGGACGTCTAGATAAAACACTGTATAACATCCTAACAATAAAATAATCATTTGCGCACCAGGATGTCGGCTGCGCGGAGTATTCGGTCATGGGCTCGGGACGAAGGGAGTATTAGAAAGGTTTGGTTGGAAGTAGTAGGCCTAGTTGGTTCAGGTCCGAGGTCAGTCGGGACAGACCCAAAGAGGCGAGTGTCGGCGTTATCGCAGAGTTGTTCAAACGATATAGGGAGACCTCGGGGAGGTAATGAAGGCGTATCAGTCAACGTATCAATGCTTGGAGTCGATTCCTCCCTTGTTGCCCGGCAAAGCCCCACCAGGTGATGGGAGGCAAACAGCATCCTGGCCTAGGTGGTGGCACGACATCGTGGGTATTATGGCCGGTAAGGCAAGGTGCCACAATAATACGTAGAGCATGGAAGGATTGACGTGCCTTATAACATATACGGTCGATATGAGAATCGAAATTGAAACTCCCAATATCGTCAAATCGAGGACTCATGCAGGTACCGCGCTGGATATGATAGTTTGGCTAAGTCTCATTCTGTGCTGATGGATTATTAACTCACGTGACTTAATGATTTGTATGGATCAGAAGAATGCCACCGAGTTATGCCTCATCTACTAACGCCCATCTCTCTGACAGCACTCCGCCTGGTTACTCTCTACACAGTGCTCCTCGTATAACATCCTCATCTAAATCCTCAAAAACCCTTGGCGGCGGCATCGTATTCATGGTTCGCGAACCGGCTGTCGTCCTCGACTCCTCCCGTCATAACTTCCGATCCTTTGAATGTGCCTCAGACTCGCCTCTGACCTGCTAACTGTCTTCAACATCTACCGTCCTCCTACATCGTCTTCTTACTCCTCCAAACCCTCTGTGTTTCTTGACGAGTTTGCCTCTCTTCTAACACTTGCTGCCACTACTCCCAACGAGTTCTTACAGGACTTCAACATCCATCTGATCCTTTTGCATCTGAGTTTATAAATCCCCTCTCCTCGGTCAACCTCATTCAACATATTAACTTTCCTACTCATATGAAGAACCACACCCTTGACCTCATCATCACATCCTCAACTTCACTCTTATCCCCTAAACTGTCTCACTCTGTTCTCAACATCACAGATCATTACTTAATCATCGCTGATCTCGAAATAAAACCTTTTCCTCGGCCTCCTGCATCCTCCTATTCATTCTGACGCACTGGGTCCATCGACCGGAAAGCCTTCATGCAAGATATCCTTAGCTCACAACTGGTTCTTAACCCTCCCTCTTCTCTCGACGACCTCCTTTCTTGCTATAACTCCACTCTCTCTGGTCTTCTTGATACCCATGCATCACTCATTACCAAGCACAGCACACACAACAATAACCCTTGGTTCACTTCCTATCCCCAGGCTTTCAAAACCTTTCGCAGACGCCTCGAACACTCCTACAAGCGCACCATCGACCCCATTGCCAAGACTGCAGCCCCTATCACTCTCAAATTTGTCACCAACAAATACCACAAACTTATTGCTGCCTCTAAGAAAAAGTATCATTCATCACTCATCCACTCCAGCTCTTCCAATCCAAGACTTCTCTGGAAAGCCGTTAACTCTCTTCTTCATCGTAAGTCTTCTTCACCACTACCAAGCTCCCTACCTTCTCCTTCTATCGCTGATACCTTTTGCTCATTTTTCTCTGACAAAATCTCGTCTCTTCGCTTCTCCTTGCAGTCCCTACTCAATTCACAATCTGCTTCTGCATCTTTCTCTAGCACCGAATCAGTGCGTCATCCTAATCCCACTCCGCCTGCCTCTCAGGCTTCTCTCCTAACTCTTCTCCCAACCTCTGAATCAGAAGTGTCACTCCTACTAAATTCTCTCCCTAACAAAGAGTGTGAACTCGATCCTATTCCCACTTCTCTTCTCAAAGACTGTGCCTCTGTTCTGGTTCCTGTCATCACAAAAATAATCAACCTCTCTCTCTCTACTGGTCGCTTCCCCACCGCCTTTAAGCAATCTCTTGTCACCCCCTCCTCAAAAAGCTAATCTCGACAAGGAAAACCTCTCAAACTATCGCCCTATTTCCAATCTTTCCTTTTTATCTAAACTAACCCAACGCATTGTTCTTGCCAGGATGAAAGATTACCTTTCTTGTAACTCACTCCTCAACCCCCACCAATCTGGCTTTACTAAACACAACTCCACAGAAACTCTCCTGGTCTCTCTGTATAATAAACTGGTCTCTGCTGTAAGTCATCAACAAGTCTCCTGTCTGCTCGACATCTCTGCCGCTTTTGACACCATAGATCACGAACTACTTCTCCTACGGCTGTCCTCTTGGTTTGGTGTCTCTGGCAATGCTCTACTTTGGTTCCAGTCTTACTTGTCTTCACGCTCCTTCTCTGTCAAAGCCTCCAGCCACTCGTCACAAGCCCTCCCACTGTCTTGTGGTGTTCCTCAAGGCTCCGTCCTAGGTCCACTTCTCTTCATCCTCTACACTACACCTCTGAGCCATCTCATAAAATCCTCTTCTGTTGACCACTATCTGTATGCAGACGACACCCAACTTTTCATTTCCTTCTCCCCATGCTCTTTCTCCACCTCTATTGCTCAACTACTCGATGTCGTCAACCTAATCTCTAAATGCATGTCCTCCAACCTCCTCTGTCTCAAACCTGCCAAAACTGAATTTATTATCCTTGGCCTTCCAGATCAGATCAGGAAAATCCCCGACCTTTCCATAAACTTACCCACCAGCTCTTCATCTCTCACTTTCACCTCCGACTCACCTGTTCGCAATCTTGGCGTTACCTTTGATCCACATTTATCCTTCTCTGATCACATCTCCAACCTCTCGCGCACTTGCTTCATGCATATTCGTAACCTCCGCCGCATCCGACCCATGCTTGACTTTAAAACTGCATCCACTATCGCTACCTCCATTGTCCACTCTAAGCTTGATTACTGCAATTCCATTTTCCTTAACCTTGAATCCACCCAAATTAAACGTCTACAACTCATCCAAAATACTCTCGCCAGAGCCGTCACCAGGACACCTAAGCATCACCATATCACTCCTGTTCTTAAATCGCTCCACTGTCTGAAAATCCCTGAGTGAATCCACTTCAAAGTCTTGTCGCTAACTTACAACACACTACAATGCTCCCAGCCAAAGTACCTTCGCGAACTCCTCACTATCCAGCCACCCCGGTTCACCCGTTCATCCATGTATCTCACTCTCTCCCGTCCTCCAGTCACTACTCGCCTAAAGTTCTCCAACCGATCAATATCCCAAACTGGACCTAAACTCTGGAACGAACTTCCTCCCGAATTCCGCATTTTCTCAGTTCCTCCACCAATACCGCCACTCACTGATCGTCATCTACCTCGGGCTCCTCTACTCATCACCCCACAGGCTTTCCACTCCAAACTGAAAACTCACCTCTTCAGAATTTCCTACCCTAATCCATCGGATCCTAGGCCTTCCAAGCTATCTCGTTCTCAACGAAACCCTCCGTAACAGCTGCTCTGCCTCTCTCTGGTCTCACTGCAACCGGACTCGGACCACCAACGGACATCGATTTCTGGACAACCCCTCGGATTTGTCGCAGCGCTCGTGAATAAGCTGGTGTTTTTTGCTCAGCTTTACAGTGGCGCTTTAGAAAATTGGAGATTACGATTACGATGTATTGGAATGCCCACTAATAAACATTTCAATGGCACGAATGGCATCTTCTACAAAATAGGCAAAGGCATTCGCTTGCCAAGGAATGTTTATCTGGAATAAGGAATGGCATCCAGTATCCAGAGAATGTTTATCTGGAAAGAGAAATGGCATACGGTATCCAGGAAATGTTTATCTGGAATGAGGAATGGGATGCGGTATCCAGGGGGCGCTGTGAATGGCACACACATGCCAACCGCTAGGTATCGGTATATGTGGCAAAAACAGAGATTCGACATCAACAGTCCGAAACCGATACAGAAACGATCGAATCGCCCTACGAAGACGAAGTCCAGACGGAGAGACGCAATTCTACACGCAGCCGAAGAACTTTCCCGACGCAGAGGAAGTCCCATTCAAAAGTGCTCGACGAACTAACTCTGGAAAGAAGCCGACGAATCGAACTCGGATAAACGACGGAGTCGAACTCAGTCCTACTTCGACGATACTCGTACCCAGTGTTACCACTCTGGAAAAATGAAAAACCCAAGTTAAGACAGTTAAAAACCCAAGAAAACCCAAGGTAGATTTTCTTCCGATTTTTTGAAATTAATACACAAACTATAAGATGATATATATATATATATTGTTACAGGTTCATCCTAATAAAATATGAAAACAACTCGTATCTAGTTTAAATAGGTATATTCTCCAAACAAAATTATCTATACATTACTCAACCGTAGAAAGACGGTGGAAAACGGTTCGCTCATCACTCACGGAAGAACGCCAAAGAAAACCTGGTCTTCAATGCAGCAACAGGCTGACGACCAGAAACGAAGACGCGTAGAACGAACGTCAAACACCAAAAGTGTAAATCTTCACGAAAGTAGCTTAACTACCATGCACAGGAAGTACTCGGCCAAGACTACGCCCAGTCGGCAGTATCATCAGAGACTTCTCTCACACACCCTATTCTCCGTCCTTATATGGGATCTCTTTCCCCGGTAGAGGTCTCTTCTCAGTTAAAGAAACCAGTCAAGCATAACTCTTGCCTATCCTAGGAGTAGTCAGTCGTGTGACCCTAACAATATATATATATATATATATATATATATATATATATATATAATTATAATATAATGCAGTTATACCATTTCTGTTATATAAAATGTCGTTCTATTTTTTATTTAAATCTTTCATTTTTACAATTTTATGGGCAATCGCTAACTGCTAAAAATTATTAGCATAGTTAATTATCGAAGCAAATTAAAAATGTTTCTATACGGTACATATTTTATTTTGATCAGAGTCCGAATCGCTTTATTTTTTTAAATTTATAAACAAGAGTCAATATTAAAGGCAATGAAACTTAAAATATTATTTCTTAAGTTTAAAAAACGGGCAACAGTTTACTTCAGGAAAACTTCCGAAAAAGTGCAGTCTGAGTCTGCAATCACCGTTTGTCTTTAGAGTTACATGTATATTCTAAATATAGCATTAGCACATTCAATCTTTAGAGTTATATTCTAAATACAGCAATAGACTCGTATAGCACATGCTTACATATATATTGCGCCATTATTTATTGACTTCGATCATCCAGACCGTTGCAAAAATTGATTTTATTAATGAAAAATAGGTTTCAATAAAACAAGAAAAAACCCAAGCAAAAAACCCCAAAGTCTCCAAGAAAAAACCCCATTTCCCAAGTTCGGATAGAAAAACCCAAGATCTTGTGAAAAAACCCAAGGAGTGGTAACACTGCTCGTACCCAACGACTACGAGAATTGAACTCAGGATGCCGTGCGGTTTATTCCTTTGCCGGTCAACCAGCTGTGGATGATCATGGAAAACCCCTTCAACCGTGTTTACAAATTGTCTGATGATAATTATAAACGTCCCGTGAACTCTGCTTGCGTACTCATCTGCGAAAGAACGGCACGTAAGAAAATAGAATAATTAGTAAATGAGTTAGTTGTATAGAATCGACTGTGAAATAATAGTAAACCGATGGATCGTTCCGGTTGAATCGTTTATGCGACTAGCAACGGAGGAATCTTTAACGAACGGATATTTACGTGCATCAATCAATCAATCAAATCAAATCTTTTATTGCTTCCATAATCCAGATAGTAATGGCGATATAGATAGTTAAATTTTGATATATTATATTATTGTTAACAATGCCATGTAAACTGTTACTGGCCTCTCCATTTGAACGAAACGATTAGAATCTACTTCACCCTCAACCGTCTCCCAATAAGATAGAAACTGCCTCTTCTATCGACGTCTTCCCCTTTTGTCCGAAGTGCATAGTAAGATAAATTACAATTTCTCTTTGACTGTATTGCAGGCTCCAGTGTATTTAACCTTCTAACCTCGTTTTGACCAATTCAGAGTATTATTGAAACTGTTCGTGTGAGGCTGCCTTGAACTCCCATTTATAATCGAATATTCAGTTTAACTGTGTTATCGTCTGAGACTGACTTGAACCCCTTAATTGAAAATTTAGCTTAACTTGATTGTAGTAATAGACTCTTAATTATAATTGTTGTTTGGTGAATATTATACTGACTGCAACAAATGGCTTTGTCCAAATAATCACCAATAGGAACTGCTTCTGAAGGAAGTGATGAAGATAATATGAGTGTACGAGGTAACACTAAGGTAGCCCCTGATGCCCCGATTCTGAATCAGATCTTGGAAACTCTTCAAGGACTGGTCCAGGGTCAGACGACTCGGTCCTCACAACAGAAGAATTTATCCTCACAAGAGGTTGTGTTAACCTCTCAGCTGTCCGTAGTGTCCTCCCAACCGAATAGTCTGTCCTCCCAACAGAATAGTCTGTCCTCCCAACAGAATAGTCTGTCCTCCCAACAGAATAGTCTGTCCTCCCATCAGAATGGGTTTTCCTCACAGCAGGAAAGAATCCCTCTAATAGGACGATTCTGTTAGAAAAACAAAGCTCTATAGCTGTGGCAACGAGCCAAGAGGATCTGAACCTGGTCCTTGATCCAAGACCCGGATTCGACCTTGACCGCTTTCGCCCATCTCGGATGGAAGGATGTATGGATAATGGAGGTCACACCATTACCCTTTGCTTCCTTCCATGAAGCTTCTATAACGCGTCGAAACGCTCGTGTATTAGCACGCTCTGAGAGAGCAGTTACAGCATACGGCCGAGATTCACAGACCCCCTCGCCCAGACCATCCTCGCAACATCTCTTGGAGGCCCCTACCTCTTGAAAACAGGGTCAACCCCCCTGAGTCACACCCACCACCTAGCTTAGCACCTAGGAGGAACCTAGAGGAGGAAGATCAACTCTTGATGACTGATACTAGAATAGAGCTTATTGTTGTGAGCAATCGCAGTAACAGTAAAACCTTAGGAAGCTCACGAGAGTCGGGGAAGGAGTGCATGACACTGACGTACCATACACTCACGTCGTGCACACCATACCCTCCGATTTCCACATAGTTTTAAGATGCATCGAGGTCGCTGTTGTTCATGTATTTAATTAACTTATTGCTGGGTTCCATCGATCTGAGTTTAGATATTGTAACCAAAATTCTTGCTGGGCCTGGCCCGAGCCCTGTACGATGCTGGAGTTGATGCCTATTCGGGTGGAGACAGTATCACGGAATGTGGTACAATTCTGCTGCCGGTTATTAAAAAGGGCAATAATCCAGTTATAAATGTAGTCCAGTAAGGTAAGCTCCGCAAGTTGCTCATCGAGGTAGACACAACTGATTATATCGAAGGCCTTTGAGAAATTGAGATATTAAGAGGACATATTGTGATGAGTTAAGCATTTCATACAGATAGTGGGTTAGGGAAATTAGGGCTGCGGAGGTGGAAGTTTTGGTTTAAGTTAGAGTGGGTTAGGGCAGCAGTTCCCAAACTGCGGAGTTGGATGTGAACACTAAAATTAATAGGTACAAGAAATATGCGAAATTTTGGTAAAGGTTAGAGTGGGTTAGAATAAGGCAAAGGAATCGACGAATTATAAGTCTTTCAAGTTTTCGAAAATTGCCGCATGAGAACGGATGGGGGACTTTAAGGACTGGTGTGATCAGGGCTGTAGTCGAGGGTATACGCGGGTATACAGCGTATACTCACCTCTAGAGACCGTATACTCACCTCGCAACATATTTATATTTATTTACATTAAAATACTGTAGTGTATAAGCTTACTCACAAAATACTGTAGCGTATACTCACCTATAATTTGTTTCTGAAAACTAACCGGTAGCGTGTACTCACCTCTAATTTTACCACTACAGCCCTGGGTGTGATGGTGCTTTCTTTCCATTGGGAGGGAACATAGTTCATGACCAGTTAGCTGCAGAGGTAGGCAAGTGGTTTGGTCAGGTAGGTGCTGCACCTCTAAAAAAATCTGCAGCACCACCATGCCCAGTGGCGGTACGCTTAGCCGAAACAAGCAATTTAAGCATCATTTTATAATCACCCTGTTGTATATCCGTTGACATATGAAATCAAACGATTTCTTATTTTGAAAAATAGTCTACCTTAGTGAATGATGTAGTGAACTCAATGCTTGGAAAACGAGAAATGTAGAATATTTTTTATGATGAAATGATTTAATATTTCTTCAATATTTTTATTTAACAGAAAAACAGCAAAGACTGCTGAATGAAACAGTTGAACAGAATGAATCTCTGTCTACAAGAAAGGTAATACTGTGAACTATTTTATGTAAATAATTAGCAAAATGTTTAACAACATCACAAACTCTTTGGCATAAGCACTTGAAGCGCCCGTCGACTGATGGTTTGTACATTCTGATAATGGCACTTTAGAAATAATTTTAAATGGAAGACTGTTTGAGAATGGTCGAATGCACGAGAATGCACAATAGCCCGCATCAACGTATGAGAGCGTCGAGTAGGCTGATTAGAGACAGGAACGCAGAGCCTTCTGATGTAGGCCTATTTTGGAACCGCGTCCCTTGTAGAAGCTCCTCTCAAGAGGAGGATCTTGAACTTAATCCTTCCTCAACTGAAAGCTCTCGCTGATTTCTATTATAATCCTCCACTGACTCTTGGTACAAATAACTACAAATAACTACAAATAACTACAAATAACTACAAATAACTACTATCGTAGTCTTAGTTTTTGATTCTCTGCTATAAGCAATGTGCCTTAAATCATTTCTCTACTGTCCTCCCGAAAGAAAATTCCCATATCTCTGACAAAATGATCATATCCATCGACAAAATATCTGCTGCCAGTTTCGCATGTGCCATAGTCCACACTTTTCTTAAAACGCCATCCTCCTTTCCTGGTTATCTATCAAACTTATCGCTCCATCTCAGCTCTCAAATTCCTTTCCAAAATGCTGGAAAAAGTACTGTCTAATTAATCGCTAGAGCTGTCATCTCCCTACTTTCAACTTGTACCTTCCTTTTCACTCCGTGTATCACAAATGCTTTTCCAGAAAAATGGAAAGGTAAACTTGCGGCAGGCGAACTGGAATGTCGTGCATGTTTTAAGCGATTGCTGCATCTTCTTGCATTGAAGCTGTACGATCTTCCACTGGAGATGTTGGACATTATCTTACAAAAGTCCTATCTGCATTGGATATTGAATTCACCAACAAAGCAGAGAGATGAAGAAGTTATCAGGTCTCTCATTTCAGTCGACGTTTGCTTTTGTCGAAGAATTACCAGACAACGGTCCAAGAACGCAATCTGGCGATACCTGAAAGGTGAGTTGGCTTCTAAGAAATACTCTCCACCTATTATAGGCCACAAGCTGTTTCTATGATAAATAATCTCATATTATATCATCCCCCATCGTCGTTGATTATCTTCGGTTACTGAGGAATGCTTTGTTTTTATTACTTGTATACGCTTTGCCAAAGTATAGACACTTGATACAGCGCATTTTAAGTACCTCACAAAAGCGCCATCTTCAGTAGCTTAAGCTTTCAGTAATTGGGTCATTGAAACAAACCATTCCTCAGAAATGCTCTTATGACAAGAAGATTAACCATATGTGGGTCCTCATACACAAGAAATGCCATACCTAAGGATTTAACTATTGACACAATCTTCAGAGTTCCTGAACCTAGTTGCTTCGACGATGACCAACGACGATGAGGGATGATATCCGTGGTACACTTGACTCTAGAGACCCAGAATTATGAGCCTGATAAGTACACCAAATGCTGCCAATTAAAAAAGAATCCAGTTTAAAGTCTGTCTCAGAGTTAAAATTTGGAAGTGTTTTACAATTAAATATCCCTTGCCAGTTCCTATCCTGGTCTCCTGGCAAACGCAGAGGTTTTTTAAGTAACAAAACCTTTCAAAATACGCCTATTTTGTAAGCTTCATTGGTTTTTTGCTCAGATAACAAAATCATGAATTGTTGCCTTTCTTCAGTGTAGCAGGCGTGGACTGCTGAATAGTCGTAAACGTAATCGTAAACTCCAATTTTCTAAAGCGAAACTGTAAAGCTAGGAAGACAAGGCGCAGAGCACCAGCTTATTCACGAGCGCTGAACTATGCAGCTGCATAGCTAAAGGTTTCACTGTTAACTTAAGTCTCACCTCTTTCAGATATCCTCCTCAGATCCATCCTGTCGGTCTCAGAAGATCATCTGCCTCTCCTTCCTGATATCCTGGGATACGGAGATGTATGATTTGTGGTTGGCAGTGAAAATGCTTGCCCATCTCGGGAGATTTAAATATGTTCAGTCTTCTACTTCTACAAGAGATTGCTGGAGGATATACTATTCCAGATTTCAAGCAGACTGATACCCAGTAATAGTTTACCTTTCCTTTTCACTTTCTGATTAGAATGCCCAAATGTAGATTTTATGTCAGTGGCGCACAGAAAAGATCAATTTTCATCTCTCTAATCCAAAGCCAGCAGGGGATTCTATTTACTTCGGAGCCAGGCCCAATAAAGCAAACAAATCACTGAGAACTTGTAGCCATCAGCCACCAGCAGTCGCCCTTTGTCTATGATGCCTATTGTAATATTTAATTCTTGGATTATCGGTGCAGCCATGGTCTGCAAGAGCTAAGGCGGGCCGAGTAAGATTAACAAAGTTAAATTGCATCAGAATTATGGGACAATTGTTAATTTAAACCCTTATTTTGGCGCCCCCTTTCTTTAGTTCCCGGGGACACATGTCACCTGTGCCCTACTAGCTACGCCTCTGCTTCGGACAAAAAAGTTTTTTGATATGTTGCGATGTAACATAGCTCTGATGCTAATAAAAATGAGTGATACTTTTGTCTAATCTCAGGCAACCCACGCGTGGACAGATGCTACTCCTACCTACCCGGGATAGCATACTGCAAACCACCACGCTCCCTCTCATCGGCCATGGATGCAGCATGCAGCTATTCATTACAGCCGCTTAAAGTTTCCCAAACTGAGAAGTGGAGAATGGGACGCCAAAATCATCCCTGACAACTGGTTTAGAAGTAATGACAATATAACTGGATATTTTGGGGAGCCAAAATTAAATCTGATAATTTTAAGATAAATTAGGTAAAATTGCATCAGAATTAGGAGAAAATTATTAATTTGAACCCTCATTTTGGCGCCCCCTTTCTTTAGTGCCCGGGGACACATGTCACTGTGCTATCTTAGCTACGCCTCTGCTTCGGACTAAAAAGTTTTGCTGGATATAACATAGCTCTGATGCTAATAAAAAGTAGTGATACCTTTTGTCTATTTAGATTTCTATGGAAAAATCAAGAAAAGAAATGCAATTATTAGAAGCAACACAAATTACCTCATAGAAAATATCCAAACAAATGACGAATTAATCACTTCACTGTTGTCTCTCAACTGCATAACTCGAGAACAAAGTCACTTCATTCAACGTCAACGTTCAAAACGAGCTAAGAACGTCGAGCTTTTGTACATCGTGAGATCCTTCGACGAGACAAAGTTCATAAATTTCGTCAAATGTCTTCGAGAAAGCAACCAGAAGATAGTGGCCAGGATCATAGAAAACGGAGGAGGTTTAAGTACCAACTTTTTCTATAGGCTTATTATTAACATAATTCGCGTTATAATAATAATAATAATAATAATTAGCCTTGTCTCCAGCGATACTCGTCACCACTTACAATCCATATTAGCTCCTCATTTCCGCCCATTTTACTAAAACGCTAATATCTCCAAATATACGCATTATATTATTTTGAAATTTTGCGCCATTCCTTGTGTGAAACTAATCTACTATTATCCAGGATTTCTCTGAAAAATATCCGTTAACAGCAAATATAACTTTTTTATGTGAGGAGATTAGAAAATTAGGTCCTCACGAGTAGCGCGATTAATAACGACTTTTACTTTTATAGCCATTAACTCCTCTTCCTATACTTCAGAACACACTAGGGCGACACGTTCACCACTTACGCTAACGTAACGCTTAGGGCCTCACTACTGTCGACCTACTGGCGATTGTAATGCAACTATTATATTGTATGTCCGTCCATGTGTTTGTCTGTATGTGTGTTCGCCTGTTTATGCGCATGGCTGCCGTCTGTCGGCCTGTATGTCAGTATGGCTGTACGTCTGCATGTCTGTCAAACTGTATGTCTGTCCGCCGGTATATCTGTCCGTCTGGCCGTCTGCATGTGTGTCCGCCTGTCCGCCTGCGTGTCTATCCCACTGTATGTCTGTCCGGCTGTATGTCTTACCGTCTGTTCTGCTGAACGTCTATTCGTCTATTTGTTTGTACGTCTGTATCTCTGTTCGCTTGTATATCTGTGTGTCTGCATATCTGTTTGACTGCTCGTCTGCCCGTCTATATGTCTGTCCGCCTGTTCGTCTATATGTCTGTTTGTATATCTGTTTGCACGCCTTAATGTACGCATGTCTGTAGGTCTCTCGGTATCTTTGTCTGTCTCTCTGTCTTTATATATCCCCTCCGCATGCATGTCTATCCTGCTGTATGCCTGCTGTCCGTCTGTGCGTCTGAATGTCTGTCCTGCTGACCGTCTGCATATCTGTCCGTCTGCAATCTGTCTATATGTCTGTCTGCCCATGCGTGCGGCTGTACATCTGTCCGTCTACAAGTATTTCCTTCTGTAGGTCTGTCCGTCCATTGTTCACTATGTTTGTATGTCTGTCTGTATGTATGTCTATCCGATTGTACATCTGTTGGTCTGTCCTTCTATTCGTCTATATGTCTGTCCTTCTGTCTGCCTGCATGTATGTCCGTCTGTAATTCTGTTGGTCAGACCGTCTATACGTCTGTAGGCCTATGTCTGTCCTTTTCTCTGTCTGTATGTCTGCCCATGTGTCCGCCTATGCGTCTCTGTTTGCCCGTCTGTATGTCTAGCCGTATGCATGTCTTTTTGCCTGTATGTTTGTCCGTTAATCTGACCGTTTGTATGTCTGTCCCTCTCTTCCTCTGCATATCTGTCAGTCTGTTTGTCTGGCCGTCTATATGTCTGTGCGTCTGTATGTCTATTCGTCTGTTTGACCGCGGGTCTGTTTTTCTGTATATCTGTCCGTCTGTTTGTCTCTCCATCTGTGTGTGTCTGTTCGTCCTTCCGCCTATTACATTCTTCCGCAACGGAAGTCCCTCTGATCACATGGGTGTTAAACACTCCAGGAATTAGCGTTGTTTGTTCATCGCGAACTTCATGCTATAGGAACAGTAAGAAATGACGTTTAAGTACCCACTGAAGTGTCGTCTCTAACGTGACTTGAAGACGATTATTATTCCAAAGCTGAGTTAATAATTTTAAAATCACGAAATCACGATTAGGGTTACACTGCGTGTAGTCTTTCTAGTGGTTTCAAACACGGATGACTTGAGCGAAGTTGTCATTAACTTGTAAATGGCAAGAAATAAAGAATAAGACTGTGTGTCTGACTGTATATTTGTCCTTATTTGCGTCTGTAAGTCGGCGTGTGTTTGTCCGTCCGTATGTCTGAACGTCTGCATGTCTGTCTGTCGTCTGTTCGTTTGTCTGTTCGTCTGTATTGCAGAAGGCGCTTATTATTCTGTTGTCTGTAATGCCTATTCGTCTGTAGGCCTATGTCAGACTGGCCGTGTGCCCGTCCGTCCGTATGTCTGTCTGTCTTCTTGTCCTTGAGAGTGATCATCCGTATGTCTGTCCATCTGCTTATCCTTCAGACTGGTCATCCGTATGTCTGCCCGTCTGTACTTCTGTCCTTTTTGTCCGCCTATTACATTCCGCCGCAACAGAAGTCCCTCAATCACATGGGGGTTAAATACTCCCGGAATTATAGTGATGCTTGTTCATCGCGGACTTTACTGCATAGGAGTGCGAAGAATAACGATTAAGATCACATTGAAGTGTCGTCTCTAACGTGATTTGAAGGCGCTTATTATTACAAAGCTGCGTTAATAATTTTAAAATCACGAGTTCACGATTAGAGTTACACAGCGTGTAGACCTAGTCGTGTATTCAAATACGGATGCTTTGATCGGAGTTGTTGATTGTAGGCCTACATGGCGGACTTCATTATTATTAGAATTGCAAAAAAGTAAAGATTAGGACTGTATCTTTGTCTGTATGTATGGCAAGAAATGTCTTTCTGTCTGTTTGTCCTTTTCTCTGTCTGTAAATCTGTCCATCTGTTTATCTATTTGTCTGTTTGTCCGTCTCTGTCCGTCTTTCTCGCTCATACCGCCATCGCTAAGAAGTCCTAAGTGTCGACCCATCGTCGGCGTTATGATTACGAAACCTCACAGCAGTCGACGATTAATGTTAGATAATTATGTGACTTAGCTTTTGCTAATAAAATATATTCTCAAACTGACACTTGCCTATTTCTGTTAGTTTTGATGAAATGAAATGCTACTAATATTCCAGGTCAGAATCCGGAAAAGGGGTCCAGGCTGGGACCACTTTATCATGTCATCTGACATGTAGAGAATTTGGTAAAACCACAATAAACCTGCTATCCTCTTTGTTTAAACTTAACATTTTCTGCTTTAACTGTTTAGGTTTTTGCGTTACCTTACTTACACATGAAGAAAATTGTTTAGTTTTCTGCAGTATTAAAACATAAGTGGCAGTCTAGGTGACAAACATTTGCAAAGAATAATGATATATTATCTTCTGTAGATACTGATTTATATACTTGTAATTACATCACACCTTGAAAGGTATAAAACAGCAAGCATAAACACCAAAAGTTACAAAGAATTTTTTATAAAATATTGAATAGTTGCACACATGAAAGGATGAGCCTGTGCGTTCAGTCCCACTACAAGATTTGAGAAGAAAATCCAGTGTTAGCAGCCGGTTGGTTCATTCAACAACTTCCTTCATTCTTTTATCAGCACGTCGCATTTCATTGGCCTTATCATTGATAATTTTTGTTCGGATTGCCTGCCATGTGTATGTGAATTGTTGGTGAGTTTCTTTGAATTTCTCAATGTCCACTTTTCCTAAAACAGTAATCATAATAAAACAAATCAGTTGCTAAAATAAAAAATTGTTTTCTTAAAACTACGGGATAACTAGGCATGATAATGAGTAAACTGTCGGTGGGAAGATGAGGCGGCGAGGAAGATAACTGGCCACCCGCCCTCATATGCCGAGGCTCAGAAAATGAAGTCGCTAACACTTCATACCCATGACTGCCTCACAGCTAGCTTAAGGGACTGCTCTTCTTGTTCTCATTACAAATACGGTTTATTCCCAACCGGCAAATATTCAGTAGAACATTTACGTATTGTCAGGAACCTTTGGATTCAGTGAGGATTCAGTGAGGAAGCACTGAGCCTATACAAGTGAAATCAGAAATCCACAATAGAGGTCTATGTGTACGCTTTTCATGCAAAGAAAGAAGATATCTTTGAACGTAAATAATGTACGCTAGCTTTAACACTGGCAGCCCCTGGTGGTGTGTGTATTTGTTTGCCAATAACGACTGATATTGCCTTTGTCATAGTGAGTTTTGAACTGCTTTTTGAAGGAAATGATTATAAGCTGCGATGAGAGTGATACCATTGCTTGGAGACAGAAAAATGGAATGCATACAAGTTATATTGAAATTACTTATACCCCAGTCATTAGACAGTTTGGCACATACTACAGTATAGTATAAAACTTAAGCTGTCCAGGCCAACGGCATCGAACGGTGTTATTGCACTGGTGCAAACATTTTTTTTACTTATGCATGAGTCAGTTTTCCCTGATCTGTTCTCGTGCACAATGCAATTCACTACTATAGGCCTACTATTAGAACTACAATGTTGTTCAGTTGTTGTCATGGGCGTCCGCAGGAATTTTTCCAGGGGGCAAAATGTTCTAGGACGGGGCAAAATGTTCTAGGAGGGAAACATTTTTCAGAGGAGAATGACGTTTTTGCATTCCGAAACACAGAAAACGTGACAACTTTCAAAATCCATGGGGGAAATGCCCCCTCGGTTCCCCTCCGGACGCCCATGGTCGTTGTAATATCTTAAAGACGCAAATAGCCAAGGTAGAGCAACCCGAACACATACCAGGATTTTTTTCCACACTGAACCAAGATTTGAAATAATGATGGATAGTGTCGCAAATATGTCTTTCTTGTCCGTTTTCCCAGTTTTCGTGTAGTAGGCCTATCTGGCTCCTCTGAAGTGGGGTCAAAGTCTACATCACTTTCAAACTCCACATCTGGAACGGAAGTTGAAAACATCCTCTGTGTGTTACGTAATATACATTGGGTCTATAAAGCTTGCAATAACTATTATATTTAACCAGAATTTGCACTGCAGTAAGCAGTCGGCCATCGGGTACAATAAAAAAAGCAAAGAGTTTCAAGTTTCTAATCACAATTGTCAATTACAAGTTTATTAAAAAAAAAATTCTGGCAAATAAACGTGATCGTAATCTTTTTGTGCTGCACATACCCAAGTATATAAATAGTACACTTGAAGGCTTTTCAGTGAGATCTGAAAGGATCTGATATACATGTAGATATTACTTCTATAAAAGTCAAGCAAATTAAATTGTTGCCATAAAGAAATTATTCCTTTCCAGGCATATTAACATTCTTCAAGATTTTGGCGAAACTCAAGTACCTACGTGAATAGACTTACTACATCAAATTTTAAGATAATGTGGAAAATAATACCATCAGCTGGCGAGGAAACTTCAGTACCATCTCCTTCGTGTGCAGGGCTGATGGACTCCAACAGTGGGGCTAGAAAAAACAGTAAAGTTATTTTACTCTGAAATTATTAAATCTGTAACTCCTATTATATTGTTAACTACAACGGCAAGATCAGAGGTAAAACATTATCAAAGATTAAAGTGGATAAGCGTAATTAAGAACCAACAGATAAACACGTCTATGAAACTTAATCATTTCAGTTTAAAACTTACGGAAGACAATAACTAGTACTTATATAATCTAGTCTAATGACTACTATAGCGTCATTATAATAATGCCCAATAAATGGTTACTTAGATGCTGCAAAGTTTGTCAGATGATTTATGTCTCCTGATGTTATTACTTCTGCCTACGACAATACTTTCTTTGGTTAACACAATTATGGAACTGATTGAAATGCCCAGAATGTTAAAACTGTTTTCACTTAGCAGTGTTCTACAGAAGTCATTATAAGTCATAAAGTTACCAAACAGCAATATGACTAAAACATGCTTTTCAGTTAGCAATCTTAATAATTAAAACAATCTTAATTCTTACCCAAAGCTGTAGAAGTAGATTTAATGCCACTGTCTCCTTTTCTTGAAACACTACTGCCTTTCATGGTCAATAGAAGCGGGGTGATTCGATTCATTGTCATCATCCCCAGTGGAGCCTGGTAACTGTTCAAGTTAGTCCTCATAGAATGGCCCATGTGTCGAAAAAACAGCTGTTTGACACTTTCTGGTACATCTATCTGGGCAAACAGCGTGCTAACAAAGTGTCGCATTTTTGTTGCGGTGAACAGTTTGGCACGCTCAGTTGGAAGACCAACTTTACTGACGGTATCGTGGACAGCGTGCCACCCATCGGCACAATTCAGGGAATTGCCTGTAGCTGCAAAAACGTACCGGTTCTCTGAATTAACTTCGGCAGTACGACGAACATCGTCGCTGCAAAATTTCTCCATAGCCCTCACTATGTGCTCTAAAAAAATGACAGGGACAGAATGGCCACCTTTGCCTCTTTGATATGCAATTTTCATGCCTCGGCTATGCTGCCTTTCTTGTTCTTCAACTTCATCAGCTGGTTCACGCATTAGCCATTCATCATTGTACGCCTCTGCCCACTGATGCATTAACAGTCGAGCAGGCTCTCCCCCTCTGCGTCCATTGAATATCGTCAACTGCGTAACCAACAAGTCCCTCAATAAGAGGTAATCCGACGAGGACCAAAACGTGTAATTGTCGGTTAGTCTGGCAATTTCGTGATCGATGTAAGCGTGTACTCTGCTTACTTCTTCTTGATTCGGCATATTTTGCGGTTTCCTCAAAGATTTCTCCCTACGCTCCTTTATCACTGTCCTTGCTTGTCCAAATAAAGACCTTTCTTCATGTTTGAAGCAGATAATGAAATCATCCACTCTCTGTACCTCCTCCCTTTGACCCTTGCGCAGAAACCTATTAAAAACAAAGATGCTGTATGTTTTATCTGTTTTACAAGTTTTTCTTGAAAATGTAATTGAATTGTATTACAGAAGAAAGTGAAAAAATAATGCTAACTTTAATGATGAACCTTTGCAACGGCTGCCTAGCCAATGACAGCTTTTGATGGAAAACCGCTATCTGCATCTTCTTTTCGCTCACTGCGCTCTGTAAATCGGCTTGATCTTTTTCATCCCAGGGCTAAAACTGCCTTGGACCAGAACCGGGCGTTTGCTGTAGTGGGTCCAAAAATCTGGAATGACCTTCCCCATCTGCTCAGGGCCAAACTAATGATTGGCTTTTCCTCATCGGTCTCGCATTCCCTAAAGGCACTTCTGTTTCCCCAAGGCTTCTGTGCTGAGAGCGCCTCTGAATAGTTACTCTGCGAAAGGCGCTTTATAAATTTCTAGATACAATGCAATACAATATGTACATTTTTATTTGAAATGAGTTTAGTAATTTTTCTCACTGCATTAATCACTTGGAGATCTCATCAGGTACCTAGATTTAGCTTTTGTCAATTTCCATAGATTTGGCATTTTTTCTTACAATTTCTTCTTGTACATGAATGCGGTTTGCCATTCTTCTATAATTAACGATATACTACTACTACAAAAACCGTGGCTCGCTGAATTCCCCACTAACAGATCAATGGCTGATCAGAAGATGCAGCTTCTAGCCGAAAACCCAATATTTAGGAAGTTGTTTAAAGCAGAAATAAATATAAATTGCAGAAAATAAGTTGACTGTAGAGAACAACACTCAAATGAAACACATTGTTTTTTTACTTTTTGTCGTAGTTACTTTCAAAGCGTGTGTAAAATATAAAGCCAAAAAGTACACTCACGTGGCTTTTACTGCATCAGCAGTCTTGAGTAAAAGCCAGAAAAGACTTTCTTTAAGACCAGCCTTTATAGCTTCTGTATTGTCACCTTCTGTTGTGTATGCAATTAATGCTCGCTCGAGAATGTCCATATTCAGAACGCTTAACATATCTTTTATAGTCTGCTGCATATCTGCACAAAACAATGAATAAACAAAATTAACATCAATACTAGACTACTCCATCAATACTAGACTACTCCATCATCTTTATGCAGACGACGCTCATGCGCTCGTTCATGGCATTCCCTCTGCTCAGCTTGCATTAACTGGACGCATTGATGCTGTCTCGCGTGATTTACACCTTTGGCTGTCTTCTAATCGCAGCTTATATGGTTTGGTACTCGTCGTCAGCTCCTGAAGCTAGACTTCCCACTTCTTGCTCAGAAATTCCCGTCATTCACTTTTCTCTCTAGTGTCCGTGACCTTGGTGTTGTCCTTGACAGTACGCTCACCTTTTCTGAACACATTGCTAATCTTACCCGTTCTTCCTACTTTCACATGAGACGGCTTAGAGCAATCCGACGCTCTGTCTCCTCCTCCGTTTTTACCACTATCATCCACGCCTTCATCTGTTCCAGAATTGACTACTGTAATTCTCTTTTGATTGGGCTGCCAAAAGTCCGTCTTTCTCCCCTCCAGACTGTTTTAAATGCTGCGGCCAGATTAATAGCCCGACTCCCTCGCTGGTCTCATATTTCCTCTTTGATGTTCGATCATCTTCATTGGCTTCCCCTTACTGCTCGGATTGGGCTTAAAGTTCTCACTTTAGTCCTTCGGTCCTATACAGGCTGTAACGATACCCAAGATTTCACCTAGAAATGCTAAGGCATTAGGAGTTGATCATACTCCACATTACTTGAATACTAATTTGATTCCTTTGCATCCTAATGAGGTTATGGTTACTTTAAGATATGAATGAGAAGACCATCGATGAATATTAATAAGTTGTATTAAATATGAACAAATAATTGTATAAACAACTTGTGTTATGACAGTTTATATATATATAAATCTATCCTATTCCTTACTTAGACCAGCTTGAGAGTAACTAATCTATATATTATATCTATATTAACCTCCCTCCTTTCTTTGCTTGTGGTATTGGAATCGTTCTTTCGTATTTTGCCCCAATCGTCAATGTTTCAACACCGCTGACGTGGATTGATGCTGTGATCTCGGCGGATGACTACTGTGGATTCTTTTCTACGTAGAAGTTCTATTTCTCGTAGATTCTTCACCAATTCATTTGCTCAAATAACTCGCATGTCCAGCATAAAACGAGCTGCGACATAATTGTTTCGAAAGTCTGTCAAATCGAAATATTCAGTTTGTACGACAGTTCACTACAACTCACGACGACCGCTTACCGTCACTTCGCTTCGATACGAACTTAAGACTGAGCATTTGCGTTCTCGAATAACTTCTCTTCTCGAACTCAATTCGATAGAATTACTGTAAGAATGTCTTACAAGTTCAACAACGTTTCTTCACTTGGATTGCCACAACAAAATTGTACAATCAAAATGTGGTGTATCAACGTATTACCACAATTATACGAGTTAAATGACAACGCTTCACAAGACGTACACCATTGCGCCCAACGTTCGACATCATAACTAAGGTCCCTCCTCAGTGAAGACACTCATTGCGCATGCGCAGCAGCAGATCACTAATTCATGGCAGTTGAAGATTGAACGGACCAATAGACTGTCGCCAACATCGTCTCTTTAGGCTCGTTCTTGTAATACAAGTCCCCAGACCTACCTGAATATTTATATTAAATATATACAACTGGTCATAGTCGCTGGTCACTTAATAAAATTGCATTATCTAACTATACTAATCAAATTAGCTTATGCAATCACAAACCCACTGTTCATTACAACATGTGACTTAACTAATATACAATATTCTAAGTGTGATGTGTGGGACAGAGGCATCCGTTACATATCAGCACCCCCACAGACTAAAATTTACCAAATTTTACCTAACAATGGCTCTTATAACCACACAAAACACTTATCTACTTATAATACACCTTACTCATCTTACTAACATATCCTAACACAACATTTTAACTTAATCTATTCTAACATCACTTAGTAACATACAGCACTTATTATTGAAAGCTTCAAGTAAGTAATGAATTACCTTCATCACCTCACATATTACAATATCCTAACTAATTATATAACTTTCTTACTTACTTATGTCTTACCTATTCATTCTAATCCACACTCAACTAGTCTGCCACTACGTTTCCACTATTTCTAATATAGCTAATCTCTAACTAAAATTTTCTCGTGAATCTAACATTTCTACTACTGCTAGTCATTAATTATAGCAGTCCCCCAGTAGTCCGTCTTTAGTGTAATTAGCCCTTTGGACATCCCAAATCAATGTCAAACATTCTCTCTCTCTCTCTGTCTGTCTGTCTGTCTGTCTGTCTGTCTGTCTGTCTGTCTGTCTGTCTGTCTGTCTGTCTCTCTCTCTCTCTCTCTCTCTCTCTCTCTCTCTCTCTCTCTCATTAGCTTCTTGCCAGCATATGTCACAGGACATCACATCCTATTATGCTTCCATACTAACACACAACCTACTAGTAAAATTAGAAACATCTGTTCTGACAGTGAACTCTGGTTTAAATCAGATAACTTCAGAATTCAGTGCTTCATTAGGTCTGTCAGTGGTTTCATCACCACTAATCCACTCATTAACTTACTCTCGTGCACTACTAACTAACTTCTTCCTAGTGTATCTGAGCACATCTCACTTAACTTATATTCTCTAAACAACTCATTACCGATACAACTATCTTTGACAACACTCTCCTTTCTGTGTTCACTCAACTTCGGATTTACTATTACATCTCATGGCTTTTTTTTTTGCATCCAACATACCTTTCTAGAATCTCGCCTTCTTTATTAGCCCCTCTCTATTCAACAACACATAAAGCTATTCTTAACTATCGCATGCGGTCACTCACTAAACAAGAGTGATCGTGTTTTACCTTCATGGCTTAAAACATCATGTCACATCTACCATTCAGTGACTCTTGGTATTTCAAACACCAAACTAAATATTCTCTTAACTATTTGCCTATTTACACACTTCACCTCCAACTTTTTTTCTTTCTACCACTTTCTGTCCATGTGATACCTCGGTACTCCTTTATCTCTATTAAACTTATCATATTCCCTCTTATTTGGTAATTCAACGTCTTGAAATTCGTCTGTCTTCTTTACATGTCCTTCCATATAGACACAATTATCTCCATGATAATTTCTTCTCCAGAACTCATTTGAAAATCTCTCTCTCTCCTTCCACGCAGTTCTTATCCAATTTGTACGGGCCCCAGCATTCCGCCTTGCTCTCCAATTATAGCTTGATTGTGACCCTCGCCAATCACAACTCTTACTCACATACTTCGTTTTATTACTTATTTCATTTTTCACCTGATTTGTCCTGATTCTGTATAACTCTTCTTCAGATTTTTCATTAAGATTCCTTTGTTTGCCACACACTAATGGTTTCGCGGAACGCTCAGCTGTTTTAACAACATGCTGCTGAATTTTATTTCCCGCAATAATTCTTTCCTTAGGTGATTCATCACGCTTCGAATCAACCCTGCTTCTTAAGTGAAAACGCCGCTGTTTATCTACGACGCCATCTTTGTCTGACACTATTTCCATACTATTGCTAAGCGGATAATTCTTCTCATGAGTCAATTCATTTGTCACCTCCTTAATGACATCATCAGCGCGTGTTCCTACGCTGGCATCGCACATCTCATGTCTGCTTAAGCCTAATGCTTTTCTGTATAACTGGGGTCCAACAATTAAATCTGTTGATAAATTTTCAATCACGATTGCTTCAACCTTTCCTGTGAATTCTTTTCCGGCTAACTCAATAATTGCCGTCGGATATCTTCCTTTCATCCCGTTCATAAATACACAAACTCTGTGTCTACCTGTATATTGATCGGATCTCACCCACTCCTTTTTCACAGCTGTGTACGAAGACCCTGTATCATAAAAGCTCCGCACTTCATTGTTGTTTACGGTCATAAGACTGACAAATTCATTCTTGTCTCCAATGTCACAATTATTTCCATGATCATCCTGTACATCATAGTACGATATAAGCACCTCATCTTCTCCTTTTGTATCTTCTTCGACACAATTCATCATTGCTATTGTGTGGGTTTTATCTTTTTGATCCCTCTTATTGCAAGAAAAGGATTGGTGATCTTTGGAACCGCATTTCCAACATCCACCCCTCTGTCTCTCTGTTAAATCACCATGTTTCCGACTTCCTTGAAAATTCCAATTACTCTTAAATTGACCTCCAGTATTAAAGTCTCTGTGTCCTCTACCCCTTTCTTGGGTTTCTCTCGGTCCTTCCGTGTCTTCAGTTTCTACTTCTCTTCGATAATCCTTGTGACTAACATCTTTATTCTTAATCGTGGTCACCCTATGCTCATCTGATTCTTGTGCCTCATTATAGTTCTGAGCTTGTACTATCATTTCACTTAGGTCTATTTTGCCCTTTTCTTTCAGGAACCTCCTGAGGTCATTGTCACATCTGACAAAGAACTGGTCTCGCAAAATCAACGTCTCCAGTCCCTCATAGCTTTGCTCAAAACCTGACATCTGTAACCACAATTTTAAATACCTTTTCAATCTTTCCACGTACTCTGCAACACTTTCATCTTTCTCCTTCTGGCATTGTTTAAATTTCTGTCTGTAGCCTCCTTCTGTCAGTTTAAAACGCCTTAAAAGCTGTTGTTTTAGTTTCTCATAGTCTTGAGCTTCTTCGATGTCCATCCTCTGATACACCTCAAGTGCCTTACCATCAAGAGAACGAACAAGAGTAAGAGCCCATAGATCTGCTGGTACATTGTATGCTTGACACGTACGTTCGAATCTTACTAGGTACGCGTCAAGACAATCTCTTTCCTCTTTAAACACTGGCATCTTAACGTATTTGGCGTTATTATTCTGACCTGTATTATTGCTATTTCTAACTCCACCGTTCTCATGTCTATTCTCTTGTTGAGTGGCTTCAAGTGTCATTCTTAATTCCAATTCTCTCATTTTAATCTCTTTTTGGCTTTGCATCTCAAGCCGCCTTAGCTCCAATTCATTCTCTCGTTGTTTGTCTTCTCGTTCCTCCAAACGGCGTTTCTCAGCCAATTCCATCTCTGCCAGATGGCGCTTTTCTTCCCTTTCAATCAATCTCTCCTCCTTCGCTTCCGCCTGTCTATCTTTTACAAAAGATTTCAATTCTTCTCCCTCATAGCCCAAATCATGAGCCACTTGTATCCATTGTTGATATAGAGTGGTCATTGTTTCGTATTTATAATACTGTATATTGCGCTACACAAACTCTCAGTAGACGCCAAAACAAATCTTAAGGTCAACTTATTACCTTGACCCGCCCTCACTTACAACTAATGGCAATCTGTCACACGTCAGTCAATTGACCTTACTCTTCCTCACCCAATGAGGTTTCAGTAATTTAAATATCGTTTACGTCACGAATTTGTAATTCAAACGCCGGACGACTTCTATGCTATCTACTTCTAACACGTGTAAGTACAATAATCAATTACTAGACAGACAATTTTGCTCGTATATCTAGGAGATGTTATCCCGGTTTGCTTTAATCGTTAACTTAGATTATCACTAATCAAATCCCGGACGCGAGCCCACAGTTATGTAACGATACCCAAGATTTCACCTAGAAATGCTAAGGCATTAGGAGTTGATCATACTCCACATTACTTGAATACTAATTTGATTCCTTTGCATCCTAATGAGGTTATGGTTACTTTAAGATATGAATGAGAAGACCATCGATGAATATTAATAAGTTGTATTAAATATGAACAAATAATTGTATAAACAACTTGTGTTATGACAGTTTATATATATATAAATCTATCCTATTCCTTACTTAGACCAGCTTGAGAGTAACTAATCTATATATTATATCTATATTAACCTCCCTCCTTTCTTTGCTTGTGGTATTGGAATCGTTCTTTCGTATTTTGCCCCAATCGTCAATGTTTCAACACCGCTGACGTGGATTGATGCTGTGATCTCGGCGGATGACTACTGTGGATTCTTTTCTACGTAGAAGTTCTATTTCTCGTAGATTCTTCACCAATTCATTTGCTCAAATAACTCGCATGTCCAGCATAAAACGAGCTGCGACATAATTGTTTCGAAAGTCTGTCAAATCGAAATATTCAGTTTGTACGACAGTTCACTACAACTCACGACGACCGCTTACCGTCACTTCGCTTCGATACGAACTTAAGACTGAGCATTTGCGTTCTCGAATAACTTCTCTTCTCGAACTCAATTCGATAGAATTACTGTAAGAATGTCTTACAAGTTCAACAACGTTTCTTCACTTGGATTGCCACAACAAAATTGTACAATCAAAATGTGGTGTATCAACGTATTACCACAATTATACGAGTTAAATGACAACGCTTCACAAGACGTACACCATTGCGCCCAACGTTCGACATCATAACTAAGGTCCCTCCTCAGTGAAGACACTCATTGCGCATGCGCAGCAGCAGATCACTAATTCATGGCAGTTGAAGATTGAACGGACCAATAGACTGTCGCCAACATCGTCTCTTTAGGCTCGTTCTTGTAATACAAGTCCCCAGACCTACCTGAATATTTATATTAAATATATACAACTGGTCATAGTCGCTGGTCACTTAATAAAATTGCATTATCTAACTATACTAATCAAATTAGCTTATGCAATCACAAACCCACTGTTCATTACAACATGTGACTTAACTAATATACAATATTCTAAGTGTGATGTGTGGGACAGAGGCATCCGTTACACAGGCTTAGCACCTAAGTACCTCTGTGACCTTGTTCGTCTGCCAATTTCAGCCACTTCCCTCCGTCCATTGCGATCGCTTAATCGCCATGATCTTCTTGTACCACGAGCCAGGACCACTATGGTCAAAACTCGAGCATTTTCCTCCACTGGTCCTGCTCTATGGAATCAACTCTCTCCATTGACACGTGCTTCTTTACTAGCTGGTGGCCAAAGTTTAAATTACTCAAATTAGTGAATACTATTGCACCAAATAACAACTGCAAAACTGTTGTGTTATTATATATGTAATTAGCAATTCATTATTGAATATTATCTTTCAGTTTATTGTTCGAGTACAATTACATTTTATGTATTCTTGTCTTCTTAATTCGATCACGTATTCTGAGATAAGGCAAAGTAAAGCACAAAAGGTTCATGCTTCTATCACCAGCAGTACTCTCTGGACGTTCAGCCAAAATGCAAAAATAAGCAGCAGTTCAGTAATGCACAGCTTTTTGTTATAGGTTTTGCATGATATTACTCTCGGATCAGAACAACCAAATGCATAGAGTCAAAGCCACTGTGTCTGCTAATATACTATTTAAGAAATATATGTAATTAAATAAACAAATTTAAAGTATACTTAAAATACATCAGTATGGCCTTGCAAGAGTTCGAACTCTTTCTCTTCTGTTAAGAAACTTCTTGAAACTCATTATTTCTTGTTGGCTTTAAAACATTTGGATTCAAATAGCTCTTCGCCAGGCGACTGACTAACCACACCTCAGATTCGCATTCTGTGTGACCTTGCATGTGTTAAAAATGTTTGTAATAATAATAAATAATAATATTCATTGAAGTTGCATTCATAGGTATTTCCAGTTAGTCATGCTTTAAACTGATAACAACAGTCTTTGTCAAATTCACAAATACTGCTTAAGTTGTACTTTGAGCTACTAACACAACTATAGATTGCAATATCAAAGCAAAGTTGTACAACCTGAACTGGACAATGAAGCTTCGTGTCTGAAGTAAAGGAACAAAGATGACAGACGTCGCATATGCGTTTTTGCGGCTTTTATGGCCTGCATTTTCTTATCTCTGCAGGACCCATCTTTGTCAAACATTCGCTTTCCGACCAAAAGCACTGTTGCATCCATTTTGCAGATGTGACCAATTTCATCATCTCTAATTGTGGACAAAACATCCTCTTCAAATGCCGCACCTTATGTTTAAAAAAAATAACACAAACATTAAGAAAACACAGTGCTTCATACTTCATAACTAACTATCCACAGCAAAACTTTTTACTTATATCTTCTAAATAATTACCTGATAACGGTTTGCATTTGGTAAGCCATCGATTGATACTTTGTGCATTAGACACCAGTGTGATAAAAATTATATATTACAATTAATTTTAAATAGACAGACAAACTAAGGTACTTACAGTTTCTTACAACTACAAAATTGCTCAAATTATCTTTGTAAAATGAACATCACTAAATTAAACTACAGACTCATTGACCTTAGTACAAATGGTACATAATCTATTTAATAAAAGGCAATCCTTATGCATTGGCAAAGAACTTACTGGTTTTATCACATTCCATTATTAAACAAAGCTAGCATCCTGTTGCAGACTTGTAGCAATAATACTGAAATAACTAACAGCACTATCAGTACCACAATAAAATCATTAATGATAACTGATTACTGGTACTTGGACGATGCTCATTAGTATTGGTCTTTGGCATTCAATAAATTTTGAAGTTTAAATTTAAATAAGTCCCGAGGGCCTCAAGAACTGTATCCTGTAAATAACTGTATCAATGATTCATAGGCCTAGCTGGGACTCCAATCAATCGCTTGGTAATAGCATAGAAATAAATTAAAGCAAGAAGTATAAGAATAGCAATCCAAGATTCCTAAATCCGACCCCACTGCGATCTCATACCTTGACCAAGTGCAATCATGTAGGCCCTAAAATGAGATCAACTCCGAGAGTACATGCCGCAGGATAATTACTCATTGATTAAATATGTTTTAGGCTCTTTTAAAAGATAAACTTATTTTTTGCATTTCTGACTTCCAATGGCAATGAGTTCCAAATCAGTGGACCAGTTGACTTAAATGCTGAATTTTCTCAAGTTTGTTCGCGTTTTAATGGGTCGGTAGAGAGCAGCAGCTCTAGTGTAGTGTTTGTGCACTGCTGAGTTGAAAGCAGTCTTGTTGTCAAAACCTTAAACCACAAGACCAAGACCAAGACTTTGAACCTCGAGACCAAGACCAAGACCAAGACTTTGAACCTCGAGACCAAGACCAAGACCCGCAAAATCACATTCAGCCCAAGACTTCTTATTTTCCTTACAAAAAAATTGTCAAGTCGGACTAATCGTCATTTTAATGAAAACGTGAGTCTTTATTTTATTCAAGCAAATTAACTTTAAAAGTCCTTCGATCAAAATGTTATTTCAAATGCCTTTTGTTTTCTATACAAATCATTTCACTCTGAATTTTCTGACCAAGATGCGACTTGTGGCCTTCATAAAAAATTCTGCCATGTGAAAAAAATACGTTCTACAGGTGCTAAAGTCGCTGGCACACACAGTAGCTTTTCAAGCACTGGATGAAAATGTACAAATCGTGAGCCTTTTTGAAATCCTCCCATGGTTTATCAGACCGTCTGGCTTCAGATAAAGTCTGTGCATGGCTTCCAGACACAGCATAACTTAGTTGCTGCTGCCGATGGGTTTTCCTGACCAACAAAACTTGCATCCGTCAGTAGGTTTTTGTCATAGGCTATGATGCAAACGGGCTTGATAAATTTTTATATTCTTGAGTTTTGTTAAATGACTTTTCATACTGACAACCGGTCTTGGTCTTGGTCTTGCGAGACCAAGACCAAGACTTTGAACCTCAAGACCAAGACTAAGACCAAGACTTTGAACTTCAAGACCAAGACCAAGACCAAGACTTTCGGTCTCATCACCAAGACCAAGACTTTTGAAATCGAACTCGAGTGCACTCGAGACCAAGACCTTGGTCCCGAGGACAACAAGTCTGGTGTAAAGTGAAATATCCTTCAAAAGATTCTGGTAGGAGATTATGACTATAAGAATAAATCATTTCAGCAATTTGGAAGGTCTTGATCTGTTTAAGATACAGAAGCTTGAGTTTTAAGTAGAGGTTTTGAATGATCATAGCGACCTGCTCCCTCAACGAATTGCTCTTTTCTGCAGTGAGGATAACTGGTGAAGATCAGATTCATAAGTTGAGGCCCATAGCAAGTTGCAATAGCCAAGATAAGGAAGGATTAAGGTGTTATAAAGACTCAGTCTGATGTTTTTAGGAAGCATTTTTGCTACTCTCGAAATTATTCCAATGTTTTTCGCAATTTTTAGGGAAATGTAGTAAATATGGGTTTTCCAAGTAATGTGTTGGTCAATGAAGACACCTAGAAACTTAATCGAGTCTACTTTAGCGATTGGAAGACTATTTATGGATAAATTCTCAGTTATTGGTCTAATTTTCCTATGAGATTTGAAGATTACGTTATTAGTTTTCCCTATGTTGAGTGTCAATTTATTTGCAACAAACCAGTCGTTGACTTTAATAAGCTCCATGTTAGCAGATTCCATAATGGTTGCCCAAGAAGAACCAGACTGGATAATATTAGTATCATCAGCAGAGTATGAACTAAACAGACGTAGAGATCTTTGCAAGGTCATTTACATACAATAGGAAAAGAAGAGGCCCCAGGTTAGAACCTTTGGGAACCCCGAGGTAGTAATATCCGGCAATGACAAAGTCCCATTACAGCTTACTATTTGAGTACGTGATTCTAAGTAGCTCATAAACCAAGTAAGCAAGACCCCTTAATTGTAAAGTTGGCAAGCTTATTTATTAGTATGGTATGATCTACAGAATCGAAAGCCTTGGCTACGTCAATTAACACCCCCACTGCATATTCATTGTCATCAAGTGCCCTTGAAATGTTGTCCTCCATGTGGAGGAGTGCCATAAAAGTAGAATGCTCCTTCTGGAATCCATGTTGGGAGGAGTGTAGAGTTTTGGTCTTATTGATAAGACCTTTGATGCATTATTTTTTCCAAAAACTTAGCAAAGAATGGTAAGATAGATAGCCTATTGGTCGATAATTCTCCTCTTGTGAAGTCAGTAATAGACCCATAGATGATAGAGTAGAAGCAGGTAGGCAGTCTTCATAAGCGGTATTAGCAGGAGGCATCCTCAAATCACTCCATTGGTTAAAAATCCCAGAGCGAATCCACTACAAAGTCCTATCACTTACCCACAACTCCCTACAATATTTCCAGCCCAAGTACCTTCGTGATCTCTACACCATTCAGACAACCCGCTCCACCCGATATCCTCAATTCTCAGTCTTTCTCGACCCCCAGTCACTACTCACCTGAAGTTCTCCAACCGAGCCATTTCCATCACAGCACCACGCCTCTGGAATGATCTCCCCCCTGAATTTCGCAGTTTCTTGGTGCCTTCATCATCATTGCAACCCGTCCTTCATCCTCATCCTCAAGCACTCTATCTATCACCCCCGGGCTTTCCACTCAAAACTGAAGTCTCACCTTTTCAAATACTCCTACAGTGCTTTTTTCTGGAAAAACAGGTTCCGGAACGGAATAAATATGAGCGGGCTAAAATCCCGAGAAAAACGGATTGGGGGTTGGGAGGAGTCTCAATAAACACTGAAAACAGTTCAAAACACTGAAATTCAATTAAAATAAATAAAATATTGTTTTTATCATTAAAATAAATAAATTAGTTTTTAGTACCTGAAAAAAGGTGCCGGAACGCCGTTCCGGCGCGTTCCGGCTGTAAAAAAAAGCACTGCTCCTACCCTGACTCATCTTATACTCCGCCTTCCAATTCTTCTCGCCGTAAACGACACCCGCCTTGACAGCTACTCTGCCTCTCCTGATCTGGTACCCTGGAATTCTAACTTGGACCTCTTTTGGACTACTCTCTGGAAACCCCCTTTTGATTTGGTTTGGCCTCCTCGTATTTGGACTTGGACCTCTTATGGACCACTCTCTGGAAACGCTCTGATCTGGTACCCTGGAAATCGGACTTGGATCTCTTTTGGACTACTCTCTGGAAACCCCTTTTTATTTGGTTTGGCCTCCTGGAATTTGGACTTGGACCTCTTTTGGACCACTCTCTGGAAACCCTCTGATCTGCTACCCTGGAAATCGGACTTGGATCTCTTTTGGACTACTCTCTGGAAACCCCCTTTTGATTTGGTTTGGCCTCCTGGAATTTGGACCTGGGCCTCTTTTGGACCACTCTCTGGAAACCCTCTGATCTGGTACCCTGGAATTCGGACTTGGACCTCTTTCGGACTACTCTCTGGAAACCCCCTTTTGATTTGGTTTGGCCTCCTGGTATTTGGACTTGGACCCCTTTTTGACCACTCTCTGGAAACCCTCTGATCTGGTACCCTGGAAATCGGACTTGGATCTCTTTTGGACTACTCTCTGGAAACCCCTTTTTATTTGGTTTGGCCTCCTGGAATTTGGACTTGGACCTCTTTTGGACCACTCTCTGGAAACCCTCTGATCTGGTACCCTGGAATTCGGACTTGGACCTCTTTCGGACTACTCTCTGGAAACCCCCTTTTGATTTGGTTTGGCCTCCTGGTATTTGGACTTGGACCCCTTTTTGACCACTCTCTGGAAACCCTCTGATCTGGTACCCTGGAAATCGGACTTGGATCTCTTTTGGACTACTCTCTGGAAACCCCTTTTTATTTGGTTTGGCCTCCTGGAATTTGGACCTGGGCCTCTTTTGGACCACTCTCTGGAAACCCTCTGATCTGGTACCCTGGAATTCGGACTTGGACCTCTTTCGGACTACTCTCTGGAAACCCCCTTTTGATTTGGTTTGGCCTCCTGGTATTTGGACTTGGACCCCTTTTTGACCACTCTCTGGAAACCCTCTGATCTGGTACCCTGGAAATCGGACTTGGATCTCTTTTGGACTACTCTCTGGAAACCCCTTTTTATTTGGTTTGGCCTCCTGGAATTTGGACTTGGACCTCTTTTGGACCACTCTCTGGAAACTCCCTGATCTGGTACTCTGGAAATCGGACTTGGACCTCTTTTGGATTACTCCCTGGAACCCCCTCTGATCTGACGTAGCGCTCGTGAATAGGCTGGTGCCCTGCGCTTGGCCTTCGAGTGGCGCTTTAGAAGTTTGAAGATTACGAATTACGAATTACGAATTACGAGGCAGCTTCATTGCCAGGTCTCTCTCTGAATGCTAATAAAATATTCATTAAATTTGCCTGACATTACTTTGGGATCTTACATATATACATACATGCATGCATACATACATACATAAATACAGACATACATGTATGCATATATATACATACATGCATATATACATACATACATATACATATACTTACATACATATATACAGACTGGGCCGTAAAAAGTAACCCCCTACAGGTTTCTGAACCATCAAAACCAGTGGGTAGACTCAGTAAAAGTTATATAAAATTGGTTCTATTTGAAATATTTTGTTGAAATTTGGCTTTTATACGCACATGTGAATTACTTTTAAGCCAGGAAAACTTGATGTAAGAATCTTTACCTTTGGCCGAAATATTAGCAAAACCTATAGGGGTTACTATTTTTGGCCTACCCTGAACATATACAGTGATGGGCAATAGTTAACTAAAAAGTTGCTAACTTAGTTTAACTAAAAAATTTGAGTTAAGGAAGAAGTTTAACTAAAAAAATAGTTTAGTTAAAACCATAGTTTAACTAAAAGAATTTTAGTTGCTAACTAAAAAGTTTTACTAAAAAAATCAACAATTGCCAACTATTTTCCGCAATCAACATTGAACACTGTCAACAACTCAACGCGAAACTTATTGATTAACACTGCATGATCTTAGCTCTAATAGCCTGTGTTTTCAAATTCATACACTATTTACAGTATGCCTGTAACTAGAACAGCACACATTGCATAGTTGGAAGGTGAAATTGTCATTGACGCTCTGTATTATTACAGTTCACTTAACCTCTGTTATTGTGAACATGTTTGTCATAAATGTTGAAAAAAGTTGGAAGAAGTTTAACTACTTTTTCCTAGTTTAGTTAACTAATTGCCAAAATTAGTTGTCCATTATTTAGTTAAACTATATTTTTTTGAGTTGGAAAATAGTTTTAGTTTAACTTAAAAAAATAGTTTAGTGCCCATCACTGAACATACATACACATACATACATACATACATACATACATGCATACATGCCGAACACGGGATTAAATGCAATCTACAGTCTCTGTATTTTTAAAAGGGCTAAAACTGAGGCCAGTGTCATTGACCTCGGTGCCATGCAATGTTATGGAACCATAATTCAGTTATGAAATGTTGAGATATAAAATGTTGAAGCATCTAGATACAAATGATGTTTTATCGGTAAACTGACATGGCTTCTCTAGAAACAGATGATGTCTGACTAACCTGCTACAAGCACTAGAAGAGTGGACACAAGCAATGGATCGCGAGTTTGGGGTTGGTGCAATTTTCTTGGACTATCAAAAGGCATTTGATGCAGTGCCTCACCAAAGATTGATAAGCAAACATAAAGGATATGGAATTTGTTTGATATTGCTGAAATGACCTTAGGTCTTCTTTACAAATCGTAAAATGCGAGTGGTCTTTAAATGGACATAAGACAGATGGGACAACAGTTCTCAGTTGAGTTCCAACAGGATCAGTTTTATAACCGTTGCTGTTTTTAATTTATGTGATCTTATTGCGACCTACAAAATTCTACATGAACTCAAGAACCTAAAGAAAAGATGAAAAACTTCTGCCAGAGGGCAGCAAATGGAAATAATTATGTGAGAACACAATTTGAGTCTGTGCCATAAGCGGGTGCTATGCTATTGGACATCAGAAAATTCTTTTTTAGCCAAAGAATTGTGCATCACTGTAGGCCTACCTGGTTACTTCCATAACATAGTATCTGCACCAGCGTGAAAACACTTTCAAACAGAAACTGGACAGTTGGATGAAACTATATAGGCACTAAAAGCTCATATAGCTTACCTAACCTGTTAACTGTAACTGATTACAGTAACAGAATATACGAGCACCCATGAACAAACTTTTTTTACTAAACTTTAGATATAAAAATCTTAATTCTACAACATGTTGGCAACACAAACTGCTTAGTACGCATATCTGTATGCTACATTGCACAAATATTTGGTAAGAGAAAAAAACAGACACAAACTAACCTATGCTTGATGAGAAGGTAACTTGACGCAGTGAGAACCCTGAAATGATCCTGGCAACCTGTAAGGAAACATACAAAGCAGGAATAGCATCACAAGGTAGCTAAAACAAGTAGACCTGACAGAATATAGGCCAAAAAACTAGCAAATAAAACACTAAACAGCTGCTTGAGGATGAGAAAACAGTGTATAACATTCGTCGATTACCGTGTTGACTTAACAATCCGAAACTACATCCTCGTCAAAAGTATTAAATTTTGTTTGAGAACCTTTGCACCATTGGGTGAACGATAATAATTTATTCTTTTGACTTGGTTGATGAATACAAAATATTTAACTACAAAATGGCCAAAATATATGGGATGTGACTATTTAAAATGCAGCATGACTGCACTGTTTACACAAACATCAGACAAAATTGCCTTTCTAACTTACCAAAGCATTACGAAAGACCCATGTAAAGAAGTTTTCTGAATTTACTATGTTCCCTCTATGTAATAGATATAAGCAGAAATGTAAATATAGCCAATTAGGCCTATAAACGCTAAACGGAAATGGAAACAACGGGGAATTAAAGAAAATTCAAGTTTTTTCAATACATTAGCTTGCTCGAGGCCTACCTGTAACCATATTTACTTGTGAATTTAAAGAAGTAGAAAATTGTAATATTTAAAAATAATTGTCACTCACCAAGAACTTGTCCTCTTTTCCGGTAGTCGAAATAAAACAACGCACCTTATAGCACCACCGAGTCTATAATTGTAGATATTGCGAACAGCGAACATCACGTACACAAGATTTAACAGTTCTGCCTCTCTGCCTCTTTGGAAGCACCTTTTATACCGTATGTGCTCTCTACAGGGGTATGCTTGGCCCAAAGCCTAATGCCAACAGCTGCTATTACCTTCCTTAGTAGAACACAGGGGCCTGTTAAAAGGTCCCGATCATCGCTAGACGTAACCTGAACTAAGAAAACAGCCCTGGTCAGCCTTTGGTCCACTAAACGTTCTTACATCGGAGCGAACATCAAACGCATCCGATAATTAGCCCATCAGTGACTCTGCTAGATAAGCCACCACCCTTGATGCTACATAAGTAGTCAGACGGACACACACACAGATGGACAGGTATACAAACAGACATACAGGTGAACAGACATAAAGGCAGGCAGATAAACACATCAACAGACGGACAGACATGCAGACAGACAGACAACCATACGAACGGACAGACACACAGCCGGAAGACTTACAGCCAAGAGACATAAAGGCAGACAGATAAACACATCAACAGACGGACAGACATGCAGACAGACAGACAACCATACGAACGGACAGACACACAGCCGGAAGACTTACAGCCAAGAGACATAAAGGCAGACAGATAAACACATCAACAGACGGACAGACATGCAGACAGACAGACAACCATACGAACGGACAGACACACAGCCGGAAGACTTACAGCCAAGAGACATAAAGGCAGACAGATAAACACATCAACAGACGGACAGACATGCAGACAGACAGACAACCATACGAACGGACAGACACACAGCCGGAAGACTTACAGCCAAGAGACATAAAGGCAGACAGATAAACACATCAACAGACGGACAGACATGCAGACAGACAGACAACCAAACGAACGGACAGACACACAGCCGGAAGACTTACAGCCAAGAGACATAAAGGCAGACAGATAAACACATCAACAGACGGACAGACATAGACATAGACATAAAGACATAATTTATTTTAGCAACCAAACGTTTCACAAATACATCAAAAACATACAGCATTATTAGATCAAAGTCTGGCTACTCAGGAGACCCAAAAGGGGACAACAGACCCCGCTACCCAGGTCCTCTGGGTAGTAATACAAAAAGTAGATAAGCAGTCCGTTAGCCATCATTCTGAATGCTATGGTAACTCAACTAAATCCTGTACACACAAAACTATTGTAATTAATCTTAACTAATACTTAACTACTATCAAGATAATATTTCCCAAGAGTAATCCCTTATACCTATATAAGATTCCGTGGATTAAACTCTAGGTGCATGACAAGTTTTGGTATTCAAAGAGGCGCAAATACAACTAATTCATGAGCAGTCATATGCATACATACTTACTTATCTATATTCAGACACTCACATGTTCACACTTTCACACATGTATAACAACTTACTTACACTCCTGGTATCAGTCCTAAATATCCACCCTCCTGCATGCATATATGCACACCCACAAGCATCAGTACTCTCATATATGCATCCACACGCTCGAACCCACACACTCAAACACGCAGTTACACTTAAGTGAATGCATACCAACACACACATGTATTCACACACACACACACACACACACACACACACACACACACACACACACACACACACACACACACACACACACACACACACACACACACACACACACACACACACACACACACACACACACACACACACACACACACACACACACACACACACACACACACACACACACACACACATGTATTCACACACACACACACACACACACACACACACACACACACACCCACACCCACACACACACACACACACACCCTCCCAAACTACAGACAACACATGCCATCCTGCATCCGCACACCCCCAACCCCTACATACACCAACCATTAAATGTTAGACAAGGTACAACCCACGAACCATATTTGAAATTTCTGTATATATTTTAGATAACACATTATAAGGAAGCCAAATAAGTCATCCTCAAACAATCCATGTATGCTTGCAAGAGCATGATAAGGAATGATCAGGAATTGTATACAGTTGTGAAACACCAGATTCACGCACTGTCAAGCAGCATTATCGTGCTAATTCATCGCTTATAAAACAAGTGCCTCCAAAGAAATCACCACACAAAAAATCCAGACTGTAGATCACACTCCACATATGTTGCCAGTAACCATAGTATAGACCATGGAAACAGATGACATGCAGACAGACAGACAACCATACGAACGGACAGACACACAGCCGGAAGACTTACAGCCAAGAGACATAAAGGCAGACAGATAAACACATCAACAGACGGACAGACATGCAGACAGACAGACAACCATACGAACGGACAGACACACAGCCGGAAGACTTACAGCCAAGAGACATAAAGGCAGACAGATAAACACATCAACAGACGGACAGACATGCAGACAGACAGACAACCATACGAACGGACAGACACACAGCCGGAAGACTTACAGCCAAGAGACATAAAGGCAGACAGATAAACACATCAACAGACGGACAGACATGCAGACAGACAGACAACCATACGAACGGACAGACACACAGCCGGAAGACTTACAGCCAAGAGACATAAAGGCAGACAGATAAACACATCAACAGACGGACAGACATGCAGACAGACAGACAACCATACGAACGGACAGACACACAGCCGGAAGACTTACAGCCAAGAGACATAAAGGCAGACAGATAAACACATCAACAGACGGACAGACATGCAGACAGACAGACAACCATACGAACGGACAGACACACAGCCGGAAGACTTACAGCCAAGAGACATAAAGGCAGACAGATAAACACATCAACAGACGGACAGACATGCAGACAGACAGACAACCAAACGAACGGACAGACACACAGACGGAAGACTTACAGCCAACGACATAAAGGCAGACAGATAAACACACCAACAGACGGACAGACTCCAGGTGGCCAGACACTCCAGGTGGACAGACTCCAGGTGGCCAGACAGACAGACAACCAACCATACATACTAAAAGACGGCGAAACGTACTTACGTACAGACATAAATACAGAAAGACGGACAGACAAATAGACGCACAACATGCAGACATACACCAAGTGATATACCTGGACTAGTTTCAGGGTTGAGGGATCGTCATTGTTTGTCGTTTTCATCACTGCGTCTGGTCCCCGTCATTAGTCGTAACCTGAAGTGCCAAGAGAAGACTGGATTTGAACCCATAGTGCGTGTGTTCGATAGAAGTCGGAGCGAGATATAATTGCTTAGACAGCAGCGACGGTTTCTGGGAAGGGTTAGTGGCTTGTTAGAGCCAAGAATTTCACTCCTCGCAGCTAACCATAACGGTTGTTATCTCCCCCCCCCTGGAGCTTCCGCCTAGCGGCTTCCACCAAGCAGCTGGGACACAGTATCACAGTACAAACATCATTGCCTTCAACTGTGATACAATAGATCGACCATTGTGCAGCCAAGTAGCCAGATGGCTGATCAACCTGATCCTACTATCTACCCTCCCAATCCGGCCAGTTTGGCTGAACCCAACAATCTTGAGAGCAGAAATTGCCTTAATAACAGAAACACGGTTCTGTAAGAAGGGTCTTGACAAAGAAATTTCCCTGAAGAATGTTCATTTATTAGTGATGACCGCTTAAAGAGGAAAGAAGGTGTAATTTATGCAGTATTCCAACTGTGGCCTAACCAGTGATTTGTACAACCTCTTGAAAGCTGTGATGGTATCCACTGAGATAGTACTATCATCCAAACTATTCCACAAGTCTGCAAATCTTGCACTTAAGAATTTCTGCACTATTGTTCCTTTCAGTTTCTTATACCTATGTCCACGAGTCGCCTTGTTTGGTGCTAATTCAAAGAACCTCTCCCACTGCACTGCCTCCTTTCCTGTGATAATCTTTTAGGCATCACTTTGGTCTCCTCCGCTCCTCCTTCTCTCTAATGCTGTTAGTCCACATATTTTCAACCTATCTTCATAGCTCAAATCCTTGTACTTTCTATATTTGTTGAATGTCGTGTTTCAGGTATGGATTCCACACCTTAATGCAGCATGCTAAATATGGCCTAGCCAGTGATTTTTAGTAATTTTTATTTATTCCAATTACATGCATTACATACATTACATACATACATTCATACATACATGCATACATAAATGCATACATACATTCATGTATATGATTGGTTGAAATTGCGGATTTGAAACTGGTTTGAAGGATACCTGTCATTTGATGAATGGAGGGTATTGGGCTTAAAGATCACCTTAGCAAACTGTGGTTGCTCAGAGCTCATTAAAACTGTGTGAATGATAACAGTCTGCATAATTATGGTTATACTGGTCTGATTAAAATATCTTAATTGCTACCAGATCCAGCGTTGCATTGATGTGGATTATGGCTCTTTCCGATTTAATCAGACTGCATGCAATGTATGCCTATGATAAGTAAATATTGAGTATCATTGGCTGATGATGGATTGTGGCTCTTCTGATTCTAATATTGACTATAAAACATAACTAAATTAATTTTGAGTACCACTGACAACTGTTGGATGACTCTTTCTGTTTCTTGTTCTGACTACAAGAACATTAGGCCAACAAGAGATGAATGCTTGAATTATGATGAAAACTGCTGTACTGGGGCTGTTTCTGATTCTAATTTTGATTACAAATACACTAAATCTATGTGAAGTGAATTTTGAGTATTACTGAGAGCTGGGTTATGGCTCTTTCTGGTTCTACTGATGACTGCAAGTGCATTAAGGGGCCGTCCACTTATTACGTGCGCAATGAGGGGGTCGGATTTTTGGCGATTTTGCGTACGGGTGCGAACGGGGGGGGGGGAGGGGGACAAAAGTGTACGTACGCAAAATAAATTTCTAATTATGACGTCCACATTAGCCTATTTATAACTCTGTATTGTCTTATAGTCGTCCGATGGCATTTTATTACATTATATAAAAACCATGTGCAGTTATTCTGTGCTGTGAACGAGACACCTATAATTTGTCTATATTGGCCCTCACTCATCCTTCAATCTGGCCTAAAGTGCAGACTTTCGAGACACTTTCTGCAGCTGGTCTTCGAGGGGGGTGCGTCAAGTGTACGTACGCGGGGGGGTGTGGAAGAAAGTACGCTTGCGAACAGGGGAAGAGGGTCCAATTTTCCCGGATTTTTGCGTTCGTAATATATGGATGGCCCCTAAGCCTGTGAGAAATGAGTGCTTGAGCTCTGGTGGCAGCTGTTGGATAGTGGTTCTTTCTGATTTTAATTTTGATTACAAGTGTATCAGGCTTCTAAGGAGAAGTGAGTTTCGAGCACTATTGACAACTGTTGGTTATGATTTTGATAAGTTTTGAGCACTATTGACAACTTTTGGTTATGATATTGGTAAGGTATAGGTGTTGGTAGGAAGCATGCCCTCTCCAGCAGAACCTTATACTAGTATGGAATAGGCAGCAATGTTTAGTCTTGAACTTAAGGCAAATGTTTACATTTTAATTTTTCTACCATTGATGAAGTGAACCAAGTGAGGATCTTTGGCTTAATATTTGGGTCTGGACAAGTTATGATAAGAGGAAATGCACTCTTGTTAAAGTAACTACTATTTTACTCACCTCTCAACTTCGCTATGATTATGATACTGTGATACTTTGTTGGATATGCATTAGTAGTTGATATTGATAAGTAGTCAGGGTTCTTGTTCGGTGTTGTACATGCTGGGAGGATAGACAGCGATAATCTCTCCAGTGCGTGTGCTGTATATACAGACTCTCTTTCTCATTTCTGTTGACCGTTAGCTACACGGTTTATATTGTTAGCTAGTTTGAGATTTGATTTATTCTTGTTTTGTTCTATTTGCATATAAAATGTCTATGAGAATTAATCTGAAGGACACAGACAAAGTCAGTAATAGATGCAACGTATGTAAAACAAATGCTGGATCAGGCGATAATTGCTACAGATGCAATCTATGTATGGGCCTATGGCACGATAAATGTTATAGTAAACAAATTTTTGGGGTAGTTGACAACAGCGAATGGTTTTGTTGCTACTGTGCAGATGAAGTATTTCCATTTAATCATATTATTGAACAAAATAGCTATTTGATGGCTTTGGATGAGGGAACTCTTGATACGTCAAAAATCGACCCATTGAATAATTTACCAAGACTAGGACTCTTTACTGATGATGTAAATCACAAACACCTTCTTAATAGGGATGAAATTGACCCGGACAGCAATTACTATAACAAAAAACAGGACGTTATGTTACTTCCCCCAAAATGGCAAATAAATTTTGTAAACATAAACACATGTTATCAATAATGCACATAAACTGTAGAAGTATAGTGTCTAAAATGCAGGAAATACAGTTACTTTTGCCCCAGGCTCCTGTTGATATACTAGCGGTGACAGAGACTTGGTTGGATAATCTGGATGATAATACTTCAATTCTCCCTGGATATAAATTTATTAGTAAGCCGAGAACTACCCATGGAGGAGGAGGAGTGGGATTATTCTTAAAAAACGGTATTATATTTCAGGAAATAGACTGTAACGACTCCTCTGGCATATTATCTCATGAGGCGCTATTTATAGCAGTACCCCAAACTAAGGAGCCTGATCTTGTTGTTGGAGTGATATATCGGCCTCCTGCCCAGCCCCTGGATGTTTTCAATACTGAAATAGGCCTATTACTTCCAGTCTTAACTAAGAAAGCGAAAAAAGTGATTCTGCTTGGTGATTTTAACATAAACCTGCTAAGATACTATGATCATGCACTGACTCAAGACTTCTCAACATTATGATGTCTTCTCACTTCCTCCCTTCTATTGATTGTCTTACCCACGCTACCTCGCAGACAAAATCAGGCCGCTATTGGACGACCCTAACAGGTCGCGATTGCGATCAGCAAAGTCCGCCGATGTCACCGTGCCAGCAACAAAAACTAAAATGGGCGATAGGGCCTTTCGGGTCGCTAGCCCTCCTGCTTGGAACAGTCTTTCTGCTCGTGTTCAGGAAGCTAAAAGCATTTTTGTTTTAAAAAAAACAGTTAAAACTTTACTTCCTAGGTAACAACTCAGACCCTTTGCCCCGAGAGTTGAAAGTCTGCGTGTGTTTGTGTGAAGCATCCTAGAAGTAGCTTGCTACCAACGATGCTATATAAATTGTCGTAAATACAATTACAATTACAAGTTGTATAGTATTACATATGCTCTCAGGCATTAGAAAGTTTGGCACATACTACAGTGTAATATGAAAGTAAAGACCGTCCCTAGTGTTATTCGTGAATTCATGCCAATCCTATGTAATGAAGTCCGCCCTGAACAAACAGTCGGCCAGACATAAACGCAGGCCAAGCACAAAAAGACATACACATATACAGATAGACAAACAGAGAGACATATAGAGGGACTTCCATTGCGGCGGAATGTAATAGGCGCAGACGGACTGACCGACAGACATACAGAGACGTAAATGTAAACATAATGCAAATCTCCGAAATTTCTCAGCCCCACACAAAAGCTACGTCAGGGAGACCAGCTTATACACCGGCGCTATATCAAACCAAGTACTCAATAGCAAGGCTGCCTTGATCGTTCCGGTGCCAGGTTAGAGTTCTGGGAGGTCAAACCGAGGAGACAGTAGGGCGTTAAGGTAGTAATGATGGTGGTTGTGTGGTGGCACAGGAATAGAATCAGGATAGGATAGCTTGAAGAGTTCGGTTTCCAATCGTGAGTGGAAAGCAGCGGAGGAGAGTGCAAGCGGATAAGTGGTGCAAGCAGACAGACGATCAGACATACAGCCGAAAAGACGCACAGACGTAGAGACGGACACGTCGGACAGACCAACAGACATCAGGGACGTCACTTGTCGCCTTCATAACCTGACGCGACCTTCGTCATTAGGCGTAACCTGAAGTGATAAGTGCAGACTAGATTTCAACCGCATTGTGTGTGTGTTCCATAGACGTCGGAGTGAGATCAAAGTACTTTGGCTGCAGAGAAGGTTTAGAAGCAGACGAGGTGGTGGCTTGTTATAGCCTAGACCTTTGCTACCTCTCAGGTGCCCAAAACAGTTCTCTTCTCCTCCGAGTGCTTCCCGTCATTCGGGCAAGTCTGGCCAAGCAGCTGGGAGCCAAACGTCAGCGTCCAAACCTCATTACAATCAACTATAAGTTAACCTTATATAAGTTATTGTAATATTATATGGGCCTTCACATACCGCTCCCGTCTAACAATTCTGACAACCCTGCAGAAGCGAATTGTGAGAAACCATATGAAATGCGCCCTACAGACTCCTTAGGCAGCTTCTGACTAACAGGACTATGCCGTTCGCCCTTTTGGCTCAAGGTAATTTGATATTAAGACAGCTAACAGAACAGTCTTCTGTCGTTATCTCATCCTTGCGCTGGCAGTCAATCGGACCAGTCTAGTCAAGCACTTGGGGGTCAAGCACCGCCGTCCAAACCTCATTACGATGCAATGCACCGACCCACTGTGTAGCGAAGAAGGCGACGAGACGGGACGGCCCATCAACTTAACATAACATTGCGAGTGTTTCAGAAGGCGTGTAGTCTGTATACTATATATTAGGCTAGGCGTCGACTTTTACCTTTGTCTCTGGGTGCCAGTGGGTGCATGGGTCCTCCCCTTGCTTCTCGTACCACCTCCCCTTAGGAAGGTGAGTTTTAGCGGATTTTCGGAGAAAGAAAATTGTTTTCTTGTCAAGGGTTCCAGCGTTATTATTTATTTATTTATTTAAATAATAAATTATATTTTTATGTACGGCCTGTGACTGTGAAATCATACAATGTTGGGTATTTGTGTTGTAGTTGTACTTCTCATGTTGTGAGTTACTGCTTAGGTACAAACATTTGAATTTGGGGTCCGAATTCCTCTGGGTGCCAGGCACCCACTGAACTTTCTCTCTGGGTGCATTGGCACCCAAGGCTCCCAATAAGTCGGCGCCTATGTGTGTTAGAACCACTGCATGTTAATCTGTATCAGGCTAACATGTAATGCTTTATGGTCTATGTCGCCTAGCCTCCTCTTGAAAGCTGTGATTGTGTCCGCTGAGACAGTACTTTAACAATACCTTATCCGTTCGTAGGATAACCTAGGTGTGTAGATGATATAAGCCTAGCTATCCAATGACAGCGCATGTAATAACGTGAATTAACGTACCCCGAAAATAATGGAATTCGCCCAACCACTAGTTCATCGATAGGGAATGGGGTTGAGAAATTATCCATCCCCATGGAAAAATGTTGAATCTCACAGGTAGTAAGACTAAGACAGGGTTAATTCAGGGCTAATTCTTTGGGTAATCAACTACAAATGCAAATTTTTTACAACTGATACAGATAAGAAATTGATCGGAGCTCCTCAGGTAATGCATTCCATGCTGTCGGACCAGTAGGCCTATGTATAATCGAATTTCTACGGGAGTTAGTATGCGCAAATGTAGATCTAATACATTACATGCATTCACACACACACATATATATATATATATATATATATATATATATATATATATATATATATATATATATATATATATATATATATATATATATATATACATAAATATATATACATTAATATATGCATACATAAATACAGGCATACAGTCATATACACACACATATAACATAACATAACAAGGGTTATAGATGGTTCAGAAGACGTGTCTAATCGTGTTAGAATCACTGCACGTTAACATGTAATGCTTAATAGCCTATCTCGCCTAGCCTCTTGAAAACTGTGATTGTGTCCGCTGACACAGCACTATAATCCAAACCTTTCCACAAATCCACAACTCTTGCACTGAAGAATTTCTGCCCCAATGTTCATTTCGGTTATGTCCTCGAGTCGCCTTTCTTCAACCACTGCACTGCCTCGTTTTCAGTGATAATCTTGTAGGTTTCAATTAAGTCTCCTGTGATCCTCCTTCTCTCTAGTGTTGTTAGTCCACACCTTTTCAACCTTTCTTCATAGCTCAATTTTTTTTAACCCAAAATCATTTGGGTTGCTCCTCTTTGCATTTTCTCTAGTTCTTCAATGTCATGTTTTAGGTATGGATTTCACAACTGGATGCAGTAGGCCTCTATTCTAACCGTGGCCTAAGCAGTGACTTATTTATTTTCATTTATTCCAATTACATTCGTTACATACATTATATACATGCATTCACAAATGCATATATAAATACATACATACGTTAATATATGCATGCATAAATACATACATACATACATACACACATTCATATATGCATAGGCGTAGACTCCGGGAGGGGCAGCTGGGCCCCAATAATTGAGGAGCCGGGGCAATGCCCCTCCAAAAATCGAGAGGAGAATTTCTTCAAATATTATAATATTATGTTTCAATATAGACAAATTTCTTCAGAAACAGAAAAACAGAGAAACAGAACTTAAATACTATCATAAATTCATAATTGAAAGAAAGATTTATTTTTATCTTCAATATCTTCAATATGAAACAAATTTACATGTAGACAAAAAGTCCCATTTCATACGCATTAACGTAACACCGGAAGCCTCTGCTGACTGTCCACACCAGAGGTGAAAAAGTTTTTTCGGTTTTCGATTTTAAACAAAAACAAAAGGAAACCACCAAATTTTTTTTTTAAATAAATAAATTTCTTATTTTTTTAGAAGTTATTTTATTAACATTGATTTAATGATTTTTAATTTTCGGAAATCGCAACTGAATTAAACTGAGTTTGAGCTCTTATTCGTGTCATTTTTCATGATTTTTATGATCCGAAAATCCTAAAAACAACAAAAACAACAAAAACCATAGAAACAAAAAAAAACGAAAAAACAACAACAAAAAACAACTTTTCATCTTCAAAAAGCCTGTTTTTTGGCACCTCTGGTCCAGTCCCCAAATGCCCCCCCCCCCCCACACACAATATTTTGGACAAGTTTACGCCAGTGCATGTATATATACACACATATATTACATAAAAGGTTTTAGGGGGTTCAGAAGACGTGTGTAATCTGTGTAAGAACCACTGCAAGTTAACATTTAATGCTAAAAAGCCTCTTTCGCCTTGCCTCCTCTTGAAAGCTGTAATTGTGTCCTCTAGCTGATCAACTTCTTGTTTGCTCCATTGATTTGGTTGAACCTTAACTCTTCTAAAACCCAACTCATTTGGTTTGGTACAAAGCAGCAATTATGTAAACTCGATTTCTCACTTCTCTCAGCTCATTTTCCGACCTTTTCATACTCTGCGAATGTCCGCGACCTAGGAGTCACCTTAGACAGTTCACTAACCTTTGTTTCTCACCTCTCCTTACTTACTCGCACTTGCCACTACCACTTTAGGAGACTGCGAGCTATCCGTCGATCCGTCTCTCCTGCAGTTTTCAGTACCATTATCCAGGCATTTATCTGTTGCCGCATTGACTATTGCAAATCTTTACTGGTTTGGCCTTCCAAAAGTCTGTCTTATAGCCCTTCAATCGATACTTACTGCGGCTGCTCGCCTCATTATTCATCGTTCATGGTTCTCCCCATCACTACTTACATGACTGATGTCTTACATTGGGTTCCTGTCTCCGCTCCTATCCACTTCAAGATCATAACACTAATCTCTAAGGCGCAAAAGCGCTTAGCTCCAGCCTACCTTTGCGATACACAAACCTCTCTCTACTTCTCATCGACCCTTATGTTCTCTGAATCGGCATGATCTGGGTGAGGTCTGCCTTAGCTCAGTCTCGCTCTTTCGCTGTCGCGGACCCAACCTCATGGAACTCCCTTCCCTTGGTACTGCGTGGACCCTCCTTGCTAGGTTCTATCTGTCTGTTGTTCATCGTTTAAAGTCTTTTCGGTTTCCGCGAGGCTCACACTCTGAGAGCGTCTCTGAATGGTTCGCACTGTGAGAGGCGCTTTTTAAATTCCATGATACCATATGATGACATACAAATGCTGTTTACAAGTATGGCCAGTGAGAGACATGGTAGAATTGACCGAGTTCACTGTGGGGAGGAACAACCTGAAGTGGGAGCCACTGGTAGATCCCAGAAGGTGCTGATGCCAGCATTGCACACACTGGCGTAAACTTGTCCAAAAATATTCATTCCACACATTGCATTGGGTGTACAGTCTATCTCAATTAATGGGGGGGGGGGCACGTGCCCCGGCTGCCCCTCAGAGTCTACTCCTATGACTGCACATTACCATGTTCTTTCCCTCAACCTTATCTTATCCTCACTAATTCATGATCTGCTTTAAAGAAGTTGGGTCTTTGCACATTAGCTTTGACTTCCTAGGTCTCCTCATGACTAATTTATTCCCATCTGATAACCTGATGACCACTAGTACTAAAGTGCTCCCTCACACGCACATTCTCTACCATATTTTTTATCAGCAGTTGTCACTAAGTCTCAATGGTGTTTCCTCTGGTTGACTCCATAACATGCTGTTGGATGAATCAATAATCAATAGCTAGAATCAATAAAGTCCAAGAAAATCCTATCTTTTTACCTCTCGCCTTCCAATACTTCCAAATCAATATTGGGGTTGTCCATTAATTATGTCAACAAATTTTAGGCAGTTTTTGCCCTCTCCCCCTTGTCAACAACTGCCAGACATTCAAGGACCCCCTAATAAGAGTATTTTAACCGGCAAAAAGAATTTTTGGTCACGATTGTTTTTTCCATGGTAGTAAAAGAAATATTTCAACTAAGTCGGCACCGGGAGGCGAACCACGGTCGCGCACAATCATGCGCTCATCAGACATGCTCTCTAACCAGTGCTCCAAACTGGTCTTACGGTAAATAGTCTACTAAATGGGTTCAAGACTTTAAAATACTGGGTTAATCTTTACCTATTGTAAAAATTAAAAGTTCAAAATAGACACCTCTTCTGCAATGTTGCAATTAAGTGCTTTATGCTACTACTGTCTAAAGTTAACACAAAACCGTTAGACGTGTTTCTGTTAACTTTAATAGAGATCACACGATAGCTGCGTGTCCACCTAGCGACTTGCCCGTAGACCAAGAGCGTTGAAGGCTTATTATTAAACTAGAATCTGCGCGTGCGTCCGTGAAGAGGAAGCGAATAATAACAATCCAAGCACTAGTTTAAATTTCCTTCTCTCATTCCAGCAATCTGTGAAGCACACCGGAACATCTAGATAGGCAATGAACCAATAAATCACTAGCGGGGTGCCCCGTACATATGATAATTCTTAGTTTTCCAGATATTTGGCAATTTAAGGCGTGAGGATTTTCTGGTGGAAAAGCAAAGGACACATAATAACAGGTCTTTTTTCTACCATAAATATATTATAGATGGAACGCTCAAATAAGAAACTGTTTTACAAACAAAGTTATTTTGGTGTGCTTTACCAAAACCAAATATTACTTTTTTTTTAAATGTTTGGAGGAAAGAGAAATTTAACCTAAAATATAATCTACTCACCGATGTGATTAGATAAAATAAATGAGTTTTTAAACATGATAGTTTGCCACTAAATGAGCATTTTAAAATAGAATTCTAATAATAATAATAATAATAATAATAATAATAATAATAATAATAATAATAATAATAAAATACATCGCCTGGGACGCCACCTGTATCCATACATGCACCGCATCATACATTCGACAACACCTGGGGGAGCGGCGGAACTGGCCGCGACACGAAAAACCATGAAGTACGCAGCCCTCCCCGCAACGCATAGTTTTATTCCCATTGCACTCGAAACGATGGGCCCCATAAACATAACTGGCCGTGAGTTCATAACAGAGTTAGGTCGGCGACTGACAACGATGTCTGGGGACCCTCTCGAGACTACACATCTGTTCCAGCGCATCTCTATTTGCACACAACGATATAACGCTGACGCGTTTCGAGGCACATTTGCACAATTAATCGGGGACGAGGACCGCTAACTCCTGAACATAGAGCTTTTGAGGACAGTTTCTAAGAGCCTGAGGGAACATTTCTACCTCGGGCGAAAAAAAAATAATAATAGCAGATATGCATTCATATAGAATTACTTCAAGATTGTTACGAGACATTGAATAATTTCTATATTAATTACGCCCTATCGTGCCATGTACTAGACATTGCATAATTTATTAATACAACTCCAGTAGGCTACAAGTGGCCAACACTTGTGGAGATCTTGATAATAGAAAGGTAATAATAGGGTACCTTCAGGGCAAATTTAAATTCAGAAGGAATGTAATAAAACCATCCTGACACTTGATGATGATGATGATGATGATGATGATGATGATGATGATGATGATGATGATGATGATGATGATGATGATGATGATGATGATGATGATAAGGACAATTTATATGGCGCCGTAACGCGGCCATACCGCTACAAGGGCGCCTCACAACAAATAGCGGGCAGGATAAGCCCTGGCGAACAGATGGGTTTTAAGCCTAGATTTAAAAGAGTTCACGGAGTCGGCCAGTCTGATGGCAGGTGGAAGACTGTTCCAGCATCTGGGACCGGCGGCCGAGAAAGCGCGATTACTGAAACGCGGAGATAGATCTTTTTGCGTAATCTGAGTTGCAGTCCGGATGAAGAGGAATGGTCTCGGTGCAGAAGCCGCGCAGGTACTCGGGCGCTGCCGCGTGGAGTGACTTAAATACAAGCAAGCAGATCTTTAACTCTATGCGGAACTGGACGGGCAGCCAGTACAGAAAGTCGCGTTGGAGCGACGTGACGTGATCGTATTTCCTCCTATTACAGATGAGCCTGGCCGCAGCATTGAGCACCCACCCGAGTCCGTCCAGGAAACACACGAGCGATATATGGCGTCTCATGGACAAGTCGGACACCAGCACGACGCCAAGATCACGCACCCAGGTCGAAGGTGCGATCGAAGCGCCACAGACGCTCAACGAACCAGTGTCGAGGTAGAGGCACCGTCTGCTGGTCGCACATCACATGAAGTCTATTTTTTCGGGAATTAGCTGCAGTCTGTTTGATCGCATCCATTCGGCAATCCGCTCAATACCAAGATCCATGCGCTGCCGCTGGTATGCAACCGTTGATGGAGGTCCGGACGTGTATAGATGCGTGTCATCGGCATAGAAGTGGCTTACCTCAGGGCTCCGTGCTTGGGCCGCTGCTGTTTCTACTCTACAAGGACGACGTGGGAGAGCTTGCCGCGACCCTCGGCTTGTCATCCCACTTCTATGCCGAAGAGCACGGTCTCATATCGACCGCAGAGGTAGGAGCGGAACCAGTCGAGCAGAGGGCCATTCATGGAGTACTTGTCTGTGGCGTTGTTGACCATGTTCGACAGGCACGAAAGAGACGAACCGATCGGCTGTTTAAATGTCATGTAACGCACAGTAGGTGGCGGCGCTCCGTCAGTAGCCGACCTGACATCCGAGACCCTCTGATCGAAGAAATCGGCGAAGGCCTCGGCAGAGAGTGCCAGAGCCGGGCTCTGGACGCCCTCTCCTCCTTTGCCTAGACCATAGTTTATCACACGCCAGAAAGTCGCAGGATTACGACGATGGGCGCCGATTCTAGAATTCCAATAGTGTCCCCTTCGCGATCAAACAAGACGGTGCATCGATCCAAGCGCCTTCCTCCAACGCTCACGTGCCTCATCCGTTTGAAGCTTTTTGGAACGGCGCTTGAGACGTGGACCGTGACGCTTTGCCGAGCGACACACCCGAATCGTACCACCTGACGAGGACCTCACGAGGCAAGTAATCTCAACCGTCAGGGCATTGGTGTCCAGCAGGTCCACGACAACCTCGTAAAATCGCAGGGCCATCGCAGAGACGTCACCACCGGTGAAGGAACCCAAGGTATCGTCGCAGAGACAGGAAGCGGCGAGGTAAGACCTAAGCCGGTCGATGTCGAACATCCGCCAAGATCTGCGATGCTGGGTTTTGTAGACAGGCTGTGAAGGCATCGAATACGCCACCTGGGACATCATTGACGTCGACCGCCGACGGCCTTACATTGGTCCTGGTGATGACGACGTTCAGTATGCCCCCGCGATCGTGTGTCGCGCCCATCACGCACTGAACTGCATCAAACGGTCGAACTGGATGTTGAGATGGCGTAGGATGACAGGATCTCGATTAGCTTGCGGCACTCGTCGAAGAAGGCGGCAGTCACCCTGGCAGAACCAGGGCGGTAGATCACCACAAAGACGGTCGCGCTGCCGGAAACAGATACCTTAGCGATGAGATGTTCAAAGGTGACCGGCTCGAACGGGGCCTTGAGCTTCTCTAACCTGACAGCAGACGCATCGTCTGCCGTCAGGTTAGAGAAGCTCAAGGCCACTCCACCATGATTCTCGTAGAACACGCTGTCATTCTTCGCCGTCCCTCGAACGGGTCGAGCCAGCTGAAGCAGCTGTTGCCTCGTGGACCTCTGGCGCTGGGGTGCAACATCTCCAGCGTCCTCGTGCCAGGTCAAGTCAGGCGTCGCGCTAACACCGACCGACAACATCCACCTTGTTGGCAAGAGAGCGGACGTTGAGCGTAGCACATCTGAGTTGGTGAGTCTGGAGGAAGTCGTTTCGCTGCAAAGACGGCCGGACCAGATGATCGGTGTTACGACTGCCGATCCCGTCCTAGGGGTCAGAGCCCCGGGGCTGAAGCAGCCGATTGACGATGATCACCGGAACGCAGCTGAAGACCCGCACGGCGGCCACGTGTACGGCGGCACAGTCCCAGCTCATCAGCACAACGACGCGATGCACGGTCTAGCGCAGGACCACTGAAGCGGAACGAGAGTAACAGCTTCGGCCCGTAACGAGCGTAACGCATCAGTGAACACTAATCGAGTACATCTAAACGAACCGAAAAAAAAGAAGAAAATTAACTGAAAATAACACAGAAATCCGAAAAGTTAACTAGAGCGATGATAATTCAAAAACGATGATAATCCAACGAACGGAAAGCCGTCTAAACCAATTGGTCATGGCCACCACAAAGAAAGTAGTTTCCAATGAAAAGCCCTAGCGGAGGTTGAAGCTAAATACCAGGTAATGCTTAAGAAATTGAGTTTAAATGCATCTTTAAGCCTTTAAATGATTTCATTATCAACTAAATATGTTAAACTTGAAACTGGTCTTATTGCCCCAATGCGCTTCGTGGTATAGCATCGGATCCTTTTGCTGACATGTGATTTTCACTTACAATTTGTTCTGTCAGGTGAGAATTATCATCATCTTCAAATCGCCAGCTGCTTATCCAAACATCCATGAAACTTTTGAGTTTTTGTGCACTTTTACAAACACAGTACACGCTATTTAATTTACTGGTTTTGCTGATCACGAATCTTTATCACAACGTAGGCCTATTTCGCCCACTGTTGAAAGTGATCTTTCCGGGTATTTGCGTTCTTCATGAAAATGTTCATTTCGCTTAAATTAGACGAAACTCCATATTGGCTTATCTAATCTAAATCGTAATCTCGAGATTTCTACATCGCCCGCAAAGCGAAGTCGCGGGATCCAGCTTATTCCCGGGCTCTCTGTCAAATCATAATCGAATGGCGGAAGGAAACGTGAAATTGGTTCCAGGTCAAGATACAAGGGTCAATCAAGAAGACAGTCAGATGGCTGAGGTGGGTGGTGTTTAGGGTTGAAATGGCGAGGAAGATAAGTGGAAGAGGAGGATTCGGGATACGATTTGTGAAAGAACGGTGTTTTCAATTTTGAGTGAAAGACCTGTGGAGAGACAGCAAGAGGTGATGTTTTGGTGAGATCGTAGGATGGATCTCATATTTCTCGTAGTACTGGTGGGAGTTTCTCCACAGAGATTTGACAGCTCTGGGTATGGAGCGATTCGCAAATTTTAGCGAGATGACGGAACTTCACGGAAATGCGGAGACGTGTTAGGGCAGAAAAGGAGCGGGTAGAGCGGAATGGTTGGAGATAGGGGAGTTGGGAGGATTGGAGTGTGTTTTAGGTGAGTGAAATATGACTTTATATTATATTCGTTCGGGTATTTTAAGCCAATGACACCTATCTGCAACCTAAAGAATGTTTTAAATTTAACTGCAGTTATCTAAAACTGCGTCTGAGGAAGTTGTTTGACATTTGAAAACGTTTTTTCTTTAGGGGTAATAAAAATTGAAGTACAAGCTCATAGTGCAAAATTTACAACGTCAATGGAAACACATCTACTTCATCAAAACATCGAAGGTCTTCTAAACAGAACCAAACCGTGGTCACATCAAACTGATAAAATCATCAGTCAACTGAGAGAGGAAGGCATAGAAATCCTTAACTCACAACAGGACAGACAGAATGTGGTCGTTTGGATCTGGTGTCATTAAAAAGCTGCCCTTGAACATATTCAGAGGCTGTACGAATCGAATCAGCTGAGAGATGTAATCTTTGAAACTATTCAACCATCTATTTCAAAGTTGATCAACATCGACAGCAATCAACTCAAGAAAACCGTTGGCAAGTTCTAATGAATGCACCCATCATAAAGAAATAATATAACATGTAATCAACATTATACGTCTTAGATTAATTAAATGACTAAGAGAATGATACTAACACTTTATCGATGAGCTTCATTGGTTTTCCAGTCATTCTTAGTAACTCTCGTCGTTAAAGTGTTAAGTTAAAAGATTGGTAGCGAGATATGGAAGCAGTAAAACCAGCGGCAGACAAATTCAGAACAATAGATAGACAACGAAAGAGACAATCAGCAGCAAGTTAAAATTTATTAATAAATAATTTAAAAAAATATGAAAAAGCATACAGTGATAGATGATCTAAGTAACCAACATCACTCAGTTCTAATTACTATACATGTAGCATAGTAGAAACATAATGAATGAATAACAATATTTATTTATTAATATATTAATTATTTTGTTTTATTTTAGTTGTGATTGAGAGCCATTTACCAGATGTACTTTAATTCTAATTATATAAGAAAATAAAAATAATAATAATTATTACATAATCAAAGCAGTCGGTTATTGAAAGGAAACTAAACAGGGCCTTTTTAGCAGTCAATAATAATAATACAAATAAATATTAATAAATATATTACAAAGAGTCAATTATTTGCTTATTAACGATTATTTTCTTTTATTTTAGTCGTGTGTTCGATTTCCATCATCTTCACTCAGAGAATCGATATACAGGAGGATAAAACTCTGTATGTGTGTGGAGTGACTAAACTACGAAATGAAATCTACGTCCTCTGTCAATCATATTATGGTGTTGCAAATATAATTCGTGTCTTTGAGGATCGAAATCCATTTAGTCTTCAGAAGGAATTAGAAATAAAAGAGATTAAATCTCCCTGGGACATTGGATCCAGTGAGAAGGAAAATTGTCTCTACGTCTGTGACCGAGATGAGAACTGCGTCTGGAAAATAACAAGAGAAACACATGACGAACACAAAATCATCAAATGGGTGACCACTGACTATCAGCCATCTTCTCTGTCAGTGTCCAGTGTTGGTCAATTGTTGATGGTCAGTTGGTCATCGTCCATTCTGATGATCTACGGAACAAACGCAGAACTTCGATCCATTCAGTTACCAAGAGAAATTAATGAACCTAGTCATGCAGTGGAAACATCCATCGGGAATTTCATCATCCTTCACTATGAAGCAAGGTGGAAGGAAGTAGTAAGAGATAATGAGTCAAGTGGAAGAAATTCGATGGAAGTGGAGAAAGAGGAAGAGGAGAAGAAGGAGGAAGAGAGGGAAGAAAAACAGTCAGAGAATGGGTCAAGTGAGATAAAGTGGGAGAGGAAAGTTGCTGTAAGTGAATTGACCAGAGATGGACAGATGGTCATCCGTCGTTTTATTCCTTCAAATGAAACACAAGAACTGAAAGTATCTGGTCATCTCTCACTCGATTCAGACGATGAAGTGTTTGTGGCTGACACGTGGAATTTTAAAGTGATTCTCTTGAATTACGATCTTAAATGGAATCGAATTCTTTGTCCAACAAAAGAAGAAACAGAAGAAACGAGAATCCGCTTGCCACACAGATTGTGTTACGACGAAGAAAAGAAACAGCTGATCGTCGGAGGATATCTGGCAAAAGAAGTTAATGTTTACACTTTAAGTCGAAATTAAATTGAATTTTCATCAAGAGATTCTGGCTAATATTTCTAATAATCTTCCGATTTATAAGACCAACCTAGTAATTCCATTAATATATCTTTATAATATTTAATAATTACTTAGAGACATAAAATGAAATGTACGCATTCATTCATTCATTGTGAGAATTTGTATAGCGCCCTTTCGAGATACCTATTCAGGGACGCTTCCAGCCCAGAAAGAAAAGACACAGTGACTTATAGAACGCAGGTAGATTGTTCGGAGGCAATAAACGCATCTCCGGTGGATGTCCATTCCAGGTGAAGGGACTTACAACTGAGAAGGCCCGGTGCTGTCTGGAAGAGGAAGGAGCCCGCGGAACAAAGACTTCCCCTATGGCCGAAGAGGTTCCATAGCACCGAAGACAAGCTACGGGATTATAAGCAATCAGAAAACGATTAAACGTCAGCCCTGACTAATACGATCCGCTGAACTTCTCTACTCGATCGCTAATAAAGATGACATATTTTAGCTCAATATTAAAAATTACCTTTCATTATTTCAACTACGTTTCCTGGACTTTAATTACAGACATCTCTTCTAAAAGTAATTTTGTGTCTCTATCTATCATCTCTCTAAGCTCCTCATTTCTTTGCTGCATTTCGTTTTCCTTCTGGAAAATTCTCGTAAGAAAATCTGTCTTTCTCTTCATCACATTGTTCCTGATTGACAGCATTTCGTCGGCGCAGTTCAATATCTTCTTTGATTTCTTTTCAATCGTTTGACGACAATTTGCAACGACTGTGGCAGCATCTTTACAATCATGCAACTTATGACTTTCACCAAAACACGAGATGAATACGATTTTCTTGCACTCGACGCAGTAGTAGTCTAACGGTTTATTAATGTGTTTTGGGTTAATTTCTTCCTCGACCTTGCTTCCACTTTCACAATTTGGTGATTTCTGCTCAGTTTCTGCATTTGATGGACCTCTGAACAACTGTCGCAGTAGTTTTCTTTAAATTGCAAGCATCTCTTTGTGACTCTTTGTAGTCCCGGCGTCGCCGCCATCCGCCGTCGTTAAGCATTCAAGTCGAAACTAGTCGCTAAGCTATCGACTCCTAGCGACTTCGTTCACTTAATATTTTGCTTCTTGTTTTAATTGCGGTTTCCAAATTTCGACTTGACGAAGATATCAGCAGCAGGACATCAGCAACACTTACAATACCATACAATACAATACAACAAGGCATTTATAGCCCGCTTTAACAAGACAATTCTTGCACGAGAGCGCGTTGCGCTACATTCCTAGTCATAGAACAATATAAATAGATAAGTCTTTAATTTTGATTTAAATTGAGCAACAGATGTGCATAGCCGGACTGTAGTTGGAAGACTCTTGGTTCTGGTACTGAGAAGGCACGACTACCAAACTTCCGGCTGGTGCGAAGTATCGTGTAATCGCCTCGTGCAGCCGATCGGAGTCCTCTGGAATTAGTAGCAGAACACGGCTTGAGCACGGATGTCATGTATGTGGGAGAGTTTCCAGAGTGGACTATCTTATTCCAAGGGGCATGCTTGTCCAGTAAGTTTTCCATTGTTGAGTCGTAGAGATCGAAGAGAACAGCAGCGTCAGAGTTAGTGTTTCCCACCGGTAATGACTGTTTGTAGAGATATGTGGATTCGAGGTCGGATTTGAAGGCTATTGTGTCGAATTTTGTAAAGCAGCGACGTTCAACCGACTGGCGGATTACTGGCGGAAGTTGATGTGCAATGTTGAAATGAATGATGGAATGGTCCGATATGGATGGTGGAGCAACGTTGATGTTGTTCACTACTAGATTGTTTACTGAGGAAAACAAGCTGACATTCCGCAACTTGGTACATTATAACAGAAAGAGTTTGCTCTATTAGCTAGAGCAATAATAGAGAATACGGGGAAAATTTTTGGTAAAGTGAATTTATGTATTCTATTATGAAAATGGTGCTGATAATTACGAAGGGGGGGAAAAGAAGCAGGGTGTGAATTGTCGAGGCTTTGGGGTTCAACCCCCTAGTCTTTCTTAGGATCCTTTTTAAGTCTTCAGTGCACACCCCGGATGGGTCGTTTTCAACCCTTAAGTTGTGCTGGTGCGATTTAGCATTATCTGATTCTGAATCTATGACAAAGTGAAGAAATGTAGTAGATGGGTAGTAGCGCTTTCGGGGCGCCACCAGCTTTAAAAATAAGGGGACACTACTTATAAGGCGCCTCAGAAGCCGCGATGGCTTATAATGACATAATTTATATTATGGTGCAAAATCTAGACATATCTACGAGACGTTTTTCGATTTACTAGAGCGTATTTTATGGGGTGGGAAGCCAGTGCATCCAAGCCATCCCGTGACCAACTAGCCCTTATAAACAGTTTGGCTTTTAAGCTGTGCCTTTGGATAGAACTCTCCCAGCTCTAAGTCTGCCAAAGAAGCTATGGTGGCTTTAAAAATGATACATTTTTCTTTAAAATCATGTACCCCTATTTTTATAATGCGCAGGCGTCATCTACAGATTCACTATTTTAAGCCCAACCCTCTTCCATGTCAATCAACCTTATTTTGTGGGCTTGTGTGTATTTTTAATCGTCCTTCTCATGGTGACCCAGATCAACAACTCCACGACTTAATGTCTCGTTTTATCAGCCACATAAAGAACCAGACAACAAATTCATTATCATCATTAATATTGAAAATCATAGTCATCGTCTTCAGTATCAAAGCGAACACAATTATCATCATATACAACGACAACATCATCATGATTAGTACGGTATTATCATCATTCTCAGCGCATGTACTGAATGACAAAACGGTTGATTTTACCAACTATCTCTTATAGTAGAATGACTCTATAGACTATAGGGCCTATATTATCTATATTATCATAGCTTGAAAGAACAATATTGTACCAGAAGGCGCTGATCATCCTGATTTCAAGTAAACGAATATTTTATTTACAGCACATCCACATTATAATTAGTGCTTGTCAGACACTGTGATATAAAGCATAGCTCTCCTATAACCACCGTGTAGTCGGGAATTTCCGATGAATCTTGTTGTGGATGTACTGAGCACAACCACAAAATTATACCACGATGTTTATACAAGAAGCAGATGTTAACAATTATAGGCGTGATTATATCCTGGTTTAACGAAGGCAAACGCTACATTGGCCTAAACAGCCACCGTTGCTGTTAGCCGCGGAATATGATTGTGAACTGAGTTTTGTGTACAGTCTTGCAGTGCGGGATTTTGGCGTATATATTTAGTGCGCTTACTTTAGTTTCACGTGTATATGTATATATGATAGATGTATAACGTTTAGTCTTAGTGACACGCGCGGCCGGCCGATATCGGCAGCGGCGCGCTATATGTATATTATTAGAGTTCGTTTAGGCGCACAGAAGACAGGTGTGTCAAGAGGCGCGAAGAATTATGCTGACTAGAGAAGTTTGAATTCGTGTGTGTTCGCTGTAGTAGTGTGGCTGACTAGTTGAGTTGTCATCGAATTGAGTTCTGTCTGTTTGTTTCTTATTAAACTGAAAAGATATTAAACTGTGTTGCTGATTAATTCAGGTTATACTTATACGTAGAATTAGTGTTCAAAAGGTGAACGTTAAATAGGCGTTAAGTACGAAGAGAACAAGGATTTAATCAGAAGGATTGTCAACGAAAGGATTGGGTTGACATTATTGGTGGCAGCGGTGGGATAAAAACTCACGGTGGAACAGCGTCGGTGTGGATAAATACTCACGGTGGAACAGCGTCGGTGTGGATAAATACTCACGGTGGAATAATTACTCACGGTGGATATAAACTCACGGTGGATTAAAATTCACGTTATCACCTCCTTCGGCGGATAGAAGAATCTACGACGGTGATAAAAGAATTTACGCGTTGTTGCTGTGTGACGTGTCTACGATATCAACGACGGTGGAACACGAGAAAACGGTATAAAAATTTCGTTGTTTTCCACGAACAAATACAAAAGAAATCCCGTTTGTTTATCGATTCACACACCAAGAAAAACCGTGACTTCTTTGAAAAGAGAAATCACCAAAGTAAACAAGTAAGATGGAGAAACTAAGTTCTGAAAGACAAGCAGATATTAAGAAGATGTCTACGGAAAGGCTAAAACAGCGTTTGTTGAAAGCCGGTTTTAAAGAAGAACAATTAGAAGGTATGTCACGTGGTGACATGATGCAGGAACTCGCTGAAGTGTGGGTGAAAGAAGAAGTCGAAGAAGAAGGTGCCGTTGGCGGTGCCGTAGAAAAGGCTATTGAAAAACCTCCTGTGCCTATGTCTATGGAGATGTTGATGCAGTGGATGATGATGAAAGAAGATAGGGAGGAGAAACGGAGACAAGAAGCAGAACATGTAAGACAAGACGAATTGCGCTTGCAGAGAGAGAAAGAAGAGAAAGCAGAACGTCTGCAGAGAGAGAAAGAAGAGAAAGCAGAACGTTTGCAGAGAGAGAAAGAAGAGAAAGAATTGCGCTTGCAGCGAGAGAAAGAAGAGAAAGCGGAACTTGCAAGGCAAGAGGAATTGCGTCTGCAAAGAGAGAGAGAGAAGATAAAGCAGAACAAGTGCGTAAGGCAGAACTTGAATTGCAAAAGAATCAGTTTGAGATTCAGTTAGAACAGTTGAAAAGCGATAGGGAAGATGCTGAAAGAAGAAGATTGGAGCAGATGATTGAATTTGAAAAAGCTAGAAAAAGTGATGAAGAGGTTCGTCAGCAACAGATTGAAGCAAAGAGAATGCGTGAAGAAGAAAAAGAAAAAGCGCGAACGTTAGAGTTAGAACGTGCGGAACAGATCAGACAAGAAGAACTCAAATTTCAGAAAGAAAGTTTGGAAAAGGCAGAGGCAGAAAGACAAGAACGTCTGAAACTGGAGAAATCAAAATTGACATTGAAAGAAACGCAAATGAGAGAAGAACGGGAAGCTGAAAGAAGGAAACAGCAAGAAAGTGAAACTTTGGTGTCAAAAATTAAGAAAATAGGTGATGCAATGAAGCATGTATTGCCTCAAATGCCAACTGATATGATGGAGGTGCCATTATATTTTTGAAACAGTCGAGAACGCGTTTCGTAGCTTTGCTGTGGAGAAGCCGTTTTGGGTGAAATTATTACTACCATTGATGACGCCGAAAGCTCGAACCGTTCTGAATAGATTGTCATACGATGATCTAGATAATTATGATAGAGTCAAGCAGCACTTATTAAAAGAATTTAAGTTGACTTCGAGAGAATACAGAGCCAGATTTGTGGATGCTAAGAAGACAACAGAAGAGACTTATACGATGTTTACGGCAAGACTGAAGAACTTGCTAAACTATTACGTGAGAAGTCGAAACGTGAACAGAGAGTATGATACGCTCTTTGATTTGCTGGTAGCGGATAAGCTAAAAGAATGTTTACCGCCAGGTCCACTACAGTTTGTATTGTCGAAGGAAGGAACTGACTGTCTCCAAGCTAGTGCAGTGGCAGACCTAGCAGACATTCATGTAAACAATCGAATTGGGTTTGCGATCCCAAATATAAACAGTTATCCTTCTCAACGTTCCGTAAACCAAAGCCAGAGTGGAAAGTGGAAAAGTAATCCAGAAACAGGGAATCAGTTCAAAGGTAAAGAAGTCAAGGCTAATGTCCCTGTACCCAATGAAACCAGAGAAGTGACGTTTGGTCGTCAGGGATTTAACAAATCGTCAGCGCCGTTTGCCAAGAGGGAAGGCAACACATCGTTTACGCAGTATAAGAGATATGAAGGAAATGAACAACGAGGTATTTCACAACCATACCATACAGTTGTGAAGCGTTGTCACAACTGTGGTTCAGACAAACATTTGGTTAAATTTTGTCCAGTTCCAGTGGCAGCAGCTAGTTCTAGCAGAAATCAAGAACACACAAGGGTGAATTTGATTCAAGTGGTTAGTGATACAGATAATCAAACCGCGAGTCAAGAAAACCAAGAGACTGAAGTAAAGTCAGTAATGAAATGTGGTATTGAAAAAGAAATTCTATTGGATGCTGAAATTCAGAGAGAAGTCATAGGAAAAGATGACAGTCGAATATTGAAGAAATCGTTCTTGCAATATGTCGAGGTTGAAATTCGAGCAGTAGACGGTAAAGAGCCAGTGAAAGTCAAAGCACTGAGCGACTCGGGTGCAGAAATTCCGGTGATTAGTGAAGAATTACTGGAAGGCATGAAGGTGGAACAAATTGGAAAAGTGAATTTGCAATGTGTGGCAGGAGATGCCATTCCTGCGAAGTTAGTGAAAGTCGATGTTAGACTGTGTGGTAGTGACGTGGAAGAAGAGGGATTTCCGCGTAAAATCCAGTGTTCACTTACACCTTATGTCACCTTGATGTGTGCTAGTATTGCAAAGATGGGCAGTACAGAAAGATTCTTGTTGCATCCAGAGATAATTGCCGAATTAAAAGCCGTACCACAGATGAAGGTCAAAACGATACAAGGAGATGTGAGTGTACGAGCAAATGTAATGACGAGAGCGCAGAGTCGGAAACAGGAAATGGTAGATGTTGATGAGAAGAGTGAAACTGAAAGTTCAAGTGATGAGGAAAACGAAAGTAATGAGCAACGAAGCTTATCGCGAGATGGTATAACATCAGAGATGAATGAGCAAGAGATGGCTGCATGCGAGAATGGCACATTAAATGAAACTGAAGAAGACAATGAATGTGATGTGGGGATAGGAGACTTGTATAGAGATGAAGAGATGGACGAAGAACAAAAGGTGCAGATTGCCGATTCGAAGAAGTTCGAAGAGCAACAGAGAAAGGATGAATCGTTGAAGCCGTGGTGGAAGTTAGCACAAGAGAAAGAATCTGAATTCTGTGTAATCAACGGTTTATTGCATAAGAAATATCAGATATTAGACCAGACGATATATCAACTAGTGTTACCAAAAGACAGACGAATTAAAGTGATGGAGTTGGCGCATGAATCAGTGTTTGGAGGACATCTAGGAGAAGAGAAAACAAGAGAACGAATAAAATTATCTTTTGTATGGCCAAAGATGAGAAGAGACATTGTGAAATTTTGTAAGTCTTGCGAGAAGTGTCAACTAAAGGCAAGGAGTCTGGTGATGGATAGAGTACCTATCACTCCGGTCTCAAGAGAAGAGGTCGCCTTCAAGAGAATGACGATGGACCTCGTTGGCCCGATCGATCCAATATCTGCGGCAGGTCACAAGTATTGTTAATGCATTGTGGACTCGTGCACCAGATGGCCTACAATCTTTTTATTGAAATCGCTGACAGCGAAGGCTGTGTGTGAAGCGTTGACGGAACTGTTCATGAACGTTGGTGTGCCGTCCGTGATTACAAGTGACCAAGGAACGAACTTCACAGCCAGTTTGACAAGAGAATTTCTCAATTTAATGGGCTGTAGTCCAAGATTCGACACACCAGGACACCCAGAAGCTGCTGGATTAGTAGAAAGATGGAATCAGACATTTAAAAAGATGATCCATCATGTGATAATAGACAACCCGAGGAAATGGCACAAGATAATTCCTTTCACAGTGTGGGCATTACGAGAAGTGCCGAATGCAACTACTGGAGTATCACCATATATGCTTGTCTATGGGAAAATTCCGAGAGGACCATTGGCAATATTAAAAGAGAGTTGGACTAGAGAAATAAACTTACCACCTCATGTTGGAGTTAAACCAGAAAAGTATTTGAAAGAACTCAAAGAAAATATGGAGAAAGCATTATTGTTTGCAGAATCTTACTCTCGAGAAAAGCAATTACAATACACGAATCAGTATAACAAGAGAGCAAAGCACAAAGAATTTGAAGCTGGTGAGAGAGTCATAGTTTTGTATCCAACGTCAACAAACAAACTTATTTCTCGATGGCATGGTCCATGTACGATCATACATCGAAGATCAAAGTACTCTTATTTAGTTGATATGGGAGAAAATGGTCGAAAGATAATTCACGCCAACAAGATCAGAAAATATGTTACTCGAGCATTAAGTTGTGGTCTAATCGTTGAAGAAGATGAAGATTTTGGTTCAGTGGTGGAATTACCAATGAGGAATGAGGTTCAAGATGACAAGAATTCACTAAACCTCGATCCTGAACAAATTAGCCATTTGACAGTAACTCAACAAGAACAGTTGTTGAACGTCTTAAACAAATACTGTGACAGATTTTCAGAAAAGCCCGGATTATGTACATTGGTCGAACACGAAATTGAACTAAAACCAGGATTTCGTGAAAAGGAATTTGCAGCATACCGAATTCCTTTGATTTATCGATCAGAAGTGGAACGTCAGATCAAAGAAATGTTAAAAACAAACATTATCAAACCATCATCGAGCAGAATGGCAAGCCCTTTGGTTATTGTCAAAAAGAAAGACGGATCTTTAAGACTTGCCTGTGACTACAGATACATTAACTCATTCACAGTGGATTGTAAATATCCGATGCCGATTGTCAGAGACGTTTTGAACAAAGTTGGAAAGTCTAATGTGATTTCTATTTTGGACTGTCGAAGTGCTTATTGGACTTGTCCTGTAAAACAATCTGATCAATGGAAGACAGCTTTTGTAACACATAATGGACTGTATGAATTTACTCGTGTTCCTTTTGGAATGATAAATTCAGGCCGAACTTTTGTTAAGGCGATAAATTTAGTTTTACAGCCTATAAGTGACTTTGCAGAACCGTATGTTGATGACATTGCTGTGCATTCTGACAATTGGAAAATTCATTTACAGCATGACCCTAACCCTAACCCATTTTTGATGCAAATGAGATTGCATAACGTTACTTTGAATTTGAAAAAATGCATATTTGGTAAGAGTGAGGTAAGGTTTATCGGTCATGTGGTTGGGTCTGGTAAGATAAAGATGAATCCAGACAGAATTGAAAGTTTGACTAATTTGAAGATCCCAGAAACTAAGAAGCAAGTTAAGCAACTGCTTGGATTTTTTAATTATTACAGACAGTTTATTAAGGACTTTGCACAGATTGCAAAAACGCTATCTGATTTAACTAGTAAACGTGTTTCTGATAAGATTGATTGGACTGTTGAACATCAGCAAGCATTTGATTTACTTAAAGAGGCTGTGCGATCCAAAGTAGTGTTATATGTTTTTGAAGTGGGAAAACCATTCAATTTGTACTGCGATAGTAGTGACTTTGCAGTCGGTGCTGTTTTAACACAGATGGACGACAAGGGAATAGAACGCCCTGTGTCATTTATCAGTCAGAAATTAACTGATACCCAGAAGAGATGGGCTACTGTGGAAAAGGAAGCCTATGCTATTGTTTGGGCTTTAAACAAGTTAAAAGAAATTATAATTGGATCGAAAATTTTCATTTTTACTGATCACAATCCTCTTACATACTTGACTGAGTCAATGTCTAAGTCTGCTAAACTTGTGCGTTGGGCGTTAGCCTTACAAACTTTTGATGTTGAGGTGAAGTACAAGAAGGGCAGATTGAATGTTATTGCTGATTGTTTGTCAAGGTTATAAGTAATCGTAAGACTGTTCATTAATTAGTTAGATATATATATGTTTCATGTATTTTGGTAATTTCGCAAATTTTGAAATTTAATTTGCTCAATTCCAGAAAAAGGAAGGAGGTAATGTGAACTGAGTTTTGTGTACAGTCTTGCAGTGCGGGATTTTGGCGTATATATTTAGTGCGCTTACTTTAGTTTCACGTGTATATGTATATATGATAGATGTATAACGTTTAGTCTTAGTGACACGCGCGGCCGGCCGATATCGGCAGCGGCGCGCTATATGTATATTATTAGAGTTCGTTTAGGCGCACAGAAGACAGGTGTGTCAAGAGGCGCGAAGAATTATGCTGACTAGAGAAGTTTGAATTCGTGTGTGTTCGCTGTAGTAGTGTGGCTGACTAGTTGAGTTGTAATCGAATTGAGTTCTGTCTGTTTGTTTCTTATTAAACTGAAAAGATATTAAACTGTGTTGCTGATTAATTCAGGTTATACTTATACGTAGAATTAGTGTTCAAAAGGTGAACGTTAAATAGGCGTTAAGTACGAAGAGAACAAGGATTTAATCAGAAGGATTGTCAACGAAAGGATTGGGTTGACAATGATTATAGGCCCTAAGCCTACGTCCTGTATGTGTGTTTCTGCCTAATAAAAACGAATGTACACTTAGATGAGATAAATGCGGAATAGGAATTTCCGTGGTGTTTTTCCGTGCCGTTAACCTTGTGGTATATGTGTATATTCATTCATTCATTCTGAAAATTTGATATAGCGCCTCTTCAAGATACCTACTCAGAGGAATATATATATATATTTATATATGTGTGTATATTTATATATATAGGCCTATATGGATCGAATGATATTGGTAATCCATGCAGATATAGGACTATATATAACCAGATATAACCGTTTTCGCTACTTTTAAACGCTGTTGTAGTGAAAAATGGTTTTTTAAAACGTATTTATCATTATGATTAGCTTTTAGCCTGCGTGCATATGCTGAAAAATTCGCTGACTTGGGAATTTTCTATGATAGGCCTATAATTATAGCCACGAAGTTGGGTTAGCATTCTACTCAAAAGCTCTATGTGTTTATTTACTGGTACTATGTTCGTTTCGTAAGACCAATCAATCAATCAGTTAATCATCTAAAATGCTTCCACTAAGAAGAGTTCTGGGATTTATAATTATTTAACTGTTGTCCTTGCCAAGCTCATATAATCAACAACAACCAACCAAAATGGTTATCAGCTGTGGAAATGTACGTATTTACCCAAGATTCGTGGTTAATGGTTTTGCTATGAAATGGTTGACTGTAGATATTTGATGCATATTTATAATCCCAAGATCTCGCTACAAAAATCCCAAGATTGTACTAAAAATCCCAAGATTGTACTAATATCCCAAAAACTCACTTAGTCAATTGTGGGAGTGGTCGGTCTGTTTTGTTTCGTAGGTTTTAACGTGTTTGGCAGACTCTGCATGTTTCAGTATGTCGACCTGCTAACGCCAGTCAGTGTTTTGGAACAAACGCCAAATTTTGCTGCATATTTATCTCCTTTGCCAAAATTTAAATACATCGATTTTCAGCCATTCCTCGTTTAACAGTTGTCAGAATCAGACGATGCCATGACAAATTCCGGTTTAAAACTTACGACTTAACGACGATTTGTCCCGATTTAGTCCTTTTCCTTTAATAATTGCGTAAAAACTTGGAACGTCCACCTCGGCGGTAAAATGTATGGTACTATGGAATACAGAACCTACGGAATGTACCGATGAAGTATGACGTCATGTTCTTCACAAGATAAGTGTCAGTAAGGTAGGGCCTACAGAAGTAAACGACCAGTAGCTGTAGAAACATGGCAAACGAGTCACTCAACAACAAGTGAACAAGTGCTTATTATTATAATTCCATATGAAATATTAACATTTATATTTTGACTGTAGACCTTAGTAAAAAAATCCCGAGATTGCCATGGAAAAATCCCCAGATCCCAAGACGATCAGCCAATTTCCAAGATCTTGGGAATTTTCCCAAGGAGTGGAGGCACTGTTAACCACAGCACAGCATAGCAACTTTGGCTGAAATTGCACGGCCCACCGCTATTTTTAGAACAGCCTTAGCAGCAGGCTACCTATTTTTAGGGTTTTTCCAGCCGTGTTTATGCGAAAACATGTGGCTTTAACCCTTTGTCTGCCTCACATGAGAATTCTTCCATACATTTTAATACGCAGCCATCAACATTTGGGAATGCAAAGCGTTAAAATTTCACCTATTTTCAAGAATTAATCATGTCAGTCGGTCAAAATATCGGTTAGAAAACCTGCTTATTCCCGAAACAGAGGCCATTCGTTTATCACCGGCGTATATTTATGGGCCATACTAAAGCACGTAACAGAAAAAGGCTAAACATAGTACATCGATAAGCCGTTCACTGTATAATGCGGGTGTGTAACGCGTTGGGATCTCTGGGAAATTTTACCCCTACGGTGTGGTAACGCATTCGCACCTCTACGAAATTTTGACCCCCTTTAAACTTTTTCGAATTTTGAAGCCCCGCATTAAAAGACGCATAGGGTTCTCGAGTCATATCAAACACATCACCAACTAAGGGTACTTGACCTTGACCTTGACCTCGACCTTGACCTTGACCTTGACCTTGACCTTGACCTCACCAGAAAGCGTTCTGCTTCCGGAAAGCGGCTTATAACATTGTAGAGTATTTAAACCTCGGGCTAACACGGTCCGTAGGCTTTAATAGCGCGGGGTCCTCACATTTCGTAATAATTTTGAATTATTAAGCCTTCCACTGTGGCATCATTTCATGACCGTCTGCGAAATTTTGACCCCCTCCTAATAATATGCTGGTGGTGCGCTAGGAATTACAGACTCACTACTCCAACCACCTACGATGAAATCTTTTATGTTGAGGTTCGCGGGGGAGGCCCTGTGCTTGTAAGTTTCTTGATTAGTTCCGCCACCATCTCGTCTTTGCTTTGACTCGGCAACTCTTTTTTTCCACTCTTGCTTTGTATATCACGTTTCATCGTTCTATATTTCTCCTCCTCTCCCAGAATAAGCTTATACTCTTCATCACTAATAGCCGTGTCTTCCAACGCCCGAGAAATGTGGTCATGCACCGTGTTTAGTTTACTTTCTGCCAAAATACAAATTTCGTCGTGTTTTGAAGCTTCAGCAACAAACCGTCGGCTAATAACATTTCCAATAATGTCCAGAAAACTCGTAGCTATGGCTAAGCTCTCTAGAACAATTCCAGGAATAAAACCAATACCAGTGGCTAACATAGCTGCCCCACCCACCCCAGTTCCAAGACTAACCATAGCAAGGCCGGCCGAGGCCCCATTAGCCACATCTACAACCCTCTTATACTTTTTGCATAGCTGCCCACGATTTATCGCCTCAGACCTCAGGAATGCTTCTATATCACCAATCTTCTGCAGACGGAATGTTTGCGACGTCGTGTCTGACGAAATTGTCTGATCCGTAAGCGTTGGGTACAAAGACATCTTGTTTTTATAGTTGTTCTGTTAGTAAAGTTACGTTTAACTCAATATTTGAAGTACTTTCAACGCCTCTCTTTTTTCCTTCAATTCTGAAACTCGTTTGTCCTGGAATGAATATTGCCCTAGCTGCATCAAATTGTCCACTTGGAATGTCAACTGTACGATCGATGCTACCCGCGACTGTTATAACGCGTACTGACGCATCACCGGTACTAACACCAAACATTGTTAGCCTCCAGAATCCGCGGTCTAATGAGACCGTCTCATTGTTAGTTTGCAACGTGATACATGGATAGCGCGCCGCGGTCAATGGAAGTGTTTGCCACGAACTTAGAGTCACAGTTTTGGTCGCTGTGTAAATATCGCGGCTGTGGTAATCGTCCGATACGAAATCGATATGGATTTGGGGAACCGCGGCTAACATATCTGCGGTGGGCTTAGGGATAGTATATCCCCAATTGGTTAGTCCAACCAAGTCATCGAGGTTGTACTTATGCATATTTGTTTCTCCTTGTTGTCGGAGATAACCACGAATCTTGTAATGTGAGTCGGCCATTATTAACTCTTATGTGTCTCCAACTTTAAAATATGTGTAGATCTGGAAGTGGGATATTCCAACATTAGTGTTTCGTGGGTTGGAAGAAACGGTAGTCAGCCTGTAGAATTTGTATGCGGTGTCAGTGTCTACGATAAACTCTTTCGCAACCCCAGTCAAATGTGCGCTAGTTGGGGAGAGGGGGAGGATACGGGATGTAGTAGTAGTATCAATCACCCCAGGGTTGTTGGATGTTTCCCCACAGAAAATCCAGGTGGTGATTTGGGGTGCAGTAGAACTAGCTCCCGCAGCCAGGCTAAGTTTCCATATTCGCACAGGCGCTGGACATTCAATCTTCAACCAATTATCTAAAGGAATTTTAGCCTCGGAGGTGTCGCGCCTCCACTCATCTTCAACACCCGAATTGAACGCCATATACGGCGGGTAATCAGGGAGAGATGTGCCAGCTGAGGCAATAAAACCCGTTTCGGAAATGTTTTTGGACAGGGGTGGAATGTGGCCGCTGTAGTTTAAAAATTTAAGATTATTCACATACTGTCTTACAGCAGCCTCTTTACTGTCTGTATACCTTTTAACAACAAGTTAAAACAACAACAGCCTGAGTGTCGACATATTGCTTATTCGCCACGTTCAAAGGATCCGTCGGTAATTTATTTAATTTTGTCAATTTGCCGGTAACGATCCTCGTCACCTGCCCGATGCTCGCCGCGTCGGTATTCGATGTTGAGGCGCCTGTGTAAAGCCCAGTCACCCTCTTACCGCCCATAGCTAAATTTCCAGTCATTGCGTCGCCAACTTTAAGCACGCAAGCGATAACATCTTGCGCGTTGGCGTAAGTCTTAGCAGCTTCAGCTTTCTGGTCCGCGTACTCCCTGGTGGCTGCCGCCTTCTGGTCTGTATATGTCCTGACTGCCGCATCTTGGAAATCAACGTAACTCTTATTGGTTATGTGGAACGGTTCCTCGGGAGTCGTTTCTTTATTTGTAGTGGCATTGTTGATCAGATGTGCCACTTGTTTTAAACTCGCAGCATCGTTTCTAAATGTGATTATGGGAATCAGTAGACGACGTTGAATTTGCTGCCATCCGATTCAAAATTCAGGAGTCGGTCGCTGATCAGGACGGCATATGCCGTCGTATTATTTGGTACCGCAGCGTTAAAGTCAACTTTGATTTGTATGTCCTGTACAGAGGTTTTTAGTCGTTCAGATTGCCTGCGCACGTCCAGGACGAAGATCGAAAACAAATCTACAAATTCGATTGGTGTCACTTGGCATGACGATTCACGCGCGTCTATACCGCAATATTCCTCCTTGAAGTCACGTAGGGCCTTGTAAGCGCGAGAGGTTGTCCTCTTGGTGAAGTCGAGATTCATGTCAACCACCGGGTAGCGATCGCTGTTGAGCATAGCGAATATGTTGCGAACTTGTGCATGGTCAAAGAGTGCCGGATTCTGGCCTTGATGTGCATTCTTTCCAGTCTGAAAAGCAACAAGAATCCAGCGTGGCTTTTCCGTGCCCGACTTAACGCTTAAACGCCAGGAAAAAGTCGTCGCTCGTGGCACCGATATATTGTCGCATTGCATGGCGCGGAATGCCACAGGTACCTTAACCTTGCTTTCAATCTGCTTCATAAGCATGCTTTTATACTGTAAAGCGGGTATTATATGCGGCATGAACCAGGAGAGTTTAGTCAGCGTGATCTGGCCATTGGCCGCAGCGGCTTCCTTGAAGATCACGTCTGCATCCCCCTGCCGGCTCAGCAGTAAAGAGTGTTTAATCCCGTATACGACTTTGTGGTAATCATCGCAAAAGCCGAATAGATGTCTTAAGGGAACGATGAATGAAAACGTTCCAATAGGGATGGGTTTTCCAATGATCATCAGTCGACGGGCCTCGAAGCCGATATTCACAGCTGCCGCCGCCGCAGTCGTGTCCTTCTGCCAACACATGTTTAAACCTTCGCCTTTGGAAAAATCATCGCCGTAAACCAGCATGCCTTTCATCGTCGTGGCTTGCCCAGGAGACATGACATTCTCTATCTCGGTGTTGTTAGCCAGATATCGAATCTGAGAAAACATGTACGGGATGGCGTTGTTGATGAATGACACCAACGTGTCTGCGATGTAAGCGGCGCCTGTTGTTGTAAGCCTGCCCTCCACAAGAAGGTAGCTCTTAGAAGGCTGTGTGAAAATGTCTTGGTTCTGGATGTCTATCTGTATGGCCTGGCCATTGTTAATAGCCGCAGGGTTTTGTGATTCATACTCGCGGTATTCAAACGATTCGATGCTATTGTCATCGGGCACCGCCGAAGCGATGTCCAACATTTCACTCGGCACGTCAAATGCCGCCATTATTATAAGTAAAAAAGTTCAAGCTTCAATTATTAATCATGTTGCAAATGAATTTCATATGTGGTGGGTTAAAGATTTTTTTGCGTTTTTTGTGAATATTTTTATTTTCATTTTGCAAGAAACAGACCCCTACCACAACGACTCGGCTTTATAGTCTTGAAACCGGATCCAGCAATACGGCTGTTTATGTCAGCCATTGCCGGAACAACTGATGGCGGACTCACAGCCAGTTGTTTTAAGTATTCGATGCTCTTGTCGCTGAGCGCCTTCTCCAAAGGTGCGGGAACAACAGGCGCGGCAGATGAATTTTCATTTCGTAAATGAGCTTCATTTACGGCCGCAGCGCGTCTCGCTTTCACGGCATCAACAATTTGCCTGACGGCAGATGCTGTTGTGGCGCCGGCTTTCGCGACATTACCAACCGCCTTGGCAACGTTTGTGATTGTGCCTCTATTCGCCGAAATGAAGGAGCCTGCACGGCCAAGGAAACCCGCGATTTTGGGTATCCAGTCGAAAAGTCCACCACCCACGACACGACGCCGCTTTTTAATTCCAAGAACAAACATGAGAATATTTAAGTGTGAAAATCTACGCACTGCGGATGTGAAACCTTATAGTTACTGTCTCACCGCGGAGGTTTAATTGTTCACCATTCTGGTCGGTCAGCCACACACGAATGCCCTGTACGTTGCCAGCCGGTGCAACTGGTAGGTACACCAGATTTTTCGGAGACTCGATTACCTTGTAGCCGGGCGACACATCCGGGAAAAAACTGTAGATTACTGGCAGCTGGCTACCATTTCGATACGATCCAGAGATAATGTCACAATTTACCAGGATTGTGTCCAGCCGGAGAATATCGACTGGATTTTCTCCCTCTTTATAACCTTGGGTAAGCCTCTGAGGGTTAAAACCGAGCATTTGCCTGATTGTAGATTGAGCCATATTTACTATATATAGGGCATTCGTTATCTTTACGAAGGCGCGTAGGGTAGATGCGTTAGCTCCTATAGTAATAGGAGAATTAAAACCGAGTTGAGCAACACCTGTCGGCGGCGGATTTTGCTTTTCTAACTGCCGGCTGATTTCATCATTAATCTGTGCGATCTCGTAGCTTCCGTCGGGCAAAATGATCGTCTTCCACGTCTGTCCATTGGTGGAGCTGTAGACGAACTTGCTATTTGTGCTGTCTATGTTCGGGATCGAGTTATAAGTTTCAAGATTGACCAAAGCAAGCTCAAAGCGTCTTGTTGGAACCAGGTACAGCGGTGGTGAGAAAGCCGTGGTCCACCCCGTGGTATCTGAGGAGACAACTATGCTAAAATTCTCTTTAGGCTGCAAAAGTTCTCGAATTTCTTCGAGCAGTTTCTCCGAGCGTTCCATCTGAGCCATGAATATTGTTTTCTCTTTCTATTTTATGAGCATGTTTCTATTCAATTCGAGTGCCAGCTCTTTGGGGATCGCGCCGGAAATGCAGTAACTCGTCAAGAATGGCGGATATTTCATTATCGAGACCAGTGTTTCCCGCGGCCCTAGAGGCCACCAAAAGTTGCAACCTCTCTACCAGGGCGTTTGGATCGTTATAAAATTGCACCGCGCCGCCACGAATCAGCTGGAACTTTTTACTTTTCCGGCCATGAATGGGCAGACCAGACATCTGTACGAGCTTTTTAAAAGTCTCGATTGCCTGAGGAGAGTATTGCTTAGTCTTAACGAATCGTTTCGTTAACAGGCTGAACAACGACTCATCGGCCGGAGATTCGAGAACGAGGCTGCCACCTTTAAACACTCAGTCTACCAGCAGACAGCGCGACGGGGTCGACGGAGAGCTCACCCAAGGCGTTACCTTGTAATTTCAGAGGAATGGCTGGGACACTGAAACCCTTTCCCTTTTTTGTGAGGCTGTGACCATCTAGCAGTGTTTGAATTCGCTTTTTATATTCCCTTAGGGCTTCGATATCTGCAGTCACCGCATCTATCTTTTCTTCGTCTCCTTCCTTTTTAGCCTTCTTTTTCTCTTTGCCCAGGGTGTGGCAATTATAATTATTTACCTCGCCGATTATCTTTTCAGCACCTGCCTTGTCGGCTAAATCGAGCTCGCTCGGAGGTCTGAAACCGTGCCTTATGATTGCCTCGACGTTGAGATATTTGTTTGGATCGACTAACAATGCGGGGGGGATTCGGGATGCTGGAAGCGCTGGAATGGCTGGAGCAGCTGCTGTTCCTGCGGATTCACCGAACAACGCCGCTATCGGGTTAAAATTAGCTGACTCTGAAATCTGCGCCGGCAAATCCTGTAAAGCGCTGGTTACTTTCTGCAGCTCCTTAGACGTAGCCACCTGGGATTCAGCCGTGGCTGTGGCTATTGGTTTGAAAAGCTTTGCCGCATCGTACTGAAGGTTTGCCTCTCCGAGTTTCTCGTCCACGAAACGCTGTCTCAATCGATTTCTCCGAGCTAAATAATCCTGAGTTAACGCGTCTCGCTCCTGTTTAGACGAAACTTTTGTCCACATCGTGGTTGTATGTCGACAATATGTTGCATATATCGTGTCTTTAAATACTTGCCTTGGGCTTATAGAAGCGATCGAACCCGCAGCGATATTTTCCATCGTACACCTTAGACGTCAAATCTATCTCTGCGAATCCATATGGCTGGGCAGCACACTCGCTGAAAAATGTACGAAACTCATCAAAAGACATGTCACCGCCCACGAAAGTATCGTGAATGGCTCGCAAATTTTTACTGTCTTGGTTGAAGAGGACGATAAGATTAGCATTGTCACGGATCGCTTGCTTTGGAATGCGGAAGTAATTCTGAGTTAGGTAGAAGCAGCTCGCTCCACCGTGCCTCCCCATGGTGAAATACTTTTCGATTGGCCCCTGTTTTTCGAGCATGACGTCATCGAAGACTAGAACGCTTCTGGCGTTCTTATTTAGCGATTCAACTGGAATTATCTCATCGGAGGAAGAGTGAAAAGACGCAACTTCCTTTCCTGCAACTTTTTCCAACTCTGTAACCCAGTCCCGGAGGAACTGATATTTTTCCTGTCCCAGAGACTTTGAGTAGAGGTACAGCCGATCAAAACGCAGGTACCCCTTCTCCAGCAGAAGGTTAAGCAGTAAGTTTGTTTTTCCACATCCGCTAGGCCCACACATGATACACCGTATGCTGGATGGTAGCAGCCAATGGTTGTGTTTTTTCCCATCGTCGGCTTCGAGATCGAAATTTGTTATTTCCATATAGAGACAACGAGTTATGATTGTATTCAACGAAAACAATGTATTGCCTACGATGTAAGAAACATACTGAGACTTCAAATGAAACAATCGTCGAGCTACGAAACGGGCGACCAGCCAAGAAGGGAACCTGTGCCGTCTGCGGTGCAAAGAAGAGCCAAATTTTGCCTTCTAAAGCGCGAAAGACTGGAGGTTCTCTACTGAATAGAGCCCTCAACGCTCTACCTCTACCAGAAATGCATATGAGCCTTCCATCCGGTATGTCTTCGGAAGATAATCCGGGAGGTTCTTTCCAGAATACAAGAAAGTACTCTTACTGTGGACCATTCACAAAACTCGATAAACGGCTGTCACAGCGCTATCACGGTGTTAATCAGCTTGACCGTGCGTGCCTCCACCACGATGTGGCTTACGCAGTGCATAAAGATACTCCAGGGCGTAACCAAGCAGATGACATCCTCGATGCAGCCGCGTCGAAGATCGCACTCACTGATGAAACTCCGGATTATGAGAAGAAGGTTGCGCGGCTGGTATCGGCCATTATGTCAGCAAAGTCGAGACTGGGGATGGGTGTTGGACGGCAGCGAAAATGCAAATGAAAATCATTTGTGTATGTATTTACCTGTTTGTAATATATAGTTTTACTGAAATGTCTAAGCACCTTTCAGCAGTCTATTACAGCCCTAGAGGTTACTGGCGAGGTAAGGCTGCGGTGAAGAAACTAGCCTCAGCCGCCAAAGTTTCCGAGGCCGAGGCTCGCGATTGGCTGAAGAAGCAAGCTGTGTGGCAAATTTATCTACCCGTTCCCCGCCACATACTGCGTCCAAAGTTCGAGGAAAATCGCCCAAACGCCGTACACCAAGCCGATCTCTTGTTTTTACCTCACGATAAGGTAGGCCGCAAGACTTATAAATACGCCTTGACTGTTGTCGATGTTGCTTCACGATACAAAGAAGCTGAATCGTTGACTGATAAAAGTGCGGCTGAAGTCGCCGCTGCTTTAAGCCGGATCTACAAGCGGGGCGCACTAACTTGGCCTCGACTCCTTCAGGTCGACCCTGGACGCGAATTTATGGGTGCTTTTACACCGTTGCTGACGAAGCACGATGTTCTTGTAAGACGCGGACAGGCCGGTAACCATCGTCAACAGGGAATCGTTGAACGTTTCAACCGAACACTGGCCGAGCGCCTATTCGGTGCTCAATACGCCCAGGAGTTGCTTCTCGCCGCAAGGGGGTCATCCGAACGGTCAGTGGAATGGGTTCGCCGCTTGCCCGAAGTTGTAGCTGCACTAAACGATGAGCCGACGCGCGTGCTCGACATGAAGCCGGTTAAAGCGATGAAAGCTGCTAAAGTGACACAGAAGCCCTCTCATTCACAAACTAAAGGTCGTTTATGGGGTTTGGATGAGCCTGTTCTCGGGCACGACGTTCTCGTTCGGTACTTGTACGCTCCCGGCGAGCTCGAGGGCGGTAGCAAACGTGCCACCGACCCTAACTGGTCGCTCACCATCCACGCTATTTTGGATGTTGTTCGGCAGGCTGGCCAGCCGGCTTTATACCATCTAGTTGATGGGCCTGGCCGCGGTTTTGTGCGTGAGGAGCTGCTTCTGGTGCCTTTGGGCACTGAGTTACCCCCCGATAGAATAATTAACCATCGTTAATTTTATAGTGACCGTATGCCAGCGTTGTTATTCCATCGGCCTCTATCCACTTTTTTGTGTCTAATAGAGAGAGGCTGATCTTATTCTGCTCGTACACTCCGATCTGGTGGTCGTGGCTTCTAATCACGACTTGTGTGTGCCGCATCTCTTCTCGTTCGAACAGGCACTCCTTGTCGCTCACCATCCACGCTATTTTGGATGTTGTTCGGCAGGCTGGCCAGCCGGCTTTATACCATCTAGTTGATGGGCCTGGCCGCGGTTTTGTGCGTGAGGAGCTGCTTCTGGTGCCTTTGGGCACTGAGTTACCCCCCGATAGAATAATTAACCATCGTTAATTTTATAGTGACCGTATGCCAGCGTTGTTATTCCATCGGCCTCTATCCACTTTTTTGTGTCTAATAGAGAGAGGCTGATCTTATTCTGCTCGTACACTCCGATCTGGTGGTCGTGGCTTCTAATCACGACTTGTGTGTGCCGCATCTCTTCTCGTTCGAACAGGCACTCCTTGTATAGCTCGTGGTGCAGATCCTTCTTCACAACTGCTCTCTGAACTCCTTTTGCTTTCCTGATCTCTGAACCGCCCGATTTTAAGATCGAGTACATCTTCGGACGCAATCCCACGAATTGGCAATTCCGTTACATTCATCTTTGAACTTGCCCACGACTTTCTTGTTCTCGATGTCGTAATATGGGCTATCTTTAGGAAACTCGGAGAGGTCGAATAAGTGTTTTTTATTCCACATGTCGGCATAGGCGTTCGGAGTTTCCACCTGAAATAACAGGCTGTCAGTGTCTGTGTATAAGAGTTGAGCATTGTTACCGTACTCGTTTTTCACATCGTTGTACCAGAAGTCATACATCAGATGTTTGCTGAGGTCGAGGACAGCCTGACCAACATATACAGGTCTGTTTAACTTGAGTTTGTTCTTCAAACTGTGAATCGCGGCGAGTTGGTCGTTGAAGATTTTGTGTGATATGTAGGCCGGGTATGCAATTAGTTTACGAAGTTTGTCAACTTTTGAGGTCGGAACCAGGTTGACCCTAATTCTTTTTCTAAGATTTTCCATGGTTTTTCCAAAAACTGCATTATTAGCCAGTTTAAAGAAATCCTTCTCAAATTCCGACGTCGCCTTCGCCCTCAATTTCGTATTCATCTCGATGTATGGAGCCATCCATGCCTCCTGTCTGAATTTAATGGCACGATGGATTTTAGAAACTCGTAGGCCCAACGAGTGATATAGTTTGAGATTTCTATAATGGACCACATACCGCTCCTTAGGTCGTAGGCTGGGTACTAACTTCACATGCTTTGTGAACTTGCCTCCCAACTCGTTCATAAGCACATTCTGATAGTCACTCAACCACTCCTCTTGGACTGTCATGGTCTCCGGTGCTAGGGGATAGTCGTTGTGAGCATCGTGGAGGTGCTCCGGATACTCGAGATCGACTTCGAGCAGGAAGCCTTCAGGCGCGTCGTCTGGAGTTTCCAACACTTCATCGAGAGTTGGACTTTCCCAGCTAAATCCTCCAACTGGTAATGGCTGTTGCATCGCCCAGCCGTACAGGTTATTAGCGTCGAGATACATGATCCAGTTGTCTGGCTTCGTGGTATCGTGATCTGGGCATTGCGGGTTGTTGGCTTTTGCAAAGCGCTTAGATACTCAACCACTCCTCTTGGACTGTCATGGTCTCCGGTGCTAGGGGATAGTCGTTGTGAGCATCGTGGAGGTGCTCCGGATACTCGAGATCGACTTCGAGCAGGAAGCCTTCAGGCGCGTCGTCTGGAGTTTCCAACACTTCATCGAGAGTTGGACTTTCCCAGCTAAATCCTCCAACTGGTAATGGCTGTTGCATCGCCCAGCCGTACAGGTTATTAGCGTCGAGATACATGATCCAGTTGTCTGGCTTCGTGGTATCGTGATCTGGGCATTGCGGGTTGTTGGCTTTTGCAAAGCGCTTAGATACCATCGAGATTCCACCTCTGAGACCTTTCTCGACGAACAAAAGCATATCTATATCAGTGAAAAGTTCGAGGTCGATCTTCGTCTTTTTCAGCAAAGCGTCCCAGGCCATTCCTGGTAGGCTGAAGTAGTTAGCCGGGTCCAGACTGTAGTGCTTCATCGATGTGTCTCTGAAGGTCTCGAATACATCGGCTAGTAGAAGTACATCCGTGCGGAGATACAAGTCGTGATAGTCTCCCAAGGTTTTACATTCGAATTCTTTCCATACTCGCTGGGCGTGTTGATAATCCTCATCAGAGATGTTCTCTCGGGACAGCCTGCTGTAGAACGCTTCTTTGGGTGGAAGTTCTTCTTCTTCGAAGCGGTGGTAATCATGGATGTGTTCGTAACAATAAACACCCTTTCGTCTGAGCAGATCTAATTTTAGCCTTTCATTATGAAAGAAATTTCCGTTTATATACGCCGTTGTGACTTTGAGATCCTCTAGCGACAGGTTTCCTGATAATTTATCCAACGAGCCGTTTAGAAACTGGAGACTATCAATGAACTGTAGTTGTCCAATGTTGAATGTCATATATTTCTCCATATTGTTTGGAATACAGTTAATTTCAGTTTCCTCATCCTTTGCGGCCTCACAGCTACCAATCGCTTGCATGATGAGATGGCTGTCGTAACCTCGCAGATTGTGGAAAACCACCGGCACCTTACACTTATCAGGATATATTCGAAGTTTAAGGTTGCAGGCGTTATGAGCGGCACCTCGGTACTTACCGGTAATGTGACAGTGGTCGCGAACTCTGTCCGCTTCGAGCGCCTCTCCGCAGATGTGACATTCGATAGCCTCGCGGAATGACTGGCGATCGGCCGCTGACATAACCATCTTAGCTGGGGTGGCCAGCCTTTGTTTGATAGAGTCCAGCTCGCCATGTATTCGTTGTAGGAACTCTTCTACGGCGTTCTCTCCCCGGTATAAAACTGGTTTCTTCGTGCGACCGTCGCATCGAACCACTATATAACAGAAGCTACACGGTTTCTGCTCAGCTATCTGTCTGGTGTTGCTCTCGTTGGGGTTTATGGCTGCTCCTTCGATTGGAGTGTTTAGAGCCTCGAAGTCGGCGTATATGATATACGGAACTCGCATCTGTTTGCGATGGTTCTGGAATTTGAGGATGTTTTCATCATCCTTAGGCATCTCAATTCGCTGAGGCTTCTTACTGATGCCCTGACAATCTTTTATATGAGCATCCAGCAAGTCTTGTCTACAGAATACGTGTAGGCAGCGACGACATGGATGTTTTCGTCCTTGAAATTTGCTGTTTTTATAAAGCATGCGGGCTAGATCCTTGATCCAGACATAATGAAAATTTTCATTTGCGTCGTCAGCCAGTAGTAGAAGGTCAATATTGTGTTCACTGGCCCGGTTTGAAATGTGAATTGGATACAAAGCTTTATCCCACCCGAAGACTGAGACGCTTATAGTTGGGTTTTGACGCTCAAACTTGTCGATATCTGTGACTTTCACTGGAAATTCTATACCGTCAAAGTTTAGCTCTAGGAGGTGGGCACGATACTTACTTGGGCGATCCGGATTTTGTCCATGACCTACTGGATACATAGCGCTTAATATGGCCCACTCGAAGCATCGGTTATCTTCATTCTTGACATTAATAACCGTGCGAGGGGGGATATACTTTGGTGTGGGAAAGTAGCTCTTACCTCGGAAAGGCTTATATCTTGCAAAACTGAGGTCTAGCGCCACGACCCGCTTCACTCTCCACCCCGATCCCTCATTGGTGTACTCTTCGAGGAGTTTTAGTACTTCGGCCTTGGCCTTCCGTATAACCCCCTGGATTTTCCCCGCATTGGTAACTGGTTCTGCTTTGCTTCAAAAGTAAGCCGTGTTGGTAATAGTACCAGGAGCCGCGTTGCCATCATACACATTATCAACAGTTGGCGCAAACTTTTCCAAATCAACAGTCAACACTTGAGAGTATTTCAAACCGCCATTTTTTAAGAGCTCTTCGTTTAGCTGCGACTCAATGTTGTGCTCCATTGCACGCAAGAAAGCCAACGCATCTCCTTCCAGCCTGTGGTTTAGAGGTACTTCTGCACGAAAGTCTCTCAGATGCTGATTGGCTAGCTCTCTGTGCACTAGAAAGGGTGGTGGTCCACCTCTATCCTTCTTATTTACGAGTGGGTCAAATTCTGCTAGAAGGGCCTTACGTTTCGCCCCTCTATGCTTGCGCACTGGCGGAATTGGCCTTGGAAGCAGTGGCTGTAGTAAGCGCCTTTTGACTGCATCTGGGATAAGTTCGTCTAAGATATTCTGTAGAAGAGCTCGAAGAGCTGGGGGACCAGTAAACTCACCCAACAATTGTTCAATTTTTCATTCGTAGACAATGCCATAGTTATAAATTATTTTATATTACTATGGCAAACTTTTCTTTAATATAATAATTATGTCGTTTGTTCAAAATGAAATTTTTGTTTACTGATATTCGATTGACGCTTGCTCATCTGTATTACCTCAATACAATAACTATGTCGTTTGTTCAAATGATAATTTTTTATTCTACTGATATATTTGATGGTCGCTTCCATTCCCTATTAAATTCACGGACTAACCCACCACGTCGTATTCTTGATTGTATAGCATAATAGCCACACTTCATACACTCACCCAAACGGTTTTTGATACCCCTCCCACATTTAGCGCAAGGTTTTGTCCCGCAACCGTTTCGCAGTCGTGCTAAATGCTTGAAACAGTACTCCCCAATGCATCTGTGACAGCAGAAAGTTGTTTTGCCTATCATAAGCCATTTGCAAAAGTTTTGCCCTAACATTATGTTTTATGTATACCACAACCTGATCATTTATTCAAATAGAAAAATGACCCGAATGGTATGGGCCGGCCTCGTGGGAGGCGGCTCGGCCGGCCTTCATTTTTAAAGCCACCATAACTTCTTTGGCAGACTTAGGGCTTGGGGAGTTCTATCCAAAGGCACTGCTTAAAGCCAAACTGTTTATAAGGGCTAGTTGGTCACGGGATGGCTTGGATGCACTGGCTTCCCACCCCATAAAATACGCTCTAGTAAATCGAAAAACGTCTCGTAGATATGTCTAGATTTTGCACCATAATATAAATTATGTCATTATAAGCCATCGCGGCTTCTGATGCGCCTTATAAGTAGTGTCCCCTTATTTTTAAAGCTGGTGGCGCCCCGATAGCGCTACTACCCATCTACTAATGTCCATGGTGTATCATGCAAAATAGGGTGGTGCTTAAAATAGGGAAAAAATAAATCGCTTCCTTTTAGTGATCGTACCCTCAAGAACTATTCCAACTGGTCTCAAATTATTACAGAAAAAATTTTGAACTAAATATATTAATATTTAGAGGTAGCTCAATGACCACAAAGTTTATAAAAAGAGCGATTTTTGACAAATAAAAACATACAAGAGCTGTTTCGGTAAACCAGTCTTGTTTCACCTGTTTTACAATTACAGACAAAGTAAATAGTCATGTGGACTCTACATTAAAAAACTTGATGGGTTACAATCTAAAAATGCAATGAAAAAATTTAGATGTCACAAAATGAGAAATGTTCAGTACAACGTTCAATGCAACTTTCTCAGTTTATTTTGGTAGAGGCAGAGAGTGTCTCTTTCTTGGTGTCTGGATAAGCCTGACGGTGCTGTTGAACAACTTGCAGCAAGTAATGAAGCTGTAATTCATCATGAGTCATTAGGCCACCGAATTCCTGGATGAGTGCCATGCTGCGTTCTGCATGATCGTTAACAACTTTAATGGCATGTACTGACTCTGCAGCCTTCTGGTAGTCCTCTCTATCTTTCCACAGGTCAGGATAGATCTACAGTAAGAAATGTATCTGGAAGTTCCATTAATTCAAACAGAGTCCGCGACTTCGCAGATAAAAAGTCCTCCAGATTTTTTTCAATGAATGTGTCCAGGTCAACACTGATTCGTTTAGTGTGACCCTGTTCAGTGTCATCATCATTTTTGCATCGCTGCAATCATTAGCCTCTTTGTAGCAGAACTTACATGGTTGTCGAAAAAAGCTAAAGCAACCACTTCTGGCGACAAATACCATAAGTGTTTTGAAAATTTAAGAGATGCTGCCTTGGATATTGTCGTGTTGATTGCCGAGTATTCAAGAAGTGATTTCAGAAGAGGAAGGTCATTGTAAGGAGCACTGGCTGCCAATGGAGCTGAAATCCAGGCTTTCAAGTATACACGTGCAGCAAAGACACAAACTTCCTGTAGTCCCTTCTCTTCTTTTTGTTTTTAGTGGAACTGGCCCCTAAACATCCACACCTTCAAACAGTAAATTACCTTTGAGAGTCAGCGTGCATGATGCATGGCTCCAGGTGCCATAAATCGGACCCCTCTCTGTGGAATGGAACCAAGAAAGATAATAACAAGTTCAGCCAATTGTCGGTAGTCATCTCTTGGCTGACTGTTTTCCAGATAGCTGTTTGCAAACTCAACAACACCATCTTTGATGTCTTGCAGTGATCTTGATTCTGTGTTATTTGTCAATCCTGTTTCATATTTCTGTTGATCAATGAACTGCCAATGACCTTGACATCGTTTAAAGAGTGGAACTTCCGGTGATGATGTGGATCCCAGACAGACTTGAAACACTGCACCAATGATCAGCTCCATTACATGATGCCAGCTCCTTACCCAGCTTCTGTTCTAGGAGGACGCAGACGCCAGCAATCCGGCCAGTGTTGGAGCTTGTTGTATCAAAAGACATTGCTCGAACTCTATAAGCTATGCCCCATTCCTCCAGAGCCATGTAGACAGCTGCAGCTTGATCTTCACTTGTTCCCCTTGCTAGCTTTGCCACAGTAAGAAGGCTGTAAACTCCATTGCCAGAAACAATTACTGGAAGTCTATCAACTTTTTCTTTACTTGTAAGATCAGCAATGAGTTTACCATCCCAGTGGACTACCAGTGGTACATTACATGTAGTTTGGAACTTGTCTTGTAAAGCTGTTGCTTGCTGAGTCCTCTGTTTGATTCTTTCTCTGCGAATTGTATCACGATTCAGGGCGATATCGTCAATTCCGTGACTGAAGCTTTTCACAGTTTCTGCAATATCAAAGGTTGTTTTACGATCAGATAACTTCGTCCAGTCCAAGGCAACTGCTAGCTCTGGTGTGATAATACTTGTTCTGCCTCTCTTTCTCTTACTTGAAGTCTCAGATAAGCTGCCTCCAACTGCTCCCTCACTAGTTACTCTGTCTCCCTTACAGCTTGCATCTTCTTCTTCAGTATCTGTGCTGCTGCTTGAGGATATTAGTTCTGCTATTTCTTTTACCACTTCTCTTCAAGTCTTCCATTCTACGTTTTCTGGCAAGCATCTGTTCCTGTCTTTCTGCTGATCGTTTCTCCTTTGCAGTTAATTTTGCATTCACACCTACCATTCACCTTCTACGTCCTATCTCACGCTGAGCCAACAAGAACTCACGATTCTCTGGAATTGTTTTCATTTCGTGTGCTCTAAGATGAGAAATGTCAAAAAGGTCATCTAGTTTACAAACAAATTCAGCCTCATTTGCTTGATGTGTTACAGATTGTCGCCACTTGTATTTCTTCAGCAAACGCCATTCTTCAAATGTTCGTTCTAGGTTAGTCATGCAATTTCTTGGATCCATCATTGGGGTCCTTGCCATTTGATAACGTATTGCCAGCTTTTCGACCTTTACAACTGATGACTGTCTGATAGTCTTTTTAGTTGAAGATGGTGATGTAAAAACAAACCAAGAGCCTGACGTAAGGATGGCAACTTGTTGCCGGTTAATTCAGTTAATGTTGAACCAAGGAGGTACACTTCAGTTTTAGATCTAGTTGCTGCTGCCGCCATATTTAATATTTAATCACTTTGCCAAAATGAACAAAAATGTATTATGTGATGTGTTTGAGCAGTTTCTGGTTTATATAGTCTATGCATCTGATGATACTGTATCAGCAATCTCTCAGCAACGTGCCTGAACTTGTCCAATGTCCATACAAGCCAATAGGTGATGATGTAAGCAGTATGGGTCAGCCTCTGTCAGAAACAGGGCAAGAAATTTGCAGCAAGACTTGATGATGTCAGCAAAATAATGATCACGAGTCATGACAGAAATTAATTTTGTTGGAATGTCATGTAACTAATGTGTGATTATTTTACTGGTTTATTTATTTAGATGACCAACAACAATCTTACAAACTGTTGTACTCAAATGGTTACATTGTGGTTCAAGCTTGTGATTGCCATATGCTGATCCTTACTATTTGGAAACAGTACTGTAAAACTTCAGTGACATTCATCTACCAGTAAATATACACCAATGGAGTAGATATTTGGCCTGAATTTTTGCTTTATATATGTGAACAAAAATAGAGGGTAGGAGGTTCACATTTACAAAATGTGAAAATAAACTCCACCCTAACATGCATACATACATGCATGCATACATGTACATACATGCATACATAAAGCATGCATACATACATACATGCATATATACATACATACATACAAACAGATATAGATACATACATACATGCAAAATAAACTCATGCATAAAACACACATGCATAAAACGTGTATCATGACGGTCGCTAGAGCTCCAGGAGCTGACAGCACAAGGTGACAAGGTGACATACATGCATACATTCATGAATCCACAGAGGGGAAATTTGTCCTGGGGGAAATGACCTAGTCAGAATGGTACCGACCCGCTATTCCGGGGGTCCGGTATTCCGGGGCCCACCATCCTGGACCAGGAACTTGCATTCACGCGGCACATAAATCTTCTCTCCCGCAGTTGCTATTACCAGCTCCGGCAACTCAAGGTGATCTCCCGTTCTTTGTCTCCCGGTGCAGCTTCCACGCTTGTCCATGCTTTTGTTGTTTCTCGATTGGACTACTGCAGTGCCATATATGATGGACTCCCGGCCTGCCGGATTGAGTCCCTGAACAGAATCCTGCGTACTGCTGCCCGCCTTGTAGGCCGCATCCCCAAGTTTGGCAGAGTGTCTGCGTATATGAGGGATGTCCTCCACTGGCTCCCCTACCCACAGCGCATCACTTACCGAATCTCTGCCTTGGTCCGGCGGTGCTTTGAAGGTTTGGCCCCTCCATACCTGCGGGAGCTCTGCTGTCCCACCTCATGCTCGCAGCGCCGTTCCTCTCTCCGCTCAGCTGCGCAGGCTGAACTTGTTGTTCCCCGCGTGCGGACAACCATACGGCAGCGCCGTGCCTTCTCTGTGGCTGCCCCCATGACCTGGAATGGGCTTCCTACCAAGCTCCGTCAATTACCGATTGGTCATTTCACCCTGTTTCTTACTGTCCTCAAAACTGCGTTATTTGACCGTGGTTGGGCTGGGAGTGCTCCTGAGTAGGCAATCTTGAAGGGGCGCTATATAAAACTACTTTAATAATAATAATAATAATAATTAGGGGGGTCCGCTATTCCGGGAATCCGCCGGAATATACACACATACAACTTGCAACATAAATACATACATAGATACACATAAACACACTTACACACATGCATGCATACATACATGCATACATACATACACACCTACATACACAAGTACATAATACATAATACATACATACATACACACATACATACACACGTACAGTCGTACATATATAATATGCATACATACATAAACACATACATACATAAAAAAATACATACATACATACCTTCACACGTACATACATGTATGTATCCACGTACATACACACATACATACAGATATACGTACGTACATACAGACGTACATATATACATACATATATGCATACATGTATGTACATACATACATACATGTATGTATGTACATACATATATATATATATACACACGTAAATACATACATGTTTGTATGTACATACATGCATCCACGTATGTATGTACGCATGTACGTGTGTAGGTAATCACGTTTGTATGAATGCATGTATGTATGTATGTACATGTATGTATATACATGTATGTATGTACGTGTATTTGTATGTATGTATATATGTATATACATGTTTGTGTGTACATACATGTTGGTACGTATGTATGTACGTAGGTGTGTATGTATGTATGTATATATGTATGTACGTATGTATGTATGTATTCATTCATTTCATTCATTCATTCATTTGAAGATTTATATAGCGCCCCTTCAAGGTAACTACTCAGAGGCGCTCCCGACACCAACACGTTCATATAAGACAGTTTTCAGATTTGCAAGAAATAGGCCAGGGGTGGCCCCAGGGCACATGCGGAGCTCTAAGGGAAGTCTATTCCAGACTGCCGGGCCCACCACTGAAAAAGCTCGATTTTTTTATGCATGTATGCATGAATGTATGTGTGTATGTATGCATGTATGTATGTATGTATGTATGTATGTATGTATGTATGTATGTATGTATGCATGTATGTTGTATGTGTATGTATGTATATTCCGGCGGATCCCCGGAATAGCGGACCCCCGGAATAGCGGACCCCCGGAATAGTGGGCCCCGGAATAGCGGACCCCCGGAATAGCGGACCGGAACCGTCAGAACCGGGGGATAGTTTCCGGGAGGTAACTGTCCGGGGGGAATATGTCCGGGGGAATATGCCCAGTAGGATGGTGCGAACGTAATGGCAAAAAATGTTCTTTAGAGTTATTAATTGTAATTGCGTGGAAAAGTTGTGTCTGTAAGAGGTGAAATTGTGGCTAAATTTGATAGTTGCTAGTGCCATTTCTTGAACTGCCCCAACGACTTTGAAATTGAACAGTAACAGATGCTTGCAAAATACTAATAAGCGATTACTTACCATTACGATTAATAGACGTTATGCAAGTTATTACCAATATATCTGCCACTAATAACTAAAGAATCCTTCAAAAAATTATACATTTGGTTATGGAACATGCCTGAACACAAATTTCAAGAAGTTGAAGATCATTGTCATGGAGTAAAATGGACAGTTTGGACAGTGGACACTGGACACACAAACGCTGTCCAACAGTCAAAGTAATTAAAAACGTGAAGAAACTTGAAACAGAGACATGAATGTCGATTAAATTATCTAAAACTCATAGATTACAATTGTCACACATTATGGAAGATATATTAATCTCTTTTGTTATCAAAAGAAGCCACCTGTTGCCAGGACTTTGTTCTGTGTTTCATTAATTCAGTTCGAGCAATTTCCAGGCAAACCGCTTGACATGCTTCAGCTGGAATCTTTGACAACAGCGGTGGGGCGGTAACGGTCAACTCCATACAGTTTATTAACTCGACGTAACTTTCGGCGCTGAAGTTCAAAGTCAGTATGATAAACTTTCTGATCCCCCTCGGTTGCTGTTGGCGAGCTTTCAGAAGTCGACGTCTATATGTTCTTGTTCTTCTGTTGTCCTTTCTAATATTTTCTGGGTGTGCAAAGATCTACATGTAGGAACAAGGTTTCTATTGAATCCCTTGCTTCCCCTGCTTGCATTAAAGTACGCTTGGTAGTAGTAGTTTTTCTTTCTCGGCGAATCTTGTAGCAATCGATTACATGGGTTGATTCGGTCTTTGAAACAATACCAAAATCTTCTAGTACAGCACTGGCAATAACTGCACCTGCAGCTGTGTCCGATATTCCATATCGGTGACAGATTTTTGAGAACTTCGTTAAATTTTTGCTCGTTTGCTTAGTTTTATTTACTTCTTTGGAGGTTCTTAGTTTTATGACACATCCATGTCTTCTTCGTCTGCTAAGCTTTGACTCTGTAGGCTTCTGGATCTATTTCTCTTTCCGCTACTGAATTTTGATCATTACTGACGTTAATGTTTCTTCATTGCTGAAATCCAAATGTTTGCGACATCTTAGGTGCTCGGTCAGCTTTCTTTCATGCCGCTTCTTTAGTTTAGTTGATGCAATCTTATCTTGACCGGCTATAATCACTCCAATAATTACTCTAATCGTCCGCTGATCATGTAGGAACTCATGTTCATCGTTTGGCACCTTTCTGACGTTGGGATACTTACAATTGTCAATGGCACATTTGCAAGCTTCAATGTCAACAACTTTTTCTCAACATTTATATTACGAGTCTTGCAATTTTTGCGATATATACAACTACTTTTTTCGACCTTTATAGGTCGGCGATCGAAATTCATCGTGGAATGTTCTTATCATCTCCAGAACTCTTGTCTGTGAAACTGCCACGATGGAAGCTTTTCTCCATATAGCTTCGATGTGTCTTGCTACGATTCCCGGTTGTTTGAGTGACAATAGATTATTTGGCTCCTTCTGTATTGAATCTGTTGGGGTTGTGCTTAACATAATTATTGTAGTGCCTAATTTATAAGCTGGCAAGACATTTTTCGTTAACTCACACATATATCCAAAATCAGAACATTTTTCAGCGGTTCTTGTTTTGATTTTGGATAACGACTTAGTAACTGATCGAAAAGTCCTCTTTTTACAAAAATGTTGCGATTGCCGGATTTCTATACACTTTTGTACATGACATTGATTATATATTATACAATTAACATCGTGCCCTAATTATGGCACATGATGTGGTGGGCATTGGCGTAACTTTGGTCTAAAAAGTGGGGGATTCCAATTTCTTACAAACACGAAGCAAGACAAAAACTGCGATTTCAGGGATGGCTCAATAATAAAATATTTATTCGCTTTGTTTAAAATGTGGGGGTGCGGTACCCCAGTCCCCAACAAATTGCGCCTATAGTGGTAGGACCCTACTGGTTCGCTTAATATGGAGGATTGGAGGAATGAAGAACAATGAAGGATGAAGGTTCGCCTTAATCTGAATTGGCTCTAATGCACTAGTAACAGGGGTATAGTATCGAACTTCGACGACGCAGCTGGGGCTCCTCTAAACTTCAAAATAATTCAACCAAATTTTGCAGTCATTTACTTTTACGAAATGCAACCTTTAAACGCTATTACGTTTGTAAATTCGCACCTTAGTTTTTCGCACCACCCTAATGTCCAAGGGGGTAAATGTCCTGCAACCACCTATTTCTCGTTTTGGATTTTGACTACAGCATAGATTTTGTCTCCCTGTTGCACTCCACCTGGTTCCTATGACTCACTTTCCTTACCAAGTTAAAGACTACTCCCTCTAGCTGTGGCTGGACTGGGAGCGCTCCTGAGTAGATCACCTTGAAGGGAAGCTATTGAAAGCTCCTTAATAATGATGATGATGATGATGATGATGATGATTATGATGATGATAATAATAATAATAATAATAATAATAATAATAATAATAATAATAATAATAATAATAATAATAATAATAATAATAATAATAATAATAGATGTGTACTTTTTTCTGGCGTGGCCTCTGGACAGGATGGCAGCTCTCTGTTAATCGGCCGGGAGGCTTTACTTGGTTTTAATCTCCGGCTGCTGTTATTGACGTTAATTTAGCGGAACAGAATTTGCTTTCTTGCAGTGAATTTGTAGTTAGTTGTACGCTTGACCTAATTTAAAGCTTGTACGCCAGTTGTTCGAAGATAGCGGACAGACACGCCCCCCAGTTGGAGTCGTTGTATATGGTCTCTGCTGTGACGGTCGTTTTTGACGTTTTTCACGCTCGCTGTTTGGATACGGGCTCGTTTTCCGACAGGTATATTATACTTCAAGGTTTATTAGACTTCACCTAGGTTTGCACGGCTTTTTATGGCAGTTAAAGGCCATACATTTCCCCCCCCCCCCGTTGCACGGCCCCGACAATGTTAATTGTCGAACCGTCCCAACTAAGTCTAGTTGCTGTCATTTTCTTTGGTCACTCTGCAATAAATGGACGGTCAGTCAGGCAGCAGGCCCCCACCTCCGTCCGAGGCTTCACAGAAAGCGAAGGGCACTTGCAGCACTTGTGGAGTCATTAGATTTCTGCACAATAAAGATGGAAATGTCCTGCTTCATGGGCCGCGCAACAACCCATGCCCTGGGTCTCACAAACCCTCTCTGGAAAACCATGATACAGTTAACCCCAGGCACCGGATCAGACGCCTGTTCAAGTGTCTGACCCCGCAGAACCATCAGCACCTCAATCGACCAACACCGGCGGGTTCAGGGGGGCTGGGGAGGGCCCCTGCCTGGAAGAGAGAATCCCACACCCAGCGCTGAATATCAGACTGCTTAAACATGTTCCAAGGGCGGCCAAGCCGGCAGTAGGCAGACTGCTAACATTGGTTTTCAATATGAATCTTTCAGACCCTTTGAACCCCTCTCCCTGGAAAGTTCTGATCGCTTTTGGAGCTCTTGTTTTGGAGCAACCGATCAGAGGTGGCAAATGCCACAATCTAACCTCAACTATCAAAGGCCGAGTCGAGAACTTTGCGGTCACTTGGCTTCTCAGGGCATATGACCTGTTCTCATTGGACACATCAAGACTTCTACACATGTAGCTGCTTCCAGAGGCAATGTTGGGGAAGTGATTGCAGCAGCGATATCTTTTGAACTGGAAGATAATGTGAACTGAGTTTTGTGTACAGTCTTGCAGTGCGAGATATTGGCGTATATATTTAGTGCGTTTACTTTAGTTTCACGTGTATATGTATATATGATAGATGTATAACGTTTAGTCTTAGTGACACGCGCGGCCGGCCGATATCGGCAGCGGCGCGCTATATGTATATTATTAGAGTTCGTTTATGCGCACAGAAGACAGGTGTGTCAAGAGGCGCGAAGAATTATGCTGACTAGAGAAGTTTGAATTCGAGTGTGTTCGCTGTAGTAGTGTGGCTGACTAGTTGAGTTGTAATCGAATTGAGTTCTGTCTGTTGGTTTTCTTATTAAACTGAAAAGATATTAAACTGTGTTGCTGATTAATTCAGGTTATACTTATACGTAGAATTAGTGTTCAAAAGGTGAACGTTAAATAGGCGTTAAGTACGATGAGAACAAGGATTTAATCAGAAGGATTGTCCACGGAAGGATTGGGTTGACATTATTGGTGGCAGCGGTGGGATAAGAACTCACGGTGGATAAGAACTCACGGTGGATAAGAACTCACGGTGGATAAGAACTCACGGTGGATAAATACTCACGGTGGATAAATACTCACGGTGGATATAAACTCACGGTGGATTAAAATTCACGTTATCACCTCCTTCGGCGGATAGAAGAATCTACGAAGGTGTTAGAAGAATTTACAACGGTGTTAGAAGAATCTACGACGGTGTTAGAAGAATCTACGCGTTGTGTGCTGTGTGACGTGTCTACGATATCAACGACGGTGGAACACGAGAAACGGTATAAAAATTTCGTTGTTTTTCACGAACAAATACAAAAGAAATCCCGTTTGTTTATCGATTCACACACCAAGAAAAACCGTGACTTCTTTGAAAAGAGAAATCACTAAAGTAAACAAGTAAGATGGAGAAACTAAGTGCTGAAAGACAAGCAGATATTAAGAAGATGTCTACGGAGAGGCTAAAACAGCGTTTGTTGAAAGCCGGTTTTAAGGAAGAACAATTAGAAGGTATGTCACGTGGTGACATGATACAGGAACTCGCTGAAGTGTGGGTTAAAGAAGAAGTCGAAGAAGAAGGTGCCGTTGGCGGTGCCGTAGAAAAGGCTATTGAAAAACCTCCTGTGCCTATGTCTATGGAGATGTTGATGCAGTGGATGATGATGAAAGAAGATAGGGAGGAGAAACGGAGACAAGAAGAGAAAGAAAAAGAGGAGAGACGAAGACAAGAAGAGAAAGAGATAAGACAGGAAGAATTGCGTCGTCAGAGAGAGAAAGAAGATAAAGCGGAACTTGCAAGGCAAGAAGAATTGCGCTTGCAGAGAGAGAAAGAAGAGAAAGCGGAACTTGCAAGGCAAGAAGAATTGCGCTTGCAGAGAGAGAAAGAAGAGAAAGCAGAGCGTCTGCAGAGAGAGAAAGAAGAGAAAACGGAACTTTCAAGGCAAGAAGAATTGCGCTTGCAGAGAGAGAGAGAAGATAAAGCAGAACAAGTGCGTAAGGCGGAACTTGAATTGCAAAAGAATCAGTTTGAGATTCAGTTAGAACAGTTGAAAAGAGATAGGGAAGATGCTGAAAGAAGAAGACTGGAGCAGATGATTGAATTTGAAAGAGCTAGAAAAAGTGATGAAGAAGTACGTCAGCAACAGATTGAAGCAAAGAGAATGCGTGAAGAAGAAAAAGAAAAAGCGCGAACGTTAGAGTTGGAACGCGCAGAACAGATCAGACAGGAAGAACTCAAATTTCAGAAAGAAAGTTTGGAAAAGGCAGAGGCAGAAAGACAAGAACGTCTGAAACTGGAGAAATCAAAATTGACATTGAAAGAAACGCAAATGAGAGAAGAACGGGAAGCAGAAAGAAGGAAGCAGCAAGAAAGTGAAACTTTGGTGTCAAAAATTAAGAAAATAGGTGATGCAATGAAGCATGTATTGCCTCAAATGCCAACTGATATGATGGAGGTGCCATTATATTTTGAAACAGTCGAGAACGCGTTTCGTAGCTTTGCTGTGGAGAAGCCGTTTTGGGTGAAATTATTACTACCATTGATGACGCCGAAAGCTCGAACCGTTCTGAATAGATTGTCATACGATGATCTAGACAATTATGATAGAGTCAAGCAGCACTTATTAAAAGAATTTAAGTTGACTTCGAGAGAATACAGAGCCAGATTTGTGGATGCTAAGAAGACAACAGAAGAGACTTATACGATGTTTACGGCAAGACTTAAGAACTTGCTAAACTATTACGTGAGAAGTCGAAACGTGAACAGAGAGTATGATACGCTCTTTGATTTGCTGGTAGCGGATAAGCTGAAAGAATGTTTACCGCCAGGTCCACTACAGTTTGTATTGTCGAAGGAAGGAACTGACTGTCTCCAAGCTAGTGCAGTGGCAGACTTAGCAGACATTCATGTAAACAATCGAATTGGGTTTGCATTTCCAAATATAAACAGTTATCCTTCTCAACGTTCCGTAAACCAAAGCCAGAGTGGAAAGTGGAAAAATTAATCCAGAAACAGGGAGTCAGTTCAAAGGTAAAGAAGTCAAGGCTAGTGTCTCTGTACCCAATGAGACCAGAGAAGTGACGTTTGGTCGTCAGGGATTTAACAAATCGTCAGCGCCGTTTGCCAAGAGGGAAGGCAACACATCGTTTACGCAGTATAAGAGAAATGAAGGAAATGAACAACGAGGTATGGTTGTGAAGCGTTGTCACAACTGTGGTTCAGACAAACATTTGGTTAAATTTTGTCCAGTTCCAGTGGCAGCAACTAGTTCTAGCAGAAATCAAGAACACACAAGGGTGAATTTGATTCAAGTGGTTAGTGATACAGATAATCAAACCGCGAGTCAAGAAAACCAAGAGACTGAAGTAAAGTCAGTAATGAAATGTGGTATTCAAAAAGAAATTCTATTGGATGCTGAAATTCAGAGAGAAGTCATAGGAAAAGATGACAGTCGAATATTGAAGAAATCGTTCTTGCAATATGTCGAGGTTGAAATTCGTGCAGTAGACGGTAAAGAGCCAGTGAAAGTCAAAGCACTGAGCGACTCGGGTACAGAGATTCCGGTGATTAGTGAAGAATTACTGGAAGGCATGAAGGTGGAACAAATTGGAAAAGTGAATTTGCAATGTGTGGCAGGAGATGCCATTCCTGCGAAGTTAGTGAAAGTGGATGTTAGACTGTGTGATAGTGACGTGAAAGAAGAGGGATTTCCGCGTAAAATCCAGTGTTCACTTACACCTTATGTCACCTTGATGTGTGCTAGTATTGCAAAGATGGGCAGTACAGAAAGATTCTTGTTGCATCCAGAGATAATTGCCGAATTAAAAGCCGTACCACAGATGAAGATCAAAACGATACAAGGAGATGTGAGTGTACGAGCAAATGTAATGACGAGAGCGCAGAGTCGGAAACAGGAAATGGTAGATGTTGATAAGAAGAGTGAAACTGAAAGTTCAAGTGATGAGGAAAACGAAAGTAATGAGCAACGAGGCTTATCGCGAGATGGTGTAATAGCAGAGATGAATGAGCAAGAGATGGCTGCATGCGAGAATGGCACATTAAATGAAACGGAAGAAGACAATGAATGTGATGTGGGGATAGGAGACTTGTATAGAGATGAAGAGATGGACGAAGAACAAAAGGTGCAGATTGCCGATTCGAAGAAGTTCGAAGAGCAACAGAGAAAGGATGAATCGTTGAAGCCGTGGTGGAAGTTAGCACAAGAGAAAGAATCTGAATTCTGTGTGATCAACGGTTTATTGCATAAGAAATATCAGATATTAGATCAGACGATATATCAATTAGTGTTACCAAAAGAGAGACGAATTAAAGTGATGGAATTGGCGCATGAATCGGTATTTGGAGGACATCTAGGAGAAGAGAAAACAAGAGAACGAATAAAGTTGTCCTTTGTATGGCCAAAAATGAGAAGAGACATCGTGAAATTTTGTAAGTCTTGTGAGAAATGTCAACTAAAGGCAAGGAGTCTGGTGATGGATAGAGTGCCTATCACTCCTGTCTCAAGAGAAGAGGTCGCCTTCAAGAGAATGACGATGGACCTCGTTGGCCCGATCGATCCAGTATCTGCTGCAGGTCACAAGTATTGTTTATGCATTGTGGACTCGTGCACCAGATGGCCTACAATCTTTTTATTGAAATCGCTGACAGCGAAGGCTGTGTGTGAAGCGTTGACGGAACTGTTCATGAACGTTGGTGTGCCGTCCGTGATTACAAGTGACCAAGGAACGAACTTCACAGCCAGTTTGACAAGAGAATTTCTCAATTTAATGGGCTGTAGTCCAAGATTCGACACACCAGGACACCCAGAGGCTGCTGGATTAGTAGAAAGATGGAATCAGACATTTAAAAAGATGATCCATCATGTGATAATAGACAACCCGAGGAAATGGCACAAGATAATTCCTTTCACAGTGTGGGCATTACGAGAAGTGCCGAATGCAACTACTGGAGTATCACCATATATGCTTGTCTATGGGAAAATTCCGAGAGGACCATTGGCAATATTAAAAGAGAGTTGGACTAGAGAAATAAACTTACCACCTCATGTTGGAGTTAAACCAGAAAAGTATTTGAAAGAACTCAAAGAAAATATGGAGAAAGCATTATTGTTTGCAGAATCCTACTCTCGAGAAAAGCAATTACAATACACGAATCAGTATAACAAGAGAGCAAAGCACAAAGAATTTGAAGCTGGTGAGAAAGTCATAGTTTTGTATCCAACGTCAACGAACAAACTTATTTCTCGATGGCATGGTCCATGTACGATCATACATCGAAGATCAAAGTACTCTTATTTAGTCGATATGGGAGAAAATGGTCGAAAAATAATTCACGCCAACAAGATCAGAAAATATGTTACTCGAGCATTAAGTTGTGGTCTAATCGTTGAAGAAGATGAAGATTTTGGTTCAGTGGTTGAATTACCAATGAGGAATGAGGTTCAAGATGACAAGAATTCACTTAACCTCGATCCTGAACAAATTAGCCATTTGACAGTAACTCAGCAAGAACAGTTGTTGAAAGTTTTGAACAAATACTGTGACAGATTTTCAGAAAAACCCGGATTATGTACATTGGTCGAACATGAAATTGAACTAAAACCAGGATTTCGTGAAAAGGAATTTGCAGCATACCGAATTCCTTTGATTTATCGAGCAGAAGTGGAACGTCAGATCAAAGAAATGTTAAAAACAAACATTATCAAACCATCATCGAGCAGAATGGCAAGCCCTTTGGTTATTGTTAAAAAGAAAGACGGATCTTTGAGACTTGCCTGTGACTACAGATACATTAACTCATTCACAGTGGATTGTAAATATCCTATGCCGATTGTCAGAGACGTTTTGAACAAAGTTGGAAAGTCTAATGTGATTTCCATTTTGGACTGTCGAAGTGCTTATTGGACTTGTCCTGTAAAACAATCTGATCAATGGAAGACAGCTTTTGTAACACATAATGGACTGTATGAATTTACTCGTGTTCCTTTTGGAATGATAAATTCAGGCCGAACTTTTGTTAAGGCGATAAATTTAGTTTTACAGCCTATAAGTGACTTTGCAGAACCGTATGTTGATGACATTGTTAGATGCATTTTTGATGCAAATGAGATTGCATAACGTTACCTTGAATTTGAAAAAATGCATATTTGGTAAGAGTGAAGTAAAGTTTATCGGTCATGTGGTTGGGTCTGGTAAGATAAAGATGAATCCGGACAGAATTGAAAGTTTGAGTAATTTGAAGATCCCAGAAACTAAGAAGCAAGTTAAGCAACTGCTTGGATTTTTTAATTATTACAGACAGTTTATTAAGGACTTTGCACAGATTGCGAAACCTTTATCTGATTTAACTAGTAAACGTGTTTCTGATAAGATTGATTGGACTGTTGAACATCAGCAAGCATTTGATTTACTTAAAGAGGCTGTGCGATCCAAAGTAGTATTATATGTTTTTGAAGTTGGAAAACCATTTAATTTGTACTGCGATAGTAGTGACTTTGCAGTCGGTGCTGTTTTAACACAGATGGACGACAAGGGAATAGAACGCCCTGTGTCATTTATCAGTCAGAAATTAACTGATACCCAGAAGAGATGGGCTACTGTGGAAAAGGAAGCCTATGCTATTGTTTGGGCTCTAAACAAGTTAAAAGAAATTATAATTGGATCAAAAATTTTCATTTTTACTGATCACAATCCTCTTACATATTTGACTGAGTCAATGTCTAAGTCTGCTAAACTTGTGCGTTGGGCGTTAGCCTTACAAACTTTTGATGTTGAGGTGAAGTACAAGAAGGGCAGATTGAATGTTATTGCTGATTGTTTGTCAAGGTTATAAGTAATCGTAAGACTGTTTATTAATTAGTTAGATATATATATGTTTCATGTATTTTAGTAATTTCGCAAATTTTGAAATTTAATTTGCTCAATTCCAGAAAAAGGAAGGAGGTAATGTGAACTGAGTTTTGTGTACAGTCTTGCAGTGCGAGATATTGGCGTATATATTTAGTGCGTTTACTTTAGTTTCACGTGTATATGTATATATGATAGATGTATAACGTTTAGTCTTAGTGACACGCGCGGCCGGCCGATATCGGCAGCGGCGCGCTATATGTATATTATTAGAGTTCGTTTATGCGCACAGAAGACAGGTGTGTCAAGAGGCGCGAAGAATTATGCTGACTAGAGAAGTTTGAATTCGAGTGTGTTCGCTGTAGTAGTGTGGCTGACTAGTTGAGTTGTAATCGAATTGAGTTCTGTCTGTTGGTTTTCTTATTAAACTGAAAAGATATTAAACTGTGTTGCTGATTAATTCAGGTTATACTTATACGTAGAATTAGTGTTCAAAAGGTGAACGTTAAATAGGCGTTAAGTACGATGAGAACAAGGATTTAATCAGAAGGATTGTCAACGGAAGGATTGGGTTGACATAGTACTATTAAAGCAGCTATTAAAAATTAATGCTGAGATGATAAACCATTCCCGATCAACCTAGAATCCTTGGAAGAACTACGCTCCAAACATCCGTGCCATCCTGTCGACCGACCTAACATACCGGTTGAAACCCCGATAGCTTCATTTCAAACTTCTGAGGACGAGGAGCGCAAGCACATTCGCTCCTTTCCAGCAGGTTCCTCAGGGGAACCTGACGGCCTTAGACCCCAACACCTGTTGGATTTAGCCAACTGCAAAGAAACGGGGCCTGAACTTATCTCTGCTATCACCGCCCTTGTTAACCTGCTCCTAGCCGGGATTAGTCTCAACGAAGTTCGCTCAACTCTTTTTGGCGGCACACTCTTCGCTCTACGCAAAAAGTCGGGGGCCTACGCCCAATAGTAATTGGATATTACTGGCGTAGATTAAGCTCTAAATATACCAACACGCTCGCCCTCCGAAGAGTTTCAGCTTACTTCTCGCACAGGCAGGTGGGAGTTGGCGTATCGGGAGGGTGTGAGGCAGCTGTCCACACGGTCATGCGCTTCCTAAGCAATATGCAGGAAGACTCAGTACTTTTAAAACTAGATTTATCCAATGCATTTAATAGCCTATACAGGGACCGCATGCTTTCTTCGGTTCTAGACACTCTTCCCGAACTTCTACCGTACTGTAAATTGGCTTACGCCAAAACTTCTGACCTAAAGTTTCGTCAGTTCTCCATCCTGTCCGAGGTGGGACCGCAGCAGGGAGACCTCCTCGGCCCACTGCTTTTTTGTCTTCCCCTTCAGGCGATACTGCTGAACCTGCAGTCCCCTCTGGTGTTGGGATACCTTGACGACCTCACTTTGGGGGTGGAACAGCCGGGGTGGCTGCCGACGTTGAAACCATCGAGCGTGAAGGCAGAGAACTAGGGTTATCGCTGAACCACGCAAAATGCGTGGGGATATCTCGCTCTGATGACCCAGTCTCCCATGAACCGCTCCGTCGCTTTTCAATGACTAAACCAGAAAGGGCCACCCTTCTGGGCGCTCCACTCTCCACCTCGGAGGCCCTCACGACCTGTCTTGAATCCCGTTGCTCCGAATTATCCTTGGCCCTGTCCATACTGGTAAGCATCACTAAATACGGTGCCCTTATCCTACTCAGATGCTCGCTTAGCTCTCCTAAATTGATGCATACGCTTTGCTGTGGCCCTTGCTCGGGACATCCTCTTCTCGAACAATACGACTCTCTGTTGAGAGATGGGCTCTGCTCAATCCTGAATCTTCCTTTGTCGGATGGTTGCAGGCCTCTCTTCCTGTCAAAGCCGGCGGCTTGGGTATCCGTAGGGTTACTTCGCTTGCGCTCCCTGCCTTTTTGGCTTCCGCTGCAAGTACCCTCACCCTCCAGTCCTCCATGCTTAGTAATACTATCATTGACACAGATATTCAATTTATCACCTCGGTTGAGCAATGGTGCTCCAACTACTCTGCATCACACCCGGACGGGGAGCTGGCTCACAAGCAGTCAGCTTGGGACAGACCTGTCATTCAAAGGACAGCGTCCGAGCTTGCACGCGTCTACACCAGCGCCTACCACCAAGCACGTCTGGATACAGTCTCCGCACCGCACGCGGGTGACTGGCTGTTTGCTCTGCCCATCAGCACGTGCGGCCTTATGTTGGATGACGAGGCAGGTCGGATAGCCGTTGGCCTTCGCCTGGGCAATATCATATGCCATCAACACGACTGCCCATGCGGCACTCTGGTGACCGCTGAGGGCTCGCATGGCATGTCTTGCCGTCTCGGCCCGGGCCGACATGCCCGACATGCGGTCCTTAATTACTTCATCTGCAGAAATCTCGTTCAGGCGGGCATTCCGGCGGTTAAGGAACCCCCAGGCCTCTCCAGGTCGGACGGCAAACGACCAGATGGCCTTACATTAATACCATGCGCTCCGGTCGCTGTTTGACCTGGGACGTCACAGTGGCTGATACAGTAGCACCTTCCTGCCTGCCCACAACCGCCATTCGGGCGGCGGAACTGGCTGAGTCCAGGAAAAACTCAAAATACACTCAGTTGATGCAATCCTACCATTTTATCCCATTTACCTTTAAGACCTTGGGACCAGTTAACGCCAAGGGACTGCATTTCTCACCGACCTGGGGCGTCTCCTGCACCAGACGTCGGGAGACCCAAGAGAAACTAGTTATTTGTTTCATCGCATATCCATCGTTATTCAACGTTTCAACGCAGTCGCCTTCCACAGTATACCCCGTGATCGATCGAGTCAGTCGATCAAGTCGATCGAAACTCGGCCAAGTCGAGTCGGTCGAGAAATCTTCGACTCGATCGACTTGCAAGTCGAGTCGATCATACGTTTTGACAAGTCGAGTCGATCGTTGTTTCCTCGACTCGACTCGACTATGAAATATTTTCTTACTATTTTTTGCGGCTACTTCATAAAATGACCCACCGGATGTGATGACGTAATGCTTTGTAAACGCACAACTACCGTATTAACCCCTTTACCGTGATCCCCGAGTTAACTCGTCCAGCGGGAACTTATTGTGCAGCGTGATCCCCGAGTTAACTCGTCCGCACGCTATGCGTCTATTTACTAGCCGTGTAATCGCGAATAAACTCGTCCTAATGGCAATAGCAAAATATAATAATGTTTCACGATTGTAATAACGGCTTTCCATATTATAAATTAGGTCGGGCGATCTAAAAATAATTATATAAACATGGTTTATAGTAAAAAATGGTTGGTCGCAACGGAGTTCGATGGGTCGCAAACATGTTCGATGGGTCGCAAGCATGGTTTATCTAACCAAGAAATACATCGTTTATTGCTTGAAAGTGATGATAGTTTGTCAGATTTAGACATTGATGATGATTTCGAACCAAGTTCTAGTTCTAATAATGGTGATTTGTCAGAAAATGATGACAGTAATGATAGCCAGGAACTGCGCCGTTTGCGTGGTCAAGAGATGACTTCGGGACGCGTCAGCGCTTAGCATTTATAGGAACATGTACTAAACTGGCACTATATAAATTCACCAGGACAACTAAAGGCCCATTTGTTTTACAAAATTAGTATATTAGGTTGACTTTAATATTTCTCAGAGGAAAGATACTTTTGTAGAGACTGCCACCATGCTTTGGTATTTATCATACAAAGTGATTATATGGCTAGTAAACTGGTGCTAGATAAATTCAACAGGACCACTAAAGGACCAATTTCTTTTACTAAATTAGTGTATTATGTTCGCTTCTAAGTTTCCCAGAGCAAAGAAAGACTTGTGGATTATTACAAATACAAATACCAGTCATTCTTAATCACATGCATTGTTGTGATGACTACCTAAAAATAATTACACATGTGTGGAAACTATTAAAAAAATTTATTCCACGGTAAAGGGGTTAACTTGATTTGAAGTTCAATGCAAATTATGAGCCGTTTGGTGATTTCGTATAGTGGAAGCTGCAGATACTTTTTTCACAGTTTTACGGTGAAAATAGAAAGATTAAGATGCGCTAAAAATGCGCAAGTTTAAGGAAATTTCAGCTCTGTAGTCAGTTATAACGACGATCTTAAAACGTTCGAATGTCTGTATGTTAGGACGGGACTGAATGCTTCGATTTTGGCCAAGAGCAGTGACTCGGAAAGTGTTTAAAAGTTCCGTGCGCTAACCTCAGCCAAGTAGGCTACAGACCTAAGATGGATAAAATTATACATTAGATCCGATATAACCAATAAGAATATTTTGCCATTTTTTTACAATCAGTGGAAAAGTTTATTATACATGGCCTACATATTCATGAAATGAAACGCGTCTATAGCGCAATAAGTCAATAACTACTTTAGCAAGCATCAAATACAAAGCGCCAGCCAAAAGTTGTGTGAGCATGCTTCTGCCTCGGCGCTACAGAGCCAAAACTTGTGTGAGCATTGGCACTTTTGGCGCCATTGCTCCCGGGCCCCTGGCCCTGAGATACAGTCCAAGTCGACTAAGTCGACCAAGTCGATCGTTTATATGCCAAGTCGATCGAGTCGACGAGAGGTCGACTAGTCGACAAAGTCGATCGAGTCGATCGTCGGCTGAGCCAAGTCGATCGTAGCGGTTCGACTCGATCGATCACGGGGTATATTCCACAGCACTTTCGTTGTGCCAGATCTTGACAAGGACGGCCACTCCAGAATCAATATACTTAATTGGTATCAGACACCTGAGGGATCATGTATACCTCGAGTAAAAAATAGATTATCAATTATGCGTATTTTCAATAAGACCTTATGCCTGTGAATTTTTATCCCCCCGGGGGATGATTTTACGCGATGGGGGATAGAAATGGTTTATCCCGCGGATAATCTATACCGGTAGATTCCATCCATTGTGGGGCGTGGTGGCTCAGTGGTAAGTTCGGCGCCTTATGACCGGAGGGTTGCAGGTTCGAATCCCACTCTAGCCGCTGCGTACGGACCTTGGGCAAGTCCTTCACTCGCAATTGCTCGTGGCGCTTGGGCGTGAAAATTCCGGCACAGTATCAAATGCTGTAGTCGGGTGCGCCTCTGAGTTACTGTAGTAGTTGACTTTGAGAGGCGCTATAGAAATATCCGGAATAAATAAAAATCCGGGGGATAAATTTATTCATCCCCCGGATAATTTTAGGACGGATAGTCTGTCACGTGACACCGGCGGTAAAACCGCGGTAATGGTAGCATGTTTTATAGTAGGCCTATAAAGTAATTTAAAATTCCAGTTTCAGTTCCCATTCAGTTTTCGACGCAACAGGCTTACACCATCATATCTATGTTTAGGTCTAAATACATATCGATTAGATCTAAATAGACATATCGATGGCTTACACTATTTATATTTTCTACTTCCTGTTTCCGGTTCGTGTTGCACACATTGTTTTTCAGTAAAACATTTTAAACGACATGGGAAAAACTGTTGAAACAAAAAAGCGACTGAATTTGTGGCACAGGTCGGTACTTGGGTGCAGCTTCCGATTTTCACCAAATTTTACCTGGTGATACCTGGGACCTAAAGTAGTCTAACGCGCCTATTCCCGACTTCGGGAAATGATCCAACAATTTTTTACAATTTTTTTTAATTCTATAAAACTCAATGGAAAACCATGTTTACCGGTGATGTTTTTACTCTTATAGCGGAAGCACTAAGGCTAAGATCTAAGGCTCCACATTATTTAGAAATTTTATAGCGCAACACACGTCATAAAATGTTTTATATAAGTAAGTAAGTAAGTAAGTATATTCTTTATTACACCATTAGCAAACACACAATGGGACAGAAGCCTAGCTTGGAAGTGGCGCTTCGCCGCTTTATAAATTTGAAGTTTACAATTAAAGGGCTTGCAGCAATAACCAAGTATGTCCGATTTTTTGAGTGTTGGGAAAATGGCTTCAAAGATTTGACACTTCAAACTGTTGTATCTAAGCCATTTTACGAGATATCGACAAGCTGTTTGAGACACCGTCTGAGTTGTTATTGTCTTTCACGAAATTGTTACATAATGCAATGCAAAAGATAACTTTAATTTAGAATAGATGAGGTGAAATAACCATATAATAAAGTCTGTATTGCTTATATTTAACTAAATTCATTATTTCATACTGTATGTTAATAACTATGATAAGCTAAAATAGCAATAACCTTTTGGAAGTAGGCCTACTTGTATGTTAGTTATCACTTGTAAAGGGACCGGAAGTACAGAGGGTGCTATATCACCGGGTAAGCTACCACATCAGCATGTGAATCGGCCAACATGCCTAAGGAAAACAATGCCTAAATTCCGTTACTGCATACAAGTTTTGCCAGGACTTTCAACTCAGGAATTTGGTTCCACGACAAAAGGTTCACGACAAATGGTTCACCGACAAATGGTTCACGGACAAAAGGTTCACGACAAATGGTTCACGACAAAAGGTTCACGACAAATGGTTCACGGACAAAAGGTTCACCGACAAAAGGTTCACAGGCGAAAGGATAACGATATTCCAGCTTCTAGGTTGAGCGATATTTTCATTGGTTTCATATCATTTTCATCGCTCTTCCAGCTTCTTGTTTCAGCTCATTTTCGTCGCTCATCCAGATTTTAGTTTAATCTACGACATAAGTTCATCGCTCTTCCAGCTTCTAGTTCTAAGCGTTAATACGACATATTTTTATCGCCCTTCCAGCTTCTAGTTTTAAGCGTTAATACGACACATTTTCATCACTCTTCCAGCATCTAGTTTTTAAGCGTTAATACAACATATTTTCATCGGTCATCCAGATTCTAGTTTTTAAGCGTTAATACGACATATTTTCATCGCCCTTCCAGCTTCTAGTTCTAAGTGTTAATTAATACGACACATTTTCATCGCTCTTCCAGCTTTTAGTTTACATGTTAATGTGACACATTTTCATCGCTCATCCAGCTTCTACTTTACATGTTAATATGAGACATTTTCATCGCTCATCCAGCCTCTAGTTCTAAGGGTTAATACCAAGCATTTTCATCCATCTTCCAGATTCTAGTGCTAAGCGTTAATACGAAACATTTTCATCGCCCTTCCAGCTTCTAGTTCTAAGCGTTAATACGAAACATTTTCATCGAACTTCCAGCTTCTTGCTCTAAGCGTTAATGCGACATATTTTCATCGCCCTTCCAGCTTCTAGTTCTAAGCGTTAATACCAAACATTTTCATCCATCTTCCAGATTCTAGTGCTAAGCGTTACTACGAAACATTTTCATCGAACTTCCAGCTTCTTGATTAGATTTTAATCGTCATACCGCTTCCAGTTTAATTAACATTTTAATCGTTCATCCCGCTCCTAGTTTAACTAACACTTTAATCTTCATCCCAACCGTAGTTTAACCCATTTACCGCCGCTATTAGAAATAGCCACCGGATTAAGCTGTAACTGATACTAGGTCATCAATATTATGCCAATAAACTTCTGACAGGGCATTTTTATTGGAATTATATGTAGTGTCCTAGTTATAGGACGTTGCGTTTTCGCAACATCGGCGGGAAAGATGTATTTGTTAACTATAATGATGTTCTATTAGTTATCGATTATGTTCGCCGTCATTTCAATAAAAATGTTTGTGCATGCTGTAAACTGATTCAAGTTCAATGTCACTTGCTTCCATGGTATTGAGCAAGGCACTCGACGTGCATGCGATACACGTGTAGTACGTGGTTCTGTGGCACAACCGACAACGCAGTCGTCGACCATCTTCGTTCTTGGCAATGATGTGCTGTGCTGCATCATAGGCGTAGACTCTGGGAGGGGAGCCGGGGCATGTGCCCCCCCCAATAATTGGGGTGGACATTCAATGCAACAAGCGTAGAATGAAGAACCAAATTCCCCCTATTTTGGACAAGTGTACGCCAGTGCTGTGCATAGGCCTACAGTGTACTCTGTGTTATCAGGCTAAATACCTCGTAATCCCAAAATTCTTAAAAAACTCGCTCTTGCTTATCACCTGTTTGATCAACTGCCACATCTTTATCTTCTCCTTGTTGACAGGGCTCAATGTAAATTTTGGTTCTTGGCATTGCCAATCCTCTTTCGTTGGCTTGGAAGAGTTAGGCGGCTTTGAAGGTAGTCGTTGCTTCTTGGCCGGAAAGGGCGTTGAATCCACTGACTCTTCCATAGGCGTGTGAGTATCGGACACGAGATCAGTCTGCCGCCTGGAAGACTTTGAAGATACTCTGGAGCTGTGTCCTTCGAATAAACATGCTGCAGTGGTTCGTCTGACCTTTCCGATAGCTGCTGCCTGGAAGACTTGTACCTTGCTGACACCCGTGGCTTTCTTCTTGACTTCGATTGCGTTTCACGCGAGGTATGCCTAGTGTGCGGTGACCGTTGGTTTGACATTGATGCATCAGAGCAATGGACTTCCACATGCCCGGCACCGTCTTCTGGCATCACATCGGTAGTCATGAGCTAATTTTCGTCAAAATGTTCGCTATCGCTTTGCTAATCAACTTAGGATGGGGGTGGTGATATCATCTTCTTCAAATATCATTGGGACAGCCTCCCTCAAGCAATAGAACTTCTTCCTCAGCCTCCTCTGAAAAATGCAATGTGCATCTTTCAAAGTATGCCCAATGAAGAGTGGCAGCACTGAGCACGCCATCATTTATGAATCACTAAATTGAAATTGTTGTAAGTGATCGTAAACTGACATAAGTTTATCTGAATCACTTGGTGTCACACTGTGCATATCGTTTTCCGCCGAAGTTGCGAAAACGCAACAATGTGTATATATCGCATTCCGCCGAAGTTACGAAAACGCAACATCAAAATTTCGGACATTGGGGTATCGGCATATAATGAGACATACTATTAATAAACAAATAATATTAAATACTCACCTAAGTACTTCAAAAGAGACAGGATCGCTTCTGAGAAATATAACGTCTTATGGCAGAAGAAAATTCTTGAACAAAACTACTAGTTAGACGTCAAAAACCACGAATTTTGCGCAACTCAGAAAAAATTGCAGACAACAGCAAAGATTATATTTTTGACACCAGCAGACGTAGTGAACACCCAGGAAGTAAGACAAAAAGAATTTGCGTGAATTTCTCGAGTCTTGATTTTTTTTCAAATTTCCAAACAGTGCGTTGCGTTTTCGCAACGTTGGCGGCAAATGGGTTAATTAACTTTTTAATCCTTCATCCCGCTGCTAGTTTAATTAACATTTTAATCATTCATCCCGCTCCTAGTTTTATTAACATTTTAATCGTCATCCAGATCCTAGTTTAATTAACTTTTTAATCGTTCATCCCGCCTCTAGTTTAATTTACATTTTAATCGTTGATCCCGCTTCCTGTTTAATTAACTTTTTAATCGTTCATCCCGCTTCTAGTTTTATTAACATTTTAATCATTCATCACGCTCCTAGTTTTATTAACATTTTAATCGTCATCCCGATCCTAGTTTAATTAACTTTTTAATCGTTCATCCCGCCTCTAGTTTAATTTACATTTTAATCGTCATCCCGTTTCTACTATAATTTACATTTTAGTCGTCATCCCGCTTCTACTTTAATTAACTTTTTAATCGTTCGTCACGCTCTCAGTTAAATTAAACTAGAGGCGGGATGAACGATTAAAATGTCAGTTAAACTAGCAGCGGGATGAACGATCAAACAGTTAGTTTTACTAGGAGCGGGATGATCCCTTAAAAGGTTAATTAAACTGGAAGCGGGATCAACGGCTAAGAGGCTAGTTAAACAGGAAGCGGGATCGACGATTAAAATATAATTAAAATAGAAGCGGGATGAACTATTGAAATGTTAATTAAACTAGAAGCGGGATGAACGACTAAAAAGTTAATTAAAGTAGAAGCGGGGTGAACCGTTAAAAAGTTAATTAAACTGGAAGCGGGATCAACGATTAAAAAGTTAATTAAACTAGGAGCGGCATGAATGATTAAAATGTTATTTAAACTAGCAGCGGGATGAACGATTAAAAAGTTAATTAAACTAGGGTCGGGATGACGATTAAAATGTTAATTAAAGTAGAAGCGGGTTGAACGATTAAAATGTAAATTAAACTAGAAGCTGGAAGGGCGATGAAAATATGTCGTATTAGCATTAAAAGTAGAAGCTGGAAGGGCGATGAAAATGTGTCGTATTAACGCTTAGAACTAGCAGCTGGAAGGGCGATGAAAATATGTCGTATTTACGCTTAAAACCTAGAAACTGGATGAGCGATGAAAATATGTCGCATTAACGCTTAAAACTAGAAGCTGGATGAGCGATGAAAATGTGTCATGTTAACGCTTAGAACTAGAAGCTGGAAGGGCGAAGAAAATGTTTCGTATTAACGCTTAGAACTAGAAGCTGGAAGGGCGATGAAAATATGTCGCATTAACGCGTAGAACAAGAAGCTGGATGAGCGATGAAAATGTGGCATATTAAGATGTAAACTAGAAGCTGGAAGGGCGATGAAAATATGTCGTATTACCGCTCAGAAGAAGGTGGAAGTTCGATGAAAATGTTTCGTATTAACGCTTAGAACTAGAAGCTGGAAGGGCGATGAAAATATGTCGTATTAACGCTTAAAACCTAGAAGCTGGATGAGCGATGAAAATATGTCGTATTAACGCTTAGAACTAGAAGCTGGAAGGTCGATGAACTTATGTCGTAGATTAAACTAAAAGTTGGATGAGCGACGAAAATGAGCTGAAACAAGAAGCTGGAAGAGCGATGAAAATGATATGAAACCAATGAAAATATCGCTAAACCTAGAAGCTGGAATATCGTTATCCTTTCGAATGTGAACCTTTTGTCGGTGAACCTTTTGTCCGTGAACCATTTGTCGTGAACCTTTTGTCGTGAACCTTTTGTCGTGAACCATTTGTCGTGAACCTTTTGTCGGTGAACCTTTTGTCCGTGAACCTTTTGTCGTGACACCCAGGAATATCCATTTCTGACACAAACACAACCTCATCCAGCACGTTCTATGGATCGCAATCTTCCAGCAAAAGTGTAGTTCAGGCGCATCTACACTTCTGCCTGAAGATCCAGTAGGTTCCACGGAGAAGTGGTAAACGTGACAGCATAACACCAAAAGGCTCGCGCACAGTACTAGAATCGGTACATAAGACTCATTCTTCATTGCACTTCTGTTTGTTAGCAAATGCAACACTGTAACGGTTATCACAAGTGATAACTAAATGCAGTACAAGTACCTTATTTAGTATTTAATTTAACAAAGTATTTAACTTAGTAGGCCTACAAGTAAAAGTACAAGTGATAACTAACATACAAGTACTTCCAAAAAAATCGATATATCACTACTGATTAAAGTAACATTTAATACAAGTAATACTTAAACCTGTATACCACAAATGATAACTAAAATTTAATACAAGCAATACTTGAACCTGTATACCACAAGTGATCACTAAAATTAAGTACAAATAATACTGAAATAAGTATATCAGAAGCGATACTTTGGACGTGTACATCAGTAACATGGAGGCAACAAGCAACAAACAGAAAGAAGAAAAGTATTCTACGTTGCACATAAAATAATACAACACCACTTTCAGTTTCCGAAAACAGTGTAAAAACTGTAAGTAATATTGTGGCGTTTGATTCGCCCTCTGGCGACCACGCGCCCTGTTGCAAGGCATCGCCTGGCAGGACAAAATGTGAAGGATTCGAACCCGGATCAGTGTGGGACCTAACTCTACACCATCTGTATCAAGCGCTTTATATTTAATCGGTACCAAGGATGGGTGTCTACATATGTCTGCGTGAATGGTAGGTTCATCTGCCATTACAACAGTATTTTCGGCGGGAAAAGTTCCCGCGCAAACGGCCAACTTCCCGCGCTAACTATGCCACACTGGTTTCTACCTGTTCTTGGCGGGAAATAAAGTTTCTCATTAGCGCCGTCATCTATATGAAGGATCTTTCTTCTCCAGTCCTTCCCAACACTTCTTCAGCGTGGCTACAGTAAGATAATCAAACACGGAGACTGCGAATTGAGATGTTACGGGTAGTTCTCTCGATGTTATCGAACGGTCACCTTCCCCGTATTAATCGAATAGCTTCAACAGAATCGTTCCCCGTAATTCACTGGACATCACCAGCGGGATATTTGCCCGCACTTTACCGATACAACAGCGGGTTGTTACCTTGTATTTTACCGGACGTTACCAGCGGAATCCTTCTTTGCACTTTATCGATGCAGACCTGTGTTTTCTTTATTGCTGAAAATCGGTCTCCCCCCGAGGTATACTCAGCCTGTTAAACTCCAACAATCGGAGAACAACACGAGAACCATCGTTTCTTGATACTCTCTCCTTGGATGACCTCTTCAATCATTACACGGATACCATGTCTCAGCTAATCAACCAAGTGCTCCCGCTTCGGGCAGTTCGCACGCGACATAGACCACTTGCACTATGGCTTGATGCCGAGCGTCATGGATTTCGTCGTCGCACGCGTTGCCTGCAAATGCGTTATCGACGATCTCGCGACCCTACTGACCATCGTGAGTGGGTGACCCAACTTTGAGCGTTGCATCGCTTCTATCACCAGAAGGGGCACTCTACTGAAACCCTTCTGCTCCATCTCCTCTCTGACATCTACCGTGCTATCGATAGATCCGAGGTCACTCTCTTGGCCCTCTATGACGTGAGTGCTGCCTTTGATTCTGTTGACCATTAAATTCTTCTGCACCGCCTTTCCTTATCGTTTGGCATTAAGGTCTTGCCTCTAGCCTGGCTTGCATCCTACCTGACTGACCGCTCCTCTTCTACTGTCTTTTGCTCTACTCGTTCTCCTTGGCTTCCTGCACCTTTTGGTCTCCCCCAGGGTTCAGTTCTTGGTCCTCTACTATACATCCTTTTTACTGCTGATCTAGATTCTCTTCTCGCATCTTGCTCACTCCTGAGTCACTGCTATCCGGATGACGTCCAATCCTACGCCAATTGTTCCGCAACTGAGGCAGCTGCAGCTGTTCGGCTCATGTCTAGCGCTACTAGCACCCTTAATGATTGGATGTCTTCAAATCGTTTGCGTCTCAACCCCTTGAAGACACAATATATTTGGTTTGGCACTCGCCAACAGTTGGCCAAGATCGACCTGGTCTCCCTTGCCACTGAATTCCCATCCTTCTATTTTCCTCTTCTGTTCGTGACCTTGGTGTTATTTTGGATCAGGAACTTTCTTTTACTGAGCATATCCATGGGCTGACGCGTGCTTGCTACTACCAACTGCGTCAGCTCCGAGTCGTTTCCCGTTCTCTTTCTTTTTCTGCAGCCTCCACCTTGGTTCACGCATTTGTTGTAAATCGCTTAGATTACTGCTCTTCTCTCTTTGTTGGACACCCTCAGGTCCGTCTTTCTTGTCTCGAGAGGGTTTTGCGGACGGCTGCACGCTTGGTTGGGGGTATCCCCAGATTTGATCATATTTCCGAATACATGAGAGATGTCCTTCACTGGCTCCCAGTTCAGCAGCGCATCCTTTACAGGGTCTCCTCAATGGCCTGGCAATGTGTCTTAGGCCGGGCACCGGCTTACCTTTGTGAGTTCTTTACTCTTACTTCTTCTTGTGCGGGGCGCAGATCCCTGCGCTCAGCATCCCGGGGAGACTTCGTTATTCCTTACGCTCGTACCGCCATAGCACAGCGTAGGGCAATCTCGGTGGTTGGTCCTGCCGTTTAGAATGATCTACCTCTTAAGATTCGCTCCCTTCCTAGGGATTTCTCTGGTTCCTTTTCCAGTCTCCTTAAGACATTTCTTTTTGACTGGGCCTGGGTCGGGAGTTCCTCTGAATAGATTCCTTGAAGGGGCGCTATATAAATGTTTTAGATAGATAGATAGATAGATAGATAGATAGATAGATAGATAGATAGATAGATAGATAGATAGATAGATAGATAGATAGATAGATAGATAGATTGGCAGGGCCTTGTTGAACAACATTAAGACAACCCAAAACGTCTTTGGTCCACGATCTCCGGCCTCCTGGGACAAGGCACATGCTCAGTAGGTTCTCCTCCCTTTTCTGCTGAGGATTTTCTCCAGATGATGACAGGGAAGATTGCTGATCTTCGAGCGAAGACTCACGATGCCCCTCCTCCGCAATTCTCCCACACGGAACAAACCATCGAAGGATTTCGTCCAATCCTTGAAACGGAACTTCGTAAAATAATTGGATCATCAAGCAAAAAATCATGCGAACTGGACCCTCTCCCCCCATTTATTTTGGTGAACATATAAGACGATTTAGCTCCATTTCTCAATTTTTTTAACAGGTCGCTTTCTGAGGGTTATCTACCTGCTTCCCAAAAACGAGCTATTGCTTTCCCAACCTTGAAAAAGCAAAACCTTGACCAAAATGCCTGTCAAAATTACCGGCCCATTTCCCATCTTTATTTCCTCTCAACGTCCCTTGAAAGACTAGTCTCACTTCAGCTACTTTCTTACTTTGAGCAAGCTGGGCTCCTGCCGGCCGCCCAGTCTGGCTTCCGGGGCCACCATTCCACAGAAACATCTCTCTAATCCCTACTGTCTGATAGTTATACAGCTATTGATCACTCTCATCTCTGTCTTCTGGCGCTTTTTGATGTGTCATCTGCGTTTGACATGGTTGATCAGGAGATCCTGCTTCAGCGACTGGAACTGTCCTATGGCCTCTCTGGTATTCCTCTTCTTTGGTTTAAATCCTACCTCTCTGACCGCTCACAGTTGGCTGTCCTCGGTGAAACCAGGACTCAGTGAACAGAGGTTGAATTTGGTGTTCCCCAGGGCTCGGTGCTCGGTCCCATCCTATACATCCTCTTCACTGCTGATATCCCGTCTCTATTTACTAAACATGGGGCAAATGGCCATCTTTATGCAGATGATGCTCAGGCTTCTGTACATGATCCGTCAACTGATCAACTCTCCCTTGTTTGCTCCATTGACCATCTTGTCTCTGACCTTCACTACTGGATGTCAACTAACAGTCTGTGCCTAAACACTTGTAAGACTCAATTAATCTGGTTTGGGACTAGACAGCAGCTTGCTAAACTCAACTTTCCATTGCTGACTGAGAAATTTCCTGCTTACCTACTCTTCCACCGTCCGCGACTTGGGTGTCACACTTGAATCCTCCCTCACATTCAAAGAGCATATCTCCAACATGACTCGCTCCTGCTTCTTTCATCTGAGGCGTCTCAGGGCCATCAGACGCTCGGTCTCACCTTCTGCCTTTACCACCATAGTTCACGCATTTGTCTGCTCACGCTTGGACTACTGCAACTAGCTCCTCATGGGTCTCCCCAAGCAGCGTCTTTCCCCCCGTCAATCTGTTCTAAATGCTTCTGCTAGGCTCATCGCTCGACTCCCCCGGTTTGCCCATATCTCTACTTACATGCTGGATGTCCTTCACTGGCTCCCTATTGCTGCGCGCATCCGATATAAGATCCTCTTCCTTGTCTCTAAATCTCAGCAGCCTACTGCCCCGAAATATCTCTCGAACTATCTTCGAAAACCGCTATCTGCATATTCTTCTCGCTCATTGCGCTCTCTAAATCGTACCCCTTAGCGACACCTGGCGTACCCCTAGGGGTACGCCAGGTGTTTGAGAACCCCTGCCTTAGATCATAACTTTAGTTATAGATAGGCATATGTATGTAAATAAGTCATTATCGAATTGTTTATAATACTGTATATGTATGTAAATAAGACATTATAGAATTGTTTATAATACTGCTTGTGTTTAAACTGTCTTACATTCTTACTGATATTGTTTTTTTTGTATGTATTGTTGTAAAGTATGAACGTTTGACTTGTACTAATAAAAGATTACTTACTTACTTACTTACTTACTTACTTACTTACTTACTTACTTACTTACTTACTTACTTACTTACTTACTTACTTACTTACTTACTTACTTACTTACTTACTTACTTAGATGTCTAGTGTTGGAAAATACTAAAGATTAGCAAAGAAGAACCTATGAAACAAACACATAGGCCTACACAAACAGATGAATGAAACAAGCAAACACTAAGAATTTTTCAGGTCTCAAGCCCTCTCTGCCTATATAACAGTTTTTATGACGTTGTAGACGCATTGCGCTATAAACTTTCTAAATAATGTGGAGCCTTGGATCAGTCACGTGACTTCCGCTATACGAGTTAAAACATCACCGGTAAACATGGTTTTCCATTGAGTTTTATAGAATTTAATTTTTTTTTTAAATTGTCGGATCATTTCCCGAAGTCGGGAATAGGCGCGTTAGACTACTTCTGGTCCCAGGTATCACCAGGTAAAATTTGGTGAAAATCGGAAGCTGCATCCAAGTACCGACCTGTGCCGAATTTGTTTTGAAAGTTATTGAAGTTCAACTAAAAGTGATAGGTAGCCGTTTTGTAATTTGCTGAAATCACACGGCAATTTATGCGGCGCTCAGACTGCGAGGCTCGAACCCAAAGGTCGACCAGATGACTTCTCTTCAAAAGACCGTATCTTCTGTTGACAAGCATGCTTTAGCAAATACTACAGTGGACATTTGCCGGGTTTGTGCCCCTAAGATATACGTTAAGAATAATAATTTCAAGGACTAGAACTTTGAAATATTATTTGTAAAGTTGCATTGCGTGTTACTAATACAACCTTAGCTCCAAAGAGTCAAGACTGCAAAGACTACAAAGCCTAACATAAAGCCAGTTTAATCTAATGGTATGATACCCCTAAAATTCAGGATTAAAATCATGCTCGAAACGAATATGACACAGCACTAAATACCCTAATGGTGCTGAATGAATTAAACCCATTTCCCAAACAACAACTGAAAAAAGTGAAAACATGCAAATAGGGCCTACATAAATTTAATTTTATTGCTTCTAGCCATGAGATTTTTGTATTTCCTGAAGCTGTTAACTAGCCAGAAATAGTAAGACTTGGTTAATGCAAACTTTCGATGAGATAATCTGCTTTTATGTGTGTGTTTTATTAATTCAATCAGCAGTACATATAGCTTTGTAAGCTAATCATTGTTTTTCAAAATTTTAATTAGTAAAAACTTTTTACGGGGTATGTGATGTGGTTCCTGCTGGGGTGGGGACGGGATGGGGAAAACCTGTGGGGATGGGGCGGGGATGGGGACAAAGCATGAGGGGATGGGGCGGGGATGGGAGAACTTACTTGCTGCGGGTCGGGGATGGGGACGAGATTCTCTCCCCGCGTCACTCTCTACAATGAACACCAATCGGTTGTCTGTAAAATTATGCTGAGGAAATCAAAAGAGAATAAGAAACTCAAGCGCAGTTGAAAACCACCTACGGCAAAAAAACTAAAGACTAAACGACTAAAGACTAAAGACTATCATCATATAATATAATATAATATATCATTAAAAGCTAAAGACGACTACAAGAGGATACAGAATAATTAAAATTAACGAAATTAATTAAGCAGCCGATAACGGCGTCTTCAATATTGTGACGTCACACAATGGACGCGAAACCTTACACTTCGTATTCGTTAATGCTGTCGTACTTCTTATTGTAGGTATTATCGTGAAAGCATAATAATGATAAATAACAAAGATACTAAGTATTATTATTATTGTTATTATTATTATTACTATCATCATCAGCAGCAGCAGCATTATCATCATCATTACCATCATCATCACATCATCATCATCATCATCATCATCATCATCATCATCATCATCATCATCATCATCATCATGATCATCATCAGCAGCATATTGCAATCTAATAGAAGAAGAAGAAGAAGAAGAAGAAGAAGAAGAAGAAGAAGAAGAAGAAGAAGTAGAAGAGGAAGAGGAGGAGGAGGAGGAGGAGGAGGAGGAAGAGGAAGAGGAAGAGGAGGAAGAAGTAGTAGTAGAAGAAGAAGAAGAAGAAGAAGAAGAAGAGGAGGAGGAGGAGGAGGAGGAGGAGGAAGAGGAAGAAGAAGAGGAAGAAGTAGTAGTAGAAGAAGAAGAAGAAGAAGAAGAAGAAGAAGAAGAAGAAGAAGGAGAAGGAGAAGGAGAAGGAGAAGGAGAAGGAGAAGGAGATGGAGATGGAGATGGAGATGGAGATGGAGATGGAGAAGGAGAACGAGGAGGAGAAGAAGAAGAAGAAGAGGAAGAAGAAGAAGAAGAAAGAAGAAGAAAAAGAAGAGGGGAGGAGGAGGATAGGAGGAGTAGGAGGAGTAGGAGGAGTTCAAGTTGGCTAGGGGGTGCTGGTGGAGCAGAAATCTCCAACCAAATTACCAACCAAGTTTCTTCCGCGGTAGGAGGAAGAAATTTGGTCGGTTGAGTCATCCTCGATGTTTATTCACTACATGCAAGACAATCTTAATCAACATTTTTGAAGACAATCTTAATTGGTGTATTGAAAAGCGACATAATACAGTATCAGTATCGAATGCAACAAGTCATAATTGGTTGAATTAATTAGCTGAAAAGAGATGTTGAACCTGTTTCTACTGCTAAATTGGGCTAAGTTATAATCGAAATCGTCAATGTAACAAAATGACCTTGACCATGACCTTTCAAGGTGAAGATAACCCCGAATGGCGACAATAATATCAGAAATGAATTCCGCATACCAAAATTAGTTGAAGTAGAGATATTACACCTGTTTCTACTGCTAATTTCAGCTAAGTTATAATCGAAATCGTCGATAGAACAAAATGACCTTGACCGTGACCTTTCAAGGTGAAGATGATCCCAAATTGAGAAAACAATATCAGAAATGAATTCCACATACCTGAATTAGGGGTCTCGCGCACTGGGAGCGCCTCTGAATGGTCTATACCGCGAGAGGCGCTTTATAAATGCCCATATACAATACAATACAATAGTTGAAGTAGAGATATTACACCTGTTTCGTATGCTATATTCAGCTAAGTTATATTCGAAATTGTCGCTGTAACAAAATGACCTTGACCGTGACCTTTCAAGGTGAAGATGATCCCAAATTGCGAGAACAACATCAGAAATGAATTCCGCATACCGAAATTAGTTGAATTAGAGATATTACACCTGTTTCTACTGCTAAATTCGGCAAAGTTATATTCGAAATCGTCGATGTAACAAAATTACCTTTACCCTGACCTTTCAAGGTGAAGATGACCCCGAATGGCGAAAACAATATCAGAAATGAATTCCACATACCGAAATTAGTCAGATTAGAGGTATTACTCGTGCATATACTTTAAAAAACAAAGAAGATGATTTTTCCAATATGGCCGACGGCGACCATTTTGGATTTGGCCATAGCGTCATTTCTCTCATTGTGGGAGAAAAGTACCTCGGTGATTTTTCATGTCTAGGGACCCATTGACTAAGTGGAAGTGAGAAATTCCCCCAACACCATTTTGCACACAGGTCTTCAGGCCAGGTACTGGACTACTAACCTTATCGGGTCAGTCGCGTGGAAATTACTTGATTTAGGATGATTGTACCAGCGCCTAGAACGATCATCGCGTGGCAAACGTCGTGGTTTCCTGCAGTGGCGAATTTACGATAGGTACAAACGAATCATGGCCTAAAAAGACACATTCCAGATGACGGAAAACTCACAAATTAAATGTACAATTAAAATAAGATAGTTTGGTTATGTCATTTGATGAGTTGTCTGAACTTTACACAGTAAAACATAATTGTGATTATCATTAAGTAGGTCCTAATAATTATGTTATGACCTAGTTAAACAAAATGTTTGGTGGAGCTTGTTAAATCCGCCCTTGGTTCTTTTTACAATTAGTAACGAACTGTTTTGGATTTCCACATGCTCCGCCTGTGAGTCCTCAGGATTTAACAATCAAGATTCCAGCTCCACACGACATCTGTTGTCAATAAAATTATGGCAGGATTATTTTTTCATCGAGTACTCACTATATGCTCGTACTTTAAAATGTCACCTTTCCTGCATCAACCGATTTACCCTTCTTCCATGAGTTTATCTTCGGGAAGAGAGCATCGGAAACGCTTACTGTGTTTGTCAACAGCTAAGTGTGGGGATTTTCCTGGTCCTACGACCGAAACGTTTTACAACAGCTGTTGTAAATGTGAGACTTTGTTTTGCATTAAAAAATCCTACCTACATACTTACTGAAGTTGACAACGCATACCTTGCCTGCAGCGTATGAGACTGAAATTTAAATTTACCCAGGCCTGTAAAACCGCACAGTAGCACTTTAAAGTCAATAAAATACGCGAAATTTGTAGGCTAAATAACACAATGAAAGTTACCAATCGTGCGCAAAATAGTTCTTTTAGCTTAATAATTATATCAACCGGATCTCCTGATCTGGTAACGGACTCGTGCCTCCATTTGACTATCCTTTGTACACGCCATAGACTCTTGAATAAGCTGGTGCCATGCGCTTACCTTTCAAATGGCGCATTCGAAATTTGGAGTTTACGATTACGATTAGGGGAGACTTGGGACCCTTGATACTAAGTAGTTATATATTAACTTACTGATTTAATAATAGCAAGCAGGGTACCAGCGTTTTGAGAAATGCATTTCGACTTACTTCCTGTATGATTTGCTCAATACGCTGAAACCCTTCTTGCGATTATTAAATCAGTAAGTAAATAGATAACTACTTAGTATCAAGGGTGCCTTAGTATCAAGGGTGCCAAGTCTCCCCTACAATTAATCTGTATTTGACGAGACTCAACTCTTATGTGTTGCCAGACCAATTAAGAATCAAGTTTCATCAATGACACAGTCTGTCTTTTGTCAGCCCCAATCTTTTCCTTGGCTACAAACTATTTAGGAGTTTATGTAGATATAGGCCTATACAGGCACTAATGCGCTACAAATATATTCGTTATCGCGATGAGGCAGGAAACGTTTTTCTAAAAATAGACGCCAATCAATTTCCGTCCTGGTTCTTGACGCAACCACTGAGTATAGGACTTCGTATTTTTCATTATGGTTATTGTTAATTAAATCAGTAGCAGTTATTCACATGTTGAAAGTTCTTAGAAAGTAACCGTTTGAAACTAGAAAAGGCTCGTGTATTACAGTAAATTGTATCGCATAATTATGAAGAACTCTACATTTTGATTTCCCTAGGCTATACGAGGCCTACGAGCAAAATGGACGCCTCTGTTGGAAAACACAAGCGAAAAGAAAACGAAAGTAATCGTAAACGAGAAAATACTGAATTTCAATTGTCTACATCTCGAGAAAGAGGTATGCGGAAAGAAACAATTTTATTAGGCCCTATAGGCCCTTTACTAACACCCAAACAGAAAAAGAATCGACGATACTACAGTTTTTAGAGCTCGGTTCGAACAATCTTGAAATGTGAGATCTCACACGGTTGCAGTTGGTTGTCAGTAGGCCAAGTACCGCTTGTCCTAAGTAAACAAGTAAGTAAGTAATCTATATTCTTTATTAACCAATTGCTACTCACGCTTTGGTGTACAGGCATCTTATGAAACCAGGTTAAAAGTGTATAACATCCTAACAGTGAAATAATTAAGTGCGCATCAGGCTGTCGGCTGCAGGGATTATGCGGTCAAGGGCTCGGGCACGGAGGGAGTATTAGGAAGATTTGACTGGAGGTAGTAGCCCAGGTCAGTCAGTATCGGCGTTATCGCAAAGTTGTTCAAACTTCAGGTAGACCTCGGGGAGGTAAGGCGTATCAGTAAGCGTGTAAAAACCCGAAGTCCATTGTTGTCCTTACTGTCCGGTGTAGGAGGCTGAATAGACTCCCCGTATAAAAGCACTCCCGGAGTGTACATGTATATATCCTAGGACAGAATGACTCGGGAGTTAATTGATACTAATACAAAAACACCACCCTGCGAATAAACACTCCCCTAGTGTCTTCGCTTGAGATCGCAACAAATAACTGGTGGAGTTAATTCATCCTAGGACAAATTGAAAGGGGAGTTGATTCTTCCTAGGACCAAATGACTCGGAGGCTCATTCTTCCTATGATAAGCTGAAAGGGTGTTGATTCTTCCTATTTATTTAGCTTTTGCAGTTTGCGCATAGCCACTAAACAGCAGCCTCATCGGCTTAGGATTCTTCCTAGGACCAGATGACTCGGGGAGTTAATTCTTCCTAGGATAAACTGAAAGGGGAGTTCATTCTTCCTAGGACCAAATGACTCGTAGGGTTCATTCTTCCTAGGACAAATTGAAAGGGAGTTGATTCTTCCTAGGACCAAATGACTCGGGGAGTCTATTCTTCCTAGGAAAAACTGAGAGGGGAGTTCATTCTTCCTAGGAGCAAATGACTCGTGGAGTTCTTTCCTCCTAGGACAAATTGAAAGGGGAGTTGATTCTTCCTAGGACCAAATGACTCGGGGAGTTTATTCTTCCTAGGATAAACTGAAAGGGGAGTTCATTTTTCCTAGGACCAAATGACTCGGGGAGTTTATTCTCCCTAGGATAAACTGAAAGGGGAGTTGATTCTTCCTAGGACCAAATGACTCGTGGAGTTAATTCTTCCTAGGACAAATTAAAAGGGGAGTTGATTCTTCCAAGGACCAAATGACTCGGGGAGTTTATTCTTCCTAGGATAAGCTGAAGCGCGAGTTCATTCTTCCTAGGACCAAATGACTCGTGGAGTTCATTCCTCCTAGGACAAATTGAAAGGGGAGTTCATTCTTCCTAGGACCAAATGACTCGTGGAGTTCATTCTTCCTAGGACAAATTGAAAGGGAGTTGATTCTTCCTAGGACCATATGACTCGGGGAGTCTATTCTTCCTAGGACAAATTGAAAGGGGAGTTGATTCCTCCTAGGACCAAATGACTCGGGGAGTTTATTCTACCTAGGAAAAACTGAAAGGGGAGTTCATTCTTCCTAGGACCAAATGACTCGGGGAGTTTATTCGCCCTCGGATAAACTGAAAGGGGAGTTGATTCTTCCTAGGACCAAATGACTCGTGGAGTTCATTCTTCCTAGGACAAATTGAAAGGACAGTTGATTCTTCCAAGGACCCAATGTCTCGGGGAGTTTATTCTCCCTAGGATAAATTGAAAGGGGAGTTGATTCTTCCTAGGACCAAATGACTCGTGGAGTTCATTCCTCCTGGGACAAATTGAAAGGGGAGTTCATTCTTCCTAGGACCAAGTGACTCGGGGAGTTTATTCTTCCTAGGATAAACTGAATGGAGAGTTCATTGTTCCTAGGACCAAATGACTCGTGGAGTTCATTCCTCCTAGGACAAATTGAAACGGGAGTTGATTCTTCCTAGGACCAAATGACTCGGGGAGTTTATTCATCCTAGGATAAACTGAAAGGGGAGTTCATTCTTCCTAGGACCAAATGACTCGTGGAGTTAATTCTTCCTAGGACAAATTGAAAGGGGAGTTGATTCCTCCTAGGACCAAATGACTCGGGGAGTTTATTCTACCTAGGAAAAACTGAAAGGGGAGTTCATTCTTCCTAGGACCAAATGACTAGTATAGTTCATTCCTCCTAGGACAAATGGAAAGGGAGTTGATTCTTCTTAGGACCAAATGACTCGGGGAGTTTATTCTTTCTAGGATAAACTGAAAGGGGAGTTCATTCTTCCTAGGACCAAATGACTCGTGGAGTTCATTCCTCCTAGGACAAATTGAAAGGGGAGTTGATTCTTCCTAGGACCAAATGACTCGGGACTTTATTCTTCCTAGGATAAACTGAATGGGGACTTGATTCTTCCTAGGACAAAATGACTCGGGGAGTTTATTCTTCCTAGGACCAAATGACTTGTGGAGTTCTTTCTTCCTATGACAAATAGAACAAGTTGGAAGCATTGGACCTCATCAGATAGAACTACAAGACAAGTCTCACAGAAGGAAAGGTAGGCAAAAAGGAAGTTTGATGAGAACAAATGGAGAATGAAGAATGAAAAACGAACCACAGACGAGGAAGAGATGACAGTGTTTGAAGTGGACTATAGAAAGAGTTTGAAGAGTAACAGGATATCATGGAAGAATCAGTGAATGACAATTGTAGTGATGAAGACAAAAAGTACTTACTTCTTGAAGGTAAGTCTTCTGCTGATTCTGTGAAAACTATGAAGAGGGCAAAATACAATTCTGCAGACATAACCAACAGTCTAAGACACCACACTGGGCTGAGGGAGACAGAGGAGATTGCTACTGCTGCCTGGATTGATGTTACTCAGTTCGACACTACTTTGCTGATTGATCACAATAAGGTGAGGAGAGCTCAGAAGAGAGTCGTGAAAGTTTGAAAACGAACGTCAGCAGAATAACATCAGTTGTATTTTCTTTCATGGAGCGTCGTGATGAAACCAAGGTCATGTTGAAAGCAAAAGGGAATGGCGAAATGTATCCAGGTTTGGTGAAAGGAGAACACTATACAGTTTGCATGGGACCAGAAAGCAGATATCTGTGGCATTTTGTTCCTGCTCAAGCAACTGAAAAGAAAAAAACCTGCTGAAATAATTGTTGATAGCCTGGTTGAGTGTTCGAAAGCAAAAAGAGCAGACAAGGCTCTTCAAGCTATTGAAGGTGATTCCTGTAGGGGTATTCCTAAAAAAAAGATCATCACATTTTTTTTCTTGAAATGAATTCCTAAAAAAGTCGTCAAATTTTAGGAGAGAATTATCTTAAAATATGCAGTGGCACCAGAGGCGGATCCAGGGGGGCAATCCGGCCATGGCCCCCATTAAAATTTTCTTATGTTTACACACGGATGACTAAAAAAAGGTCATTAGTTTTTTTTCGGAGATGATTTCCTTCTGGATCCGCCCCTGTCTGGCACCCAGAGACAAAAGCAAAAGTCGGCGCCTATGGACTCGGGCATCGGTCTCTGAAGTTATCAAACAGTTTGCTTAGTGAGGCTGGAAGACCTATACCCCTAACTACGATGGACGTCTGCCACAAATGGAAAACTACATCAGTCGGTTGAGGGACCATCCATATATTACGTACGTAAAAATCCGGGAAAATTGGACCCCTCCCATCCCTGTACGCACGCGTACTTATTTCCTCCACCCTCCCCACCTGCGTACGTACGGTTGACGTACCCCCCCCGCAAGACCAGCTGCAGAATGTATCAGTTACATAGGTCCAGGCAGTGACTCTGCACTTAGGCCAGGTTGAAGGATGAGTAATCTATGAATTCACTGCCGAGTTATGTGATAATTTAATAATAGCGTTCAGAGGTAAGGTGGCATACAAGTGACACCTCTCCCATAGTCCTACTTCCTCTGGTAGTGTCGGGTAGCTGGAAAGACTTAACTCTAGCTCGCTTGAAGGCCAATCAATTTGAGGGCCCCTTTTCCTATGCGTACGTACATTATCAGTAGACCTCCACCCACACCACCCCCATTCGCAAGCGTACGCAAGCACATGCATTTCGCTTACCCCTCCCCTCCATGCGTACGTAATATATGGATGGCCCCTGAAGTTAGCGTCCAATCAGAATCGCTCGCGTACCCATAACACTCAGCATAAGTAGGTGAGTACATAGAGGACGGCTGGTCAGTCAGTCAGACTAATGTACATGTAGCAGATGTCCCTTTCATCACCCAAATACACTGAATTTATAGAATAGCGCTATATGATTTGTGTGTATGATGCAAATGATTTACCATAGTTATTGATTGGTATTAATCGTTTAATTAATTAACCAGCACGTAAGACCAGTACAATAGGGATAATTAATAATATAGAGTTAGGGGACAAGTTAGAGGGTATGAGAGTCGTCAACCGCAAGTTGTCAAGATTTCATTGGCCAATACGAAATTACTGGTTAAACTCAACGTCGATTGTCTGCTGGTGACGTGGCAGAGCGGAGTCGGTTAATCGCCGCTGATGGCGATAGTTGGTCGTGGTGAAGCTACGACGTTTGACTCAGGAAGAGGCAAACATTGGTGATAGAAATCGTCAAATGTTCACGTTAGTCGTGTAGAACAGAGTTCATACTACGATACGGCGAATTTTGGGATCGAAATCGGGCGACATTTAACAAAGTTAATATCGAACGATTAAAAACTGAAGTTTGCGAGCGAAGATGCGAACATAGCGTCTTCAAGCTGCAGTTCGATACGTGTATAACTACGAGCTAGTGATATGAACGATTGAACTTCGGATCGACAAGTAGTTTCGAAATACAGAGACTAAAAATTTGGCTTTCTGGGAACCTCCAGAAAGAATAATTCTACGTGGAAAGATCAGACCGGCACATACCTGTGTTGTTCTGAGCACGGACGAGGAAATCGGGAGATAACTCTTCAAATAAAACTTCGATAATCGGGCGAAGGACATTGTTGGTGAACTCGTCATACGAATGCCAAAAAGGAACTCCAATGGTGCACTACCACGGGAGGGTAATTTAATATGCTTATATTTAGCCTAGATATATAGAATATTTAAGATGCATACGTGCTGGTCTTAGGTAAGATAGGTTTAGTCTAGACTAGAGGATTGTTTAGGCGTGATCTATTATTGAACTGTGAAATAACTTGAATTGATTATATCGTTATAATACATATAATGACAAGCACAGGTCTTGTAATTGACTCTTCAACTGAATGATGTATGTTGTGAATTGTGGATGGGGGCTCTGAGCAAATGAAAATAGAAAAGCAACGAGGTATAAGATCCATACAAGTCCCTAAGAGATAACCAAACAAGGGGCCTATCTGCTAATAAGGTTATTAGCGATAGTAACGTTACAGTACAGGTCCCAGTATCAGGCAGAATTATCCTTTTTCAAAAATGTCTAGCATCGAGCAGCAGTGGCGTAGCAATGGGTTGTGCAGGTTGTGCAATGCACAAGGGCCTCCAGCGGTCAGAAGGGCCCCTTGCAGCAAGAAGTCATTTTTAGCCTACAAGTAAATCTACATGTAGGTCCTACAGCAAGTTAGCAACCCCTGTGATTGTTGCGACATGTGAAAGATCATTTACAAAATTGAAGCTAATCAAAAACTATCTAGGAAGTACAATGTCAGAAGAGCGGCTGAGAGACTTGGCAACGTTGTTAATAGAAAATGAACATGCCAGATAGCTTGACACTTCAAAAGTGGTAGATATTTTTACGCAATAGAAGGCGCACAAATGAACGTTTTAACTTTTCGGAATTTTCGGATTCTTCTTTTTAGACTACCGTAGACTAAACACTTGTCTAATTTGTATTGTTTCGTTATTTTTATCAACCAACCCAACTGTTTCACAATTTGACAGAATTTAAGTGTGGACAATTCATATTTTATCCGTCACAGCAGATGGAACAATGTTTTCAGATTAATTATCTCTAGTTTAAATTTTTGTGCTGGCCTGTAGAAATAAAAAAAAATTTACAAAAATAAATCGGAGAAAGTAATCAAAATGTAATTATTTAATTATTATTTAATATTTAATTATTATTTAATTGGGGTCCGATTTATGATATTTGCATATTTCTCACGGTGCGAAATATGCAAACAGCGTAAAAGCGCCAAGCATTTTTTGCACAGCGTTTTTTTTGTTTCAAATCGAAGGGGTTCAAGGGGCCCACCATCGAAGCTCTGCACAAGGGCCCCAAAAACCTTTCTACGCCACTGTCGAGCAGGTACTAATGTGATCCTCTGTAGCTGTCGTAATCTGTTCTCGTTTTGCGCTAAAGTAGCCGCCTTATTTGAACGATGATGTGATTTTAAAACATTTAATTGCGATAATCACGGTTAAGACGTCACGAAATCAATGGTTTCATCAACTTGCGCTTATAGTCATTCTTCCGTTGCTGTCTGGAACAGTTTGCCGTAGAAATTCGGGTAACTGACTCACTTATTTGTTATGTTAATTCAGCATAAAATTTGAATACATCATCTATTTGCTACTGTCTTCAGCAACTCACTAAGCCCTTCAGCCAGACTTCTAATGGCTTAATTGCAATCATGTGGTTTAACTTACCATGTCTTAATATTATCAGTTCTCTTAAAGTGTCGAAAGTTTAGTTTCAGAACAGCTGAAACCGTGGAAGGGATAACCCCTGAGATCTCTACGACACTTTCATATACGAACTTTAGAACGTGTCTCTGGTACGAAAGCTTCCTATTATATTTGGAAACACTGCGACGTGGGCACAATTATTACGTTCAAATAATAAATGCATATTTTTACATTCAGAAGAAGAAATCATTCGACGAGGTCTAAATTGGCTTTCTGAAGAACCCGAAGAGACAGAGAATTTGCTGAAGAAATAACTAATGATATCAATGACGGGTAAATTATGAGCCACGTTCCCATTATTACATGCAGTTAAATTTCGTCAAAGGAACTTCGTAGCAAAACTTAATAGATCATTGCCTACCTGTAGGCAATGCTCGATAAAATGCTCCTAGATAAAAGTTTTATTAAAGTATAAAGTGCCCTAGATAACCATAATCTAAATTTCATCCAGAAGTAGCGTACTGTTCCCAGGTATGGTTAGGCTTTGCTAACAAGCAGGAACTTGATCACTTGAGCGCAATTATCCGTAAGTTGGTTCATCTCGGCTACCTCCCTCCTTCTTTTCCTACTTTTGATGAACTTTGCAAAAAAGCTGATCGTGATCTCTTTAAGAACATTCTTAAAAACCCTAGTCACCTCCTCCATGACCTTCTACCTCCTGTTCATAAGACCGGGTATGATTTACGCCCACGTTCTCATAATCTGGTTCTCCCTAGATTTGACTCCCTTACCCGACGAGGTTTCCTGGGTAGAATGCTGTACAGCTAGGCTCTGTTGCTATTATTTTCATTTTCATTTATAATTTAACGTCATTATTACCTTTATATTTTTCTTTCCTCTTTGTGTATAATTGTATGTAAAGCGCTGTGCGTTTGCTAGCGTTTAATAAAGAATATACTTACTTACTTACTTACTTACTTTATGTGAAAAGTTGAAGCTGTCTTTGTTGCTTTCCGAAACTCCATGAAATGTCGTTACAGTCAATATGACTTTTATCCCAAACAGATTAATAAAAGAGAGGAAATGGAACTCAGCATTATTTTAGAGAAAGGAAGATTTTTGAAATTGTTTGGAGTTTATGTTTATGAAGGAGATAAACATGAACAAAGTCATCCGCTAAGTCAAAACGAAAGGCATCGGCAGGAATGTGAAAGGTCTGACAGGAGAAAGCATACTGTTATGAAATATGACGGAGAGATATTCGTTTCGGAATATAATAAAGAATTAAAGGAATTTGACTTATTAAGTCATGACAACCAAATTAATCCGAAGGATGAATTAATCACTGCAGAGAATAAAGTATACAACACAAGTGAAAGCATTCAAAGTCAGGATGTGACCAAAGTGGAAGGACTCGACAAGGTAATGCGGAAAACAGCACTGACAGCGTACCAAGAAGGTCTGCAAGAAACGAGTGGTTTTGATAAAATTTCGATGCGGAAGAAGAGATATATTCTTATGAAGTGAAATATGCCCGGAATGTGTTTAGTATGATCAGTGCCGGCCTTAGGATATTTCGGGCCCCGTGCAGAGTATAGGCCCTACTGTAAAATTGTTTTTATTGATGATCATTTTATTTTGGTAGATTGTTAATAAGTAAAACAAGTGAAATTTTACTCTACACGAGAATTCTGGAATATAGAGGAAATTGACCTTTATTTTATTGACAAAGAGAAGATTTAATCGAAACCATAATATTATTATTAGGATGTCTTGTTCATGTTAATTTGCTGTGACATTTTCGGGCCACCCTATGTTGCGGGCCCCGTGCGACCGCACGCTTCGCACGCTCCTAAGGCCGGCACTGATATGATTGTGTTAAATTGTTTTGGTGTGCAATAATTTCTTTCAGACAAAACTATATTACGCGCAATTCATGACTTTGATCTCAAAGACATTAATAAGCGAGAGGAGATGGAACTCAGCATTATATTAGAGAAATACGTAGAGAATGGAAGGATTGACGTGTCTGGTTACATATCGGTCGATATGAGAATAGAAATTAAAAAGAGCATGCTAGAGAAACTTCCAATATTGTCAAATCGAAAACCCAGATACCGCACTGGATATCATAGTTTGGCGAAGTCTCATTCTGTGCTGATTGATTAAAAACTCGCGTGACTTCTTCATTTAGTGCCCTTACAAAAGGACTTAATGATTTGTATGGATCAGAAGAATGCCACCGTGTTATGTGTATTGGAATGCCCACTAATAGACATTTCAATGGCATGAATGCCATTTTCTACGAAATAGGCAAAGGCATTCGCTAGCCAAGGAATGTTTATCTGGAATGTGGAAGGGCATCCGGTATCTAGAGAATGTGGAATGGCATCTGGTATCCAGAGAATGTTGCCTGTAATGTGAAAGGGCATGCGGTATCCAAGGAACGCTGTGAATGGCACGCACATGTAAACCTCTAGGTATCGGTATATGTGGCAAAAATGCCACGCGTCAGTATAGAAACCTAGGACGCAAACAGACGAGAAGATTTGGAAGAAGAGAAGCGAAGAAGTCGAACTACCGTTGAGGAACAACGACCCATCGTCAGATTCACGAGAAGGAGCCGATAACAGAGATTCGACATCAACAGTCCGAAAGCGATGCAGAAACGATCGAATCGTCCAACGAAGACGAAGCCCAGACGGAGAGACGGAATTCTACACGCAGCCGAAGAACTATCCCGACGCACAGGAAGTCCCATTCGAAAGTGCTCGACACTCTAACTCTGGATAATAAGCGGACGAATCGAACACGTAGGAAAGTATAATAATTAGTAAATGAGTTAGTTGTACAGAATCGACAGCGAAATAATAGTAAACCGATGGATCGTTCCGGTTGATTCGTTTATGCAACTAGCAACATAGGAATCTCTAACGAACGGATATTTACGTGCTTCGTGTGAATGCATTGCGCTAATGCATGAAACATCTTTCCATTGGAACGGAATGATTAGAATCTACGTCACCCGCAACCGTCTACCCAATAAGTTAGGAACTGCTAATCGTAATCGTAATCTCCAATTTTCTAAAGCGTCACTGTAAAGCTGAGCGCAAAGCACCAGCTTATTCACGAGCGCTGCGACGTATCCGAGGGGTTGTCCATAAATCGATGTCAGTTGGTGGTCCGAGTCCGGTTGCCTGAAAGACCAAAGAGAGGCAGAGCCGCTGTTACGGAGGGTTTCGTTGAGGACGAGATAGCTTGGAAGGCAGAGGATCAAATGGATTAGGAAAGGAAATCTTGAAGAGATGAGTTTTCAATTTGAAGTGGAAAGCCTGAGGTAGATGACGATGAGTGAGTGGCGGTATTGGTGGAGGAACTGAGAAAAAACGGAATTCGGGAGGAAGTTCATTCCAGAGTTGAGGAGCAGTGTGGGATATGGATCGGTTGGAGAACTTGAGGCGAGGAGTGACTGGGGGAGGGGAGACAGTGAGATGTGAGGATGAACGAGTAGACCGGGGTGGCTGGATAGTGAAGAGTTCGCGAAGGTATTTAGGCTGGGAGCATTGTATTGTGTTGTAGGTTAGCGACAAGACTTTGAAGTGGATTCGCTCAGGGATTTTCAGCCAGTGGAGCGATTTAAGAACAGGAGTGATATGGTGATGCTTAGGTGTCCTGGTGACGGCTCTGGCGAGAGAATTTTGGATGAGTTGTAGACGCTTAATTTGGGTGGATTCAAGGTTAAGAAAAATGGAATTGCAGTAATCAAGCTTAGAGTGGACAGTTGTGGTAGCGATAGTGGATGCAGTTTTAAAGTCAAACATGGGTCGGATGCGGCGGAGGTCACGAATATGCATGAAGCAGGTGTGCGAGAGGTTGGAGATGTGATTAGAGAAGGATAAATGTGGATCAAAAGTAACGCCAAGATTTCGAACAGGTGAGTCTGGGGTGAAAGTGAGAGATGAAGAGCTGGTGAGTAAGTTTATGGAAAGGTCGGGGATTTTCTTGATCTGATCTGGAAGGCCAAGGATAATAAATTCAGTTTTGGCAGGGTTGAGACAGAGGAGGTTGGAGGACATCCATTTAGAGATTAGGTTGACCACATCGAGTAGTTGAGCAATGAAGGCGGAGAAAGAGCGGGGGGAGAAGGAAATGAAGAGTTGGGTGTCGTCTGCATACAGATGGTGGTCAACAGAAGAGGATTTTATTAGATGGCTCAGGGGTGTAGTGTAGAGGATGAAGAGAAGTGGACCTAGGACGGAGCAACAGAAGAGGATTTTATTAGATGGCTCAGGGGTGTAGTGTAGAGGATGAAGAGAAGTGGACCTAGGACGGAGCCTTGAGGAGCACCACAAAAGAGTGGAAGGGCTTGTGACGAGTGGCTGGAGGCTTTAACAGAGAAGGAGCGTGAAGACAAGTAAGACTGGAACCAAAGTAGAGCATTGCCAGAGACGCTAAACCAAGAGGACAGCCGTAGGAGAAGTAGTTCGTGATCTATGGTGTCAAAAGCGGCAGAGATGTCGAGGAGACAGAGACAGGAGACTTGGTAGTGGAGAAGAAGACTTACGATGAAGAAGAGAGTTAACGGCTTCCCAGAGAAGTGTTGGATTTAAAGAGCTGGAGTGGATGAGTGATGAATGATACTTTTTCTTAGCGGCAGCAGTAAGTTTATGGTATTTGTTAGTGACAGATTTGAGAGTGATAAGGGCTGCAGTCTTGGCAATGGGGTCGATGGTGCGCTTGTAGGTGTATTCGAGGCGTCTGCGAAAGGTTTTGAATGCCTGAAGATAGGAAGTGAACCAAGGGTTATTGTTGTGTGTGCTGTGCTTGGTAATGAGTGGAGCATGTGTATCAAGAAGACCAGAGAGAGTGGAGTTATAGCAAGAAAGGAGGTCGTCGAGAGAAGAGGGAGGGTTAGGAACCAGTTGGGAGTTAAGGATATCTTGCAGGAAGGCCTTCCGGTCGATGGATCCAATGCGACGGAAAGAATAGGAGGATGCAAGAGGCCGAGGAAAAGGTTTAATTTCGAGATCAGAAATGATTAAGTAATGATCTGTGATATTGAGAACAGAGTGAGACAGTTTAGGGGATAGGAGTGAAGTTGAGGATGTGACGATAAGATCAGGGGTGTGGTTCTTGATGTGAGTCGGAAAGTTGACATGTTGAGTGAGGTTGACCGAGGAGAGGAGATTCAGAAAGTCAGATGGATTGTCAACATGGATGTTGAAGTCTCCTGTGAGTATGAACTCGTTAGGAGTAGTGGCAGCAAGTGTTAGAAGAGAGGCAAACTCGTCAAGAAACACGGAAGGTGTGGAGGAGTAAGAAGACGATGTAGGAGGACGGTAGATGTTGAAGACAGTTAGCAGATGAGAGGCGAGTCGGAGAGTGATAGTGGCACAGTCAAAGGATCGAAAGTTATGACGGGAGAAGTTGAGGACGACGGCCGGTTCGCGAACCATGAATGTAATGTCGCCGCCAAGGGTTTTTGAGGATTTAGATGAAGACGTTATACGAGGAGCACTGTGTAGGGAGTAACCAGGCGGAGTGCAGTCAGAGAGATGGGCGTTAGTAGATGACTGATTCTATCGACGTCTTCCCAATTTGTCCGAAGTGCATAGTGAGAGAAATTACAATTTCTATTTGAATGTATTACAGGCTATTCAGCCTTCAGCTCCTGTAACCTCGTTTTGACCAATTCAGAGTATTATTGAAACTGTTCGTGTGAGGCTACCTTGAACCCCCATAATTGAATATTTAGCTTAACTTGATTGTAGTATTAGAATTCGGAAAGGAGTTATACGTCTGCTACATAGACTTCAGAAAGGCCTTCGATAGCGTATGGAGAAAGGGTTTGTGGAGAGTAATGAGACATTATGGATACCCAGAGAAGATAGTAAGAATACTAGAAAGCGCATACAGAGACACCTTTAGTGCGGTGAGAGTAGACGGAGATCTATCAGACTGGTTCAGGACCATTGTAGGAGTACTGCAAGGATGTGTATTATGTCCTCTGCTATTCAACATATTCCTGGAACTGATAATGGCCATGGCGCTGGATGGGACAACCGTAGGAGCGACGATCGGGGGAACTGATAAGAGATCTACGATTTGCGGATGACATTGCACTCATGGCCGAGCAAGCAAAGGGGCTACAAGAATCACTGACGAGAGTAGCACTGGTGAGCAAAGAAATGGGTATGAGCATCAATGTGCAAAAGACAGAAAGTCAGTTCCTTGGAAGGGGGGACACCCAGTTTCAACTTGAGGTGGATGGACAAAATCTGGAGCAAAAGGAGGGATTCGTATACTTGGGAGGATATATCAACGCGAAGGGCGAATCTGAGAAGAATGTGGAACGAAGAATTGGGTTGGCCAGAGGAATACTACCGGCACTACACAAGGTGTGGAGTGCGAGGGAAATCAGCAGGACCACCAAAGTACAGGTGTATGAGACACTTGTGCTAAATGTATTATTGTATAACTCGGAGACATGGACATTGAAGGAGGTGCAGAAAAGACGACTAAGGGTGTTCGAAAATGTTATGTTTACGAAGGATAGTAGGAGTCACCAGAAGAGACCGGATAAGACATACGGAGATACACAACAGATTGAATATACAGCAGGACATCGTGGACAGAATAAGGATCAGGAGACTGCGCTATTTCGGCCATATATCAAGAATGAGAAATGAAAGATACCCGAACATAGCACTACACGGATACGTACACGGAGAGCGGAGGAGGGGAAGACCAAGGTTGCGATGGATTGATGGGATTCGAGAGGACTGCATGGAGATGGGCCTATCCGTGCAGGAGGCTACACAGAGAGCACAAGACAGGAAGAAGTGGAGACTCACCATAAATGAGCGGCTATTGCGTGCTGGGGCATCGCCAAAGCCATAAAGAAGAAGAAAAAAGATACATCCTGGTTCTTGACGTAACCAATGAGTTGGACTTCGTATTTTTCATATGTTTCTTGCTAATTAAATCAGTAGCCATTATTCACGAGTTGAAAGTTCTTAGAAAGTAAACGTTTGAAACTAGAAAAGCGTCGTGTATTAGAGTAAGTTGTATCACATATGAAGAACTCCACACATTCATTTCCGTATACGAGGCCTACGAGCACAATGGGCACCTGTGTAGGAAAACACAAGCGAAACGAAAGTAAACGTAAACGAGAAAATACTGACTTGCGATTCTCTACATCTCGGAGAAGAGGTAGGTGGAAAAACAATTTTATTAGGCCATGCTAAGATACAAACAGAAAAACAATCGACGATACTACAGATTTTAGAGCTCGGTTCGAGCAATCCTGAAATGTGAGATCTCACACGGTTGCACTTGGCTGTCAGTACCGCTTGTCCTAAGTAAACAAGTAAGTAAGTATACTAACAATATTCTGTATTAACCAACTGCTACTCGCGCTTTGGTGTACAGACATCTTATAAACGCAGTTTAAAAGTGTAGGCTATAACATCCTAACAAAAAAAAACAGCATTTGCACATCAGGATGTCAGTCATGGGCTCGGGGACGGAGGGAGTATTAGGAAGGTTTGGTTGGAAGTAGTGGCCGAGGTCAGTCGGGACAGACCCAAAGAGGCGAGTGTCGGCGTTATCGCAATGTTGTTCAAACGATATAGAGAGACCGCCGGGAGGAAATGAAGCGCATCAGTCAGCGTATCAATGATTCCTCGCTTGTTGCCCGGCGAAGCCCCACCAGGTGATGGGAGGCATGCAGCATCCTGGCCTAGGTTGTGGCACGACATCGTGGGTATTATGGTCGGTAAGGCAATGTGCCACAAGAATACGTAGAGCGTGGAAGGATTGACGTGCCTTATAACATTATACGGTCGATATGAGAATCGAAATTAAAACTCCAAATATCGTGAAATCGATGACCCATTCTGTGCTGATTGATTATTAACTCACGTGACTTCTTGTGATTTGGTTGTAAAGGACTATGATTTAGTGCCCTTACCGATGACTTAATGATTTGTGTGGATTATAAAAATGCCGCCGAGTTATTGGAATGCATGCCCACTAATAGACATTTCAATGGCATAATTGGCATCTTCTGCGAAATAGGCAAAGGCATTCGCTAGCCAAGGAATGTTTATCTGGAATGAGGAATGGCATTCGTTATCCAGAGAATGTGGAATGGCATTCGGTATCCAGAGAATGTTGCCTGGAATGTGGAAGGGCATGCGGCATCTATGGGACGCTGAGAATGGCACGCACACGCAAACCGCTAAGTATCGGTATCGGTGGCAAAAATGCCAAGAGTCAGTATACAGTGTTTAATCTAGACGTCTTTCGGAAGGGGATTTCCCCCGATTTACGGAATTCTACAGGCAGCCGAAGAACTGTCCCGACGCAGAGGAAGTCTCATTCGAAAGTGGTCGACGTACTGTAGCGAACAATGAGATATATAATATAAGCACTAGAGAGAGTATGACGTATCTACATTGCAGGCTTCAGTGAAGTCACAATCGCTAGACGACCTTGACCCTTTGGCTATGCGGCTCGCCTACGTCACCAGTCACGTGCACAGGATTAGATGCTGCGCTAAAACTATCCAAATGCTTTTGCGCTATTCCACTTGTTTGTTCATTTATTTTTCAGCACAGAAAGTGTAAAATACTTGAAAGCTAAGCGGAAAGCACCAGCTTATTCACGAGCGCTGCGTCTTATCCGAGGGGTTGTCCAGAGATCGATTTCCATTGGTGGTCCGAGTTACTGGAACTAGCCCACGTAAACATGGCATTGTAATGTAATGTAAATCACCAGTTTCTCATTCGTACCACAGTATAAATAATTACTGTGTTCGTACGCAGAGGCGCGTTTACAGAAGACGGGGCCCTAGGCGCAAAAATTTTTGGGGGCCCTTCTGAACTCATAGACTGAGAATCTGAGACTCTGGTGGTGTTTCGCCACCAAAGTGCGACCGTACGTTACTTACCGGAATAACGTACGCGTACCGTAGTACGTTGTCGAAACAAATTACGTACGCGTACCGTCACAAGTTTATCTGATCATTCACAAAGAACCTCAATATAACCACTGTGATATAACTAGTTATTATTCTCGCCGTAAACGACACCCGCTTTGACAGCTGCTCTGCCTCTCCTGATCTGGTACCCTGGAAATCGGACTTGGACCTCTTTTTGACTATTTTTTCTAATTTAACAAATATTTTAATTCGTTTGGGCCCCCCAGATTTGGGGCCCTAGGCGCGCGCTTAGTGCGCCTAATGGTAAACTCGCCTCTGTTCGTACGCCATCGTGTGTAGCACTGATATACGTGGTATGAGTAATTGTTGTATTGTTTTCGCACTAGGCTAGAGGAAATGACTATTTGCCCAAAAAACGGCTGCATGTTCAACCCACTCTTCCGCTCTAACACTTCGACCTTCCGTCACTACATCACTAAAATGTAGTCAGCTGGCTCACGTGTACAAATCGTTCCATAGCCATATAGCTGATCCGCTTCTCTGGAATAAACTCCCTCCAGTATTTCGCCAAATACAAATTGGGGCGTGGTGGCTCAGTGGTAAGTTCGGCGCCTTGTGACCGGAGGGTTTCAGGTTCGAATCCCACTCTAGCCCCTGCGTACGGACCTTTTGACAGATATATACAACTTGACCAGTTATACATCAACACCCTAATATTTTAAAGAACACCAACTTTTTTAGTTTTTTCTTGAAAATATGGAGATTGTTTTGCTTCTTAACATCATCGAGTAACAATGGATGTCAAAGGGAGTATATGCAGTCGCCCAAAGACAATGTAGTATGGTAAAAAATTGCAGTATCACTGGTTACTTTCTTAAATATGAAGTATTATGTTAATGGATAGTTTGTATTCAAGCCCATTATACAATGATCATCACTAAGTACTATTTTATGAGTGCTTTAAACTGGTGCAAAGTGGACAGTTCAATGAGAGAATAGAAATTACTTTGTGTCAGTACAGGCAAATTGTTACCCAAATTTATGCAAGATCTGGTTTAATAATTATGCAGTTCTGAAACACTTTTGAAATAACTAATATATGTTAACAGTAACAGATTATTTTTATAGTGTTATGTGAACATACTAATCTGTAATTTGCCATACAGTCAAAGTAATAACAATATTTTGTGCAAGATCATTAGATATTTTAAACGAGAAGGAATCACTGAGATTTCTTTAAATAATAACAATTCTTGACAACTGTCCGGAAACAGATCAGCAAGCATACCAGACAGTTTACTGACCACTAAAAATCACACTTAGATCGCTTGGATTGTGCGTGAATGCTTCTGGTAAAGCATTTGCCCTGATGATACAGACGACAGCTAAGGTATTCGTTAACAATGGTCTTCATGAGCATAACCCGATGATCCCTAATTGGCTCAGTTCCTGTGGAATGGTCCATTAATGCAGAAAAGATGTTGCTTCCAATGAAAGATTGAAGGACATCTGTAATTAGAGCAGTTTTGAGACTTGTAGCAATTACTGGTTTATCTTTTGGATCCATCCTACTTCGGAAGTGTGACTCACTAGCTTTGCAAAGCTGTACAACGTCGTGAGAAGGTCGCATGAGACCTCCACGGTCTTTGATCTCAAGAAGTCCAAAATCTGTAGGAAACACTTCAGATCTGGCTTTGTTCCAAAACAGGACAGCTTTACAATCATTGCATGCAAGACGTTTTGTTACCTTGCGAACAACAAAACCAGCAATGTAGACCACCACATTTTCTACGAAGTTGGACAATGTTCCAATATCAATCGGTGGTTCATAAATTTCAGAATCTATGTTTTCGTCACTTAATTTGTTCAAGGTGTCATTAAGTCGTAGAGCTGCAACAGTAGCTACATCAGATATTTCCTGTCTGTCAATTCTTGACGAAATCATTAAAATTGGGCAACTTGTCTGTGCAACACAGTTTCCAGTTTTGATTTCCTTCAGTTGCTGATGTGCAAGCAATTTTTTCCAAGCTGCTTTCAAATGGACTGCTGATGGGTTATTGTTCCATCCTCCACGACTTCTTACAGCACTGAAGAAGAGCTCAAGATGGTCCTGGCTTACCTTATATGTCAGAAGGTATTTTAAAATGCCTTCCTCCTTCACAAGTGTGTCAAATAATGACACTGCACTCATGCTGGACATTATGAGACCAATAACAGCAGTCTTGCGCAAACTCTGGCTTACTGGTTGTCCAGAGGCCAATTTCCTGTGCTTCAGCAACGAAAGGTCTCCAGACTGCCGCATTTGTCACCCGCATTGGTGCTTTGTATCCACGAGCAATAGGGTTGCGACTGTTAAGGAAATCAAAAAGACGATCAACTATTCGAATAAGCTTAACAGTCGCTTCACATCCTTGAAACTGTGGCAGGTCTAGTGTGGTCTGACAGAACTCTAAAGCATTTGCTACAGAAGCACTTAGGGCCTGCACTGCTAACTTCACTTTCATTTTCTGCTGTTCCCACTGAACATGTCTCTCGTGCAGCTTGTTGCCTGCTCGCAAACCTTCTGTTGTCTGAAGTGCTTGCAAATTCTCAATGTAAGCCCACTTTATTTCTCGACCATCAACATCTAAAAGAATTCTTTTATCCGCTAGCATATTCCGCATTAATTTAACCATGTGGCAAGCATCAAGGAAAATACAGACTCTTTGGTTTGGATCTGAGGGATGCTCAAAGCTGGATTGGGGCTGCATAGCATCAAGCTTGGCTCCAAGTTGCTGTGCCATGGCACAGTTAGCAGAACTGCCATCAAAAGTGAGTGACCTAACGGTCACTCCTGAATCGTGCAATTTTTGTAAGCAAATTTGAACAAGGTTTGCCCGTTCTTTACCCTGTAGACCATCAATTAGAAAGTATGCCACCGGCACCTTCCAATGTTCTGTCATACTGACAATCATCATGACAAGTGCCTCTTTGGCAACCGGAAGGCTACTATTGTCCTCGACAGGCACACCCAGATCAACATACCCAACATATCTTTTACCGTCCCACTCCACCTGCTTACGAATGGCTATTTCATCCACCATCAGAGAGCATATCAGTTGCTTTCCAGCCCGACTTTCTGCCATATATCTGAGAGCTGCAAAGATCTCGTCATGAAATCCAGGGTTTCCATCGATGCAGCTGTACCAATTTGACAACGTCTTTGGGTGTGGAAGGCAGTTTCCAAACTGGTTTCGAACAAAGTCGTATGCTTTAGCAGAGTAGAAGTGTAGTGACATAGCAAAGTTACGTAGCTCAAGAGGATACCGAGTTTTAACCTTTCCAGAAGCAGCACTTGTCATGCGTTTATTTATTCGAGCAAAAGCAGAATCATCAAAGGAAGATAATAGATTCTGTTCGGCATGTTCTGTTATCAGCTGCTTCTTTTGCATTTCTGCCAAGAGATCTTTAACACTTTTTAATCTCTTTTTCAAACGTCGATTACACTGCAGTGCAAGTTTGAGCTTTTTCTCTGAAGTAATCAAAGCACTTAATGCTGTATCCAGCTTACGCTTGATCCTTGCTGGTGACTGCAGAAAGTATGAATGGTCACCTGTTATTGGAGTTTTACGGCAAGTGGGTTGTGATCGTTCAGCAGAACTTGTTCCTGGCAATTTAGCACCAGCTGTACAGTGTTCAATGGGTTGTGATCGTTCAGCAGAACTTGTTCCTGGCAATTTAGCACCAGCTGTACAGTGTTCAATGGGTTGTGATCGTTCAGCAGAACTTGTTCCTGGCAATTTAGCACCAGCTGTACAGTGTTCAATGGGTTGTGATCGTTCAGCAGAACTTGTTCCTGGCAATTTAGCACCAGCTGTACAGTGTTCAATGGGTTGTGATCGTTCAGCAGAACTTGTTCCTGGCAATTTAGCACCAGCTGTACAGTGTTCAATGGGTTGTGATCGTTCAGCAGAACTTGTTCCTGGCAATTTAGCACCAGCTGTACAGTGTTCAATGGGTTGTGATCGTTCAGCAGAACTTGTTCCTGGCAATTTAGCACCAGCTGTACAGTGTTCAATGAGTTGTGATCGTTCAGCAGAACTTGTTCCTGGCAATTTAGCACCAGCTGTACAGTGTTCAATGGGTTGTGATCGTTCAGCAGAACTTGTTCCTGGCAATTCTGCACCAGATGTACAGCGTTCAGTTTCGTGTGATGTGCGTTCCAGTACACGTCGGACTGGACGTTTCTTTGGCTGCAAATGAGCTGGAAAGTTGAACAGCGTCGGTTCAGCCCCTTTAAAAAAGACAAATATAGGACTATTGTGAAATCAACCAAAATGTATTTTAAACACTACATCTATTGCATATAATGTTGAAATTGATTAATTATCTCACATCATGTCAGGCCCGGCTGAAGACATTTGGCGGCCCTAGGCAAAATGGCGGCCCTAAGCAAATGAATGTCATGACCTTTTTTTAGGAATTCACGGATACACGTGAGTGATTTATTACACCAACACTATAAACCAACACTATAATACTTCCATCTAGCGAATAATAATTAAATAATTTTGGAAAAATGAAAAATTGGCGGCCCCTCAAAATCGGCGGCCCTAGGCAGCTGCCTAGTTTGCCTAACGGACGAACCGGGCCTGCATCATGTCATAATGTTGTATATATTGTCTCCATGATTAACAGATTAAATGGATACACCACCAGAAATTACACCCTGACCACGATTGCAAGATTTCAATTTGTCCCAGTGTAACCACTTATGGGTAAGAAAGGGGCACTACACAAATATTAGGTAGTCACATTCCGGGCTGGCACTGTAAGGCATTCTTGGATAAAATAAACAAGCCATAACTAAACAAAATGTAGTGGTTAAATTCAGCCAGATTCCTTCAGATCTGGGATCTGGCACCTCTGATTGTAGACCAACCATCTGACGTATAATATCCGTTACTTTAATCTCTTTTTCAAACATTGGTTACACTGCTGTGCACGTTTGAGCTTTTTCTCCGCAGTAATTAAAGCACTTAGTGCTGTATCCAGCTAGCTGTTTTCTTAACAATCACCAACAATAAGCATCATGGTTTGTGCATTTTATTTTTACTTAAACAGTGAATGATACTTGCGGTTCACTCAAACAGTGAGCAGCAAGTATCAGTTATAGATTCGCAGGTACCTTTAACGAGCACTTTATTACGCCCAAAGGCAAAAAGAACAAGTCAAGTTACACAGTATAGTCATACAGGCTGCATAAACCGAATTTCAAACGCACAAACTATGAAATTAAACAAAACCTCAAAAGCACAAACTATGAAATTGTGTTTTACAACTGGAGATCCTCCAGATTTGGATGAGCAATCTAACCACTGACAAAATACTATTACATTTTGTTAATACGCCTATTTCTGTATTAAAAGTCAGTTTACACACCTGGAAACAGTTTCTTGCGCATGCCACTGTTGTAGAAACACACATCTTCGAAGTGAACTGAACAGATACGCGAGTAGTCTGTTGGTGCCCAGTTGTCACGGTGCAAACGGACTGCCCATTTCTTTCTGAGTTCAGGATCTTTTGGAAACCTATTACAGAATGTGAAAATGTTATTCACTTGCATTATTATCTGAAAAATTATTAAGCGTTCTATTCGTTTAAATAACATTTTATATATGTCTGTTCTGCTATGCACCCGCAGGCACGGGTCTACACATCCTCGAAACCCGATTCCCTGAAACCGGTGCAAATGCAAAATTGCTCGAATTCCCGAAACAAATTTTCTGCCAAGCGTTCGAATCCTGAAAACTAGCATGAATTAGCCGGCTAATATCCTGAATAGGGTAAACGTACGTTTTAGCGTAATTAATTATTGGACGAAATGTCCACGTTCGCTTTAGCGTAATTAATTATTGGAAGCTGTATGAGCGATGAAAATACAAATCAAACTGGAAGCTGGATTAGCGATGAAAATATAAGTCAAACTGGAAGCTGGATTAGCGATGAAAATGGAGATCAAACGAGAAGCTGGATGTGCAAAGAAGGTAATCCTCCACGTTACGTGCGTTCATTATATGTACACTCTTATAGTGGATAGTTATCAGCAATTGTGATGACTGATGAAAATATAACTCAAACTAGAAGTTGGATGATTGATGAAAATAGTATTTAAACTAGAAGCTGGATGAATGATGAAAATATTACATGATAAGTCGGAAACTAGAAGTTGGAATTGCGATTAAACTATAATCGTTTAACGCCGATATCATTGCCGTGGATGAGCGATGAAAACATTTCATAGTGTAAAACTTAAAATAGAAGCTGGATTTGCGATGAAAATGAGCTAAAAGTGGAAGCTGGATGGATGAACGATTAAAACGTGTAATATTAAAGTAAACTAGAGGCTGGAAGGTGGATTAAATAATTATTTACGCTATTCATTTTTCCGAAATCCTGCCAATAATTAATTACGCTAAAGCGTACGTTTACCCCTGAATAGTACATTCGAAAATGTCTCTAGAGTTACTTTTGCGCAAATGACTTTTTGTAACTTAGAAAATAGATTTGGGGGATCCGATGGAATTGTGTTTTGGGGTTGGGCTTTCGGGAATTCACCACGCACCCGCAGGCACACAGTCAAGCTTTAACGAGGCTGTTATCATGTCTTTTAGAAGCTTATGCATTACAAAACGTACAATATATAAAAATAACAACTTACCGATGAAATGATATTCCGGCGGCCTTGTTTTCAGGCGTGAATAAATTGCTACATCCATAAGCTACACAGCTTAACGTCGATCGTTTCGACATTTTGGCAAACCATCGATATCTATATTTAGACCGGATGCCTAACCAAAAGGTCAAGGTCGTTTTGATCGGCCAACTTCAAGCTAGATAGGACATACTCTCTCTAGAGGTATTATATACCTCTATGGTAGCGAATATAGAGTTTATCGCGCTACAGTATAAGGATAGTCGCGATTGAGCTTGTCCAATTTGGGCGAAGTTTTGGTGCGACAGAAGGCGGTCGGCCGGACAGCTCAGGGTGGGCGTATTCGAGAAGGAGTGGTCAGAACAGAAGAAGTTTCGAAGGCTGAGGTTGAAGTTGTGGCCAGTTGGAAAGTAAGTTGTTAAACATGCATTTATGTAGAAGAGACTGTTGAATAAAGTAAACGTGTATTTGTGTAGAAGAGACTGTTGATTAAAGTACCGTAAACGTGTAGTTGTGTAGAAGAGATTGTTCTATAGTATTTCGAACGTCAAAAAGGGCGTATTATAAAGTTAACAGACGAATAAAGGACTTTTATGTTTGTGTGCAAGAGAACGTTATGAAACATTTCAAACGTGAACTGGAGTTTAAAGTATAGTATGGTTTCGCTGTTTAATATGTATTCTAGGAACCTGGCGGTCGGTGTTGGTCGGTGTTGGCCGGTGTTGGCCGAAAAGGAGAAAAAACGTAAACTGAGTCAAACTGTGTTGACGTCATTTATTGAACTTGTTACATTTGGCGAGCCTGCCAGTCTACGAAAACGTTGGCGAATACCGAAAGCCAGTCGGTGTAAAGCCAGTCTACTAAAAGCCAGTCTGTGAAAGACCAGTCTACGAGTTTGCTGGTCAGTCTGCGCGTCGCCGTTCTACCTATCTGGCTGCGAACTGCGAGTTTGCTTGTCAGTCTGCGAGTCACCGTTCTACCTGGCAACGTTTCTTCCTGCGAACTACGAGTTTGCTGGTCAGTCTGCGAGTCACCGTTCTACCTGTCAACGTTTCTTCCTGCGAACTACGAGTTTGCTGGTCAATCTGCGAGTCACCGTTCTACCTGTCAGCGTTTCTGCTTGCGAACTACGAGTTTGCTGGTCAGTCTGAAAGTCCTCATTCTACCTGTCAGCGTTTCTACCTGCATGTCACGAATTGACCTGTCCAGAGTTCTACGAAGCTCTCTCTGGTGTTGAGTTTCATTGAAAGGTTTTTTTGCTTTGTCTTGTTGGTGTTTGGTGACGGTTTGTACGTTGTAGGCCTAGATATCAGTTCTCTTTGAACACGTTGTAGGTTTAAAGATTAACTTTCATCTCGATACGTTTTTAGCCTAAATACTAGCTCTAAATACTTCGAGGTTTAAAGGCTAGCTCTCTTTAAATACGTTGTAGATGTAAATATTAATGCTCAAATCGACACACTATAGACATAAATACTAGCTTTCGTTAAATAGGTTGTAGGTTGGGATCTTAGCTCTCATTGAAACAAGTTGTAGGTTCAAATGTTAGCCTTCGTCTAACTATTAACTCTCTCTATATCCTTTGTAGGCTTAATTCTAGCTACCTTTAAATACGTTGCAGGTTTCACTATATTAGGTTTAAACTAGTTGCTCTCATTTAGATATGTTGTAGGCTTAAATATTAGTTCTCTTTAAGTTCCGTGTGGGTTCGAATTTGGGCTATACTTTAAATTTGTTCCCTGGAGGCGTGTAGCTATGACTTCGTTGGCGCAACTGAAGGAGGTGGGTGAAGGTATGGGGCTTATTGGGGAGTCCCTCCTTGCATTTGTGCGCGAGCAACAAGCTTCGGAAAGGGAGGAGCGGGCTAGGGAGAGGGCTGACAAGAGTGAGAGAGGAGAGAGAGGGCTGATAAGAAGGAGAAGGAGGAGAGAGAGAGGGCTGATAAGAAGGAGAGGGAGGAGAGAGAGAGGGCTGATAAGAGTGAGAGGGAGGAGAAGGATAGGGCCTTGGAGGCTGAACGTTTTCGAAGATCGCTTAAGGAGTTGGAAGTAAGAGAAGCGGAAATGAAACTAAAGGAGTTGGAAAGAACATCGGAATTGGAGAAATTTAAATTAGATAAGGAGGTTGAACGTTTTGAGTTGGAAAGCAAGCGTCTGCAGATGGAGAAGCAATTAAATGGGCGCGAGACGATATCCTCGTTGGACACGTCGTTTGGACGGCAGTATCGGGTAAAGGGGCCAAAGATGCCTCCTTTTGAGGAAGGTAAGGATAGCATGGATTCGTACCTTCAACGGTTTGAGAGATATGCGGCGGTACAACAATGGGATCAAAGGGAATGGGCGATCTTCTTGTCCGCTCTGTTGAAGGGGAGAGCGTTGGATGTTTACTCCAGATTGCCTGCGGAGAAAGCCACGGATTATGATTATTTGAAGGAGGCGTTGCTGAAAAGATTTCAGTTGACGGAAGAGGGATTTAGACTAAAATTTAGATCGGGGAAGGCGGAGTTAGGAGAGACACCGGGGCAATTTTTGGCGAGATTAGAGTCGTATTTGTTGCGATGGATGGCGCTGGCGAAGGTGGATGCAACTTTTGAGGGTTTACGGGATCTAATTGTCAGAGAACAATATATCAGCACCTGTCCCAGTTATCTGGCGGTGTTCCTGAAGGAAAGAACTCCGACCACCTTAGATGACTTGGCTAGGTTAGCTGAGAAGTACCTGGAGGCTCACGTGAATGAGGCAGCGTCAGGTACTGGTCGGATGGAGGAAGAAGGTAGGGGCAAGTCGCTGGATCAAAGCAGGAAGCCATTCCCTCCGAAACAAAACACGGGTCGACGTTGTTTCATATGTGGAAAGGGGAATCATATTTCGACAAATTGCTTCTATAAGAATCGAGCGGGGGCGATGTCGGTGAACGGGTTTCGATCTGGATCATCGCAGATGGGGTCTCCGAGACGGGAGGGGCCGCAGGCCAACGTTTCTATGTCTGAAGAGGTGGCTCCTTCAGGAGGGCAGCAAGACAGAGAGACACAATTACGGGAGACGGAGTCTGCTCGATGTGTGGGACATCGGTGTGTGGCAGTAATGGGTAACGAGGTTGAACTAGTGTGTGGTTGTAAATTTCCGGTGGTGGCGTGTGCGTCGCATACTCGGAGAAATTTGATGCCAGTGGTGGAAGGGTTGTTGGGTGAGCGAAAGGTGAAAGTGTTGAGAGACACAGGTTGCTCCACAGTGGTGGTAAAGACTGAGTTGGTGAGAAAGGAACAGTTCACAGGGGAGCTAACGACGTGTTCTGATCGATGGGACGGTTCGCCGGGTACCCGTGGCAGTGGTTGATTTGATTACGCCGTACTTTAGTGGGTCGGTTAGGGCTTTGTGCATGAAGCAGCCCCTATATGACGTTGTCATTGGGAATATTCCGGGAGCAAAAGATTCAAAAGACGGGAGTACTAAAAATAATGACATACAGGAGTTGGTGGAGGAAAGTCAGGCAGTGGAAACTAGACAACAGAGGGCTAGTAAATTGAAGGCGGGTCCATTGAGGGTTCCTGAAGAGGTAGGCATTGAGGTTTCCAGGGAAGAGCTGGTGAAGATGCAGAAAGAGGATGAAACGTTAAGTAAGATGTGGAGAGAAATGACAACAAGAGAAGAAGGTAGTCAATATAGCATGCGAGATGGAATCGTGTATAGGATAGTGGAATCAGGTGGAAACCGAGATGCTTTTAGGTTAGTAGTCCCGAGGCTGTTGAGAAGTCAGGTTTTGAAATTGGCACATGATGCTGTTTTTAGTGGACATCAGGGCATTAAGAAAACGGCTAACCGAATAGCGATGAGTTTTTGGTGGCCGGGAATGCAAGGTGATGTCGCGAGGTTTTGACAGTCGTGTGACGTGTGTCAGCGAACAATTGCAAAAGGGAGGATACCTAAGGTCCCATTAGATAAGATGCCGGTAATTGATACGCCTTTTAAGCGGGTGGCGGTCGACCTGATCGGTCCCATTCGTCCTCCGTCTGAGCGGGGAAACAGGTATATCTTGACGGTAATAGACTACGCTACGAGGTATCCTGAGGCGGTTCCGCTAAGAGAGATAACCGCAGAGTCGGTAGCTGAAGCTTTACTTAATATTTTTACAAGAGTGGGAGTACCAAGAGAGGTTTTGAGTGACCAGGAATCCCAGTTTGTGTCCGCGACTATGAAAGAGGTTGGACGATTATTGTCTATTCGTCAATTGGTGACGACCCCGTATCATCCGATGTGCAATGGTCTGGTTGAAAAGTTTAATGGAACCTTGAAATCCATGCTTCGCAAGATGTGTGCGGAAAGACCAAGAGACTGGGACCGCTATATCGCGGCATTGCTCTTTGAGTATAGAGAGGTTCCGCAGGAGAGCCTTGGGTTCTCTCCATTTCAATTGCTGTATGGAAGGTCGGTACGCGGACCGGTGTCCATATTTTGCGAGAATTGTGGACCAAGGAGGAGTTGAAGCCAGAAGTGAAGTTGACTTATCAATATGTGATTGATTTGAGGAGTACGATGGAAGAAACCTATAAGCTTGCGCAAGAGGAGCTCAAGAAAGCGCAACAGAAGCAGAGGAAGTATTATAATATCAGAGCGAGAAATCGGTCTTTTAAGCCGGGTGACAAAGTTTTGCTGTTGTTGCCGTCCGACAGTAATAAGTTGCTGATGCAGTGGCAGGGGCCGTTTGAGGTCAGAGAACAGGTGCATGGAAACGATTATCGCATACAACTTCCGGGTAAAATCCGAACAGTCCATGCAAATTTGATAAAGTATTATCATGAGCGTGAAAGAAGATATAGCACAGGGTTTTGAAGTCATAAATGCCGCCGTTTTGGTGTCAGATGATGATGATGATAGTGAACCTCTTATGACTTTGGGGCCGAAAAGTTTTACGGAGACGTTTAGAGATGTAAAAATAGATCCGCGGTTAGGGGACAAGGAGCAAGGTGAAGTGAGACAGTTGTTGTATGAATACCGGGACATTTTCTCGGATTTGCCTAAGGTTACTAACTTGGGAAAACATGAAATCAAATTGACAACTGACAGCCCGGTTCAGAGTAAGGCATATGTTTTGCCGTTTGCAATGAGAGATGTTGTGGATAAGGAATTGGATGAGATGATGGAGTTGGGGGTGATAGAACCATCGCAAGCCCCGTATGCTTCTCCTATGGTGTTGGTAAAAATGTCCGACGGAAGTACTCGGGTGTGTATAGATTTTAGGAAGTTGAATAATGTTACGGTATTTGACCCGGAACCGATGCCGAATGCCGGGGATATCTTTGCGGGTTTGGCTAAAGACGGAGTTTTCTCAAAATTTGACCTTAGTAAAGGGTATTGGCAGGCGGCGATGGGGGAGAAGGACAAGGACTTGACTACATTTGTTACCCATAGGGGTCTGTTCCGGTTCCGCGTTATGCGTTTTGGTCTCATCAATGCTCCTGCGACTTTCTCTAGGATTATGCGAAAATTGCTCCAGGGTCTAACTAGCTTAGATAACTATCTTGATGATGTTTTGTGTCATACGAAAGATTGGAAAGAGCATCTGTCTGCATTAAAGCAGTTTTTTGAGCGGGTGCGTAAAGGAAATTTGGTGTTGCGACCATAAAAATGTGAGATTGGTAGGTCGTGGATAGACTTTTTTGGTCACCGAGTGGGAGAAAATAAGTTGGAGCCTAATCCACATTTGGTTAGTAAGATTATTTCCGCCGGTAGACCATTAACACGAAAGCAGCTGCAGTCATTTTTGGGCCTAGTGGGGTACTATAGAAGGTTCATCCCAAATTTTGCGGCCATTGCTGTTCCGTTGACTGATACGATTAGGAAGGGGACACCTAATAAGCTAGAGTGGGGGTTGGCTCAAGACAATGCGTTTGGGACGTTGAAGTATTTTGTCGCTCATCCGCCTATTTTGCAGTTACCAGATTTCAGTCGGGGATTTGTTCTGCAGACAGATGCTTGTAATGAAGGAATTGGAGCCGTGTTGCTTCAAGAGAATGATGAGGGTTTCAAACATCTCGTGGCTTTCATAAGCAGAAAATTGCTTCCGAGGGAGGTGAGATATGAGACTATTGAAAAGGAGTGTTTGGCTATTGTGTGGGGAATAACGAAATTTCAAGAGTTTCTTTATGGCCAACATTTCATATTGGAGACGGATCATCAACCTCTTCAGTATCTGGGGAAGTCCCAGTACCAAAATGGTAGATTGATGAGATGGGCTCTCTCCCTGCAACCATATCGTTTCACAATTAGTGCAATTCGGGGAAAAGACAATATCGGAGCGGATTATTTGAGCAGAAGTGTTTGTACATAGTGATTTTATTAAGCGCTTCGAGATGAGGTTTTATCACTTGTGTTTTTTGAGTATTGTGTTCTTTTGAGTTTCGAAAAGAGTAAAGAATGTCTTTAAAAAAAGAGATCTAAAAGAATTTTTTAAACGACAAAAAGAATGTTAAAAGAGACTGTTGCTTTGTAAAGTGTTTATTTGTTTGGATTTAAACAATTTTTATGAATTATGAAAGACTGTTGTGGAAAAGATTGCACCAGGTTGATTGTGATGCCGAGTTCATTAGTAAGTAGTTGTTCTCACTAGGTTAGGAAGTGTATTAATATTTTTGTGAATAGTAGTTGTTTTTCGTCACTTGTTAAGTTAAGTTCAAAGTATGTAGTTAAGTTCAAAGTATGATGCTTAAGGTATGTGTGTCCCCTCTGGGAAGGAGGGAAGGAGTGTAGCGAATATAGAGTTTATCGCGCTACAGTATAAGGATAGTCGCGATTTGGTTTGTCCAATTTGGGCGAAGTTTTGGTGCGACAGAAGGCGGTCGGCCGGACAGCTCAGGGTGGGCGTATTCGAGAAGGAGTGGTCAGAACAGAAGAAGTTTCGAAGGCTGAGGTTGAAGTTGTGGCCAGTTGGAAAGTAAGTTGTTAAACATGCATTTATGTAGAAGAGACTGTTGAATAAAGTAAACGTGTATTTGTGTAGAAGAGACTGTTGATTAAAGTACCGTAAACGTGTAGTTGTGTAGAAGAGATTGTTCTATAGTATTTCGAACGTCAAAAAGGGCGTATTATAAAGTTAACAGACGAATAAAGGACTTTTATGTTTGTGTGCAAGAGAACGTTATGAAACATTTCAAACGTGAACTGGAGTTTAAAGTATAGTATGGTTTCGCTGTTTAATATGTATTCTAGGAACCTGGCGGTCGGTGTTGGTCGGTGTTGGCCGGTGTTGGCGGAAAAGGAGAAAAAACGTAAACTGAGTCAAACTGTGTTGACGTCATTTATTGAACTTGTTACACGTACTAACTCTGGATAAGAAGCGGACGCTCTGGATGGATATCACTCCGTATACCTTTTGGTTCCTTCCATGAAGCTTCTTTACCGCGTCGAAACACTCGCATTTTAGCTCGTATTTTAGCACGCGCTGAGAGAGAGAGAGAGAGAGAGAGAGAGAGAGAGAGAGAGAGAGAGAGAGAGAGAGAGAGAGAGAGAGAGAGAGAGAGAGAGAGAGAGAGAGAGAGAGAGCGAGAGCGAGCGTTTGCAGCATGCATTCTCTCAGATTCACAGACCTCACTCGCCAGACCATCTAGGGCCGGGCACTCTAGCAACATCTTGTGGAGGCACCTACCTCTTCAAAACCGAGGGTATACACCCCTGGGTCACACCCACCGCCTAGCTTAGCACCTAGAAGGGACCTAGAGGAGGAAGACCACCTCTTGATGACTGATACTAGAATAGAGCTTGATGTCCTGAGCAATCGCAGCAACAGTGAAACCTCAGCACGCTCACGAGAGTCTGCGGAAGGAGTGCATGACACTGACGTACCCTACACTCACGTCGTGCACACCACCATCCCCCGATTTCCATATCGTTTTAAGTTGCGTGTGGTGGCACATCGAGAGACGTGGTCCAGCCCTCCCCATCGTGGCACTATTCCATGAGTGGATAAGTAAGTCGCTGTCGTTAGTGTATTTAATTAACCTATTGCCTGGTTCCATCGATCTAAGTTTAGATATTGTGACCAAAATACTTGCTGAGCCTGGCCCGAGCCCTGATCGATGCTGGAGTTGATGCCTATTAAGGTGGAGACAGTATCACGGAATGCGGTACAATTCTGCTGCCGGTTATTAAGAAGGGTAATAATCCAATTATGAATGTAGGTATTCAGGGCCGGCGCCAGAGTATTTGGCGCCCTAGGCGAGCTTATCGTACTGCGGCCCCGGTATGTGCGATAACTAATTAATATTAACTAAGTTAATATAATCGTCACACAGGAATGCAGCCGAATGCTGCATCTTTAATTTATTCAGTGCTTTTTTCAGCCAAAACGCGCAGGGCGTTCAGGCACCTTTTTTCAGCTACAAAAAAATTACTTATTTATTTTAATAATAAAAATAATAATTTAGTTATTTTTATTTATTTAAGTGTCGTGGACTGTTTTCAGTGTTTATTGAAACCCCTCGAACCCCTAATCCCGATTTCTTCAGAATTTTAGCCCTTCCATAATTGTTCAGTTTCGGTACGTATTGTTCAGTTCCGGAAACTTTTTATAGTAAAAAAGCAAAATGTAAAATTTATATTAAATAATGAGACAGTGCACATTGTCCATTTGAACAGGTGTTTACCGAATAAAATAAACATGTCGAAAGATTCTAAAGAAAGATTAAACATTACCGTGCGAAGAGTTTAAAAATTTGAGATAAAGGGTGGACTCGTAGTGGATTAAATGCTCTCCTTTGAAAGATCGATAATATTGGATCTTTTCATCGTCCACCAGGTAGCGGACGCCCGCGAATGGCCAGAAGGTCGACGGTGTTGAACAGGTTGAATCGCAGTTGCTCAGCCAGGAAACTATGCCGCAAACGCATCATACGCAGAGACAAAATAGCTGGAGAAATACGAATCAGCTAGTGATCAGTTAGGAGAATCGTTAAGATTGATTCACACTTGGCAATGTACGCTCATGAACTGACAGAGGCTAACAAACCAGCAAGATTCAAACGTTCCCGTTCCAGTCAGCTATTGAGGTTGTATCCAGCATGCCTAGTCAATAAAATCTGCTTTACTGGTGAATAACTCTTTACTGCAGCAGCACCCACTAATAATTATTTAAAATGATCGCCTTTACGATACGTCTGTACGAGGACACAACGAAGCAAATCGCCTTTTACAAACACGACCAACTTTCAGCAAATCTTTTATGGTATCTGTGGGGTCTCTGCCCTCGGTCGTACGCACATCCATTTCATCGAACCGGGTGTTAAGGTCAATGGACAATATTAGCGAGGGTTTCTGCTAATGCAGGGCCTTTTGTCAGACATTCGTGAATAACGGAGTATTTAATCTTCTAGCAGTCTCCCGAGCTCTGTCCTAAGCACAGAGCTCGGGAGACTGTTGATTTACTGCAAAACTGAACCACCTGATTTCATTCCGCCTACTTTGTGGCCACCTAATAGCCCTGATTTAAATCCGAAAGACAATAAAATATGGAGTGCTTTGCAAGAAAAAGGTCTGCAGATGTCGAATACATGATGTCAACGGGTTGCGTCATCGAATTGTGGAGGCATGGGACGAAATGGATCAGCGCATCATCGACGAGTCAGTTAAGCAGTTGCGTCCGCGTCTTCGCGCATGCGTGGATGCCCAAGGAGGTTAATTTAAACACAAAATTTAACTTTGTCAACGCTCAGTAATAACTCTTCTATCTTTAATTAAAATTTCGTTTACATAACCTGATTTCTGACGAAGTTACAGCAAAATATATAGGGACACGTTTTTTCTGACTCACCGTGTATATGTTAGTTTTATTTTCAATGTTCTGTTCACGTTATTCCGTTATTTTTCGAGACAAGAATATTATGTTTAGTGCATTCACGATCGGTTAAATATACATTCACTCAAGATAATAATTATTCATCTTGACAAGTGTTAGTCCAGTGCCCGTTCTCTCTACCAGCTACAACGTACACACGTGCAAACCGCGCTGTGTGCAAATATGCGACCTGCACCTGGAGTGGACTGCAACACAGAGCCGAGTGTAAAACAGCGCTGTTCACTGCAGAATACATTCCCATGCTAGACTGTTACATGTACGATCGGCTAAAAAACACAGCGCAAAGCGAAAGCGCAGAGTGTCCGTAAAGTCGATCGTAAAGCAGATATACTTCGTGGAGATTTTTAAACTTGATTTTGATCCAGGTAGACAAATAAAAGTTATCATCATCAACATCATCATCATCGTCGTCGTCGTCGTCATCATCATCATCATGCTAAACATGTCATCATCATCATCATCATCATCATCATCATCATCATCATCATCATCATCATCATCATCATCAGTTTCTGACGTCTGTCATTTGGCGGCGATGAGTACGAAAAAATTATCTCCATTGTCTTTCGGTCATTTGTCAAGTCTATTGCCCCCCCTTAGACTATTGTTAGTCCCAGTGATGTTATGTCCTCATTTATATTATCAATCCAGCTTAGTCTTAGACTGCCTTTGTTTCTTTTTCCTTCAAATCTTGCATGTAGTGCATTGTGTGGGATTGGGTCAACTGGCATTCTCTCTACATGTCCAAACCATCGGAGTCTTCGTTGAATGACTTTGTCTAGCAGAGTTGTTTGGATGCCTAAGGATTGTCTTATGTCATCTTTTCTTATTTTCTGCAGTCTTGAAACCCCTGCGATCTTCCTCAGCCAGCTCATTTGTGCTGCACGAATTCTTCTTTCATCTTGTTTTCGCATTGTCCAACATTACGATCCATATAGGAAAATCGGTTGTATCATCGTCTCGTATAATTTGTCATGGTTTTCTTTGTTACTTCTCTGCTCCTTCATAGCCTGTTCATTATTCCAGATGCTATTGTTTTGATTTTCTCTGCGTTGACGAAATATTCAACTGGTTTCGTCAATCTGTGTCGTAATATTCTGTAGTTCTGGCACCACTAGTGAGTAGGCCAATGTCGTCAGCAAATCGGAGATTATTTACCACCCTCCATTTAAATTGATTCCTGCATCGTTGTTGCTAAGGCTGCGTGACATTACTGCTTCTAACGGCAGATTAATTAGGTATGGAGATAAGGTACATCCTTGTCGTACTCCAGTTTTCGTGTAAAAGTATTCTGTGAACTTTTTATACACTTTTATGGCACTTGATAATTTTCGATATAGGCCTACCTCTTGTTCGAGTTAGATCAATTACTCTGGCATTCCTGCGTTTTGCATCGCTCTCCAAATTCCATCTTGCTATATTATACTGTCGAATGCTTGTTTGAAGTTTTTGAAGTGTATGAAGACTTTTTGGTTGCGTTCTATGCTTTTTCCAAGTATCTCATTGTGAATAGTTGACCAATTGAGATTTTTCTGGTCTGAACCCGGCTTGCTCTTCTCAAAGAGCTCCGTCAAAATGCTGTTTCATTCTGTTTGCCACATTTTGGTGAAGAATTTTCCTGGAATGCTCTGTAAGCTAATGCCTCTGTAATTTTTGCAGTCGTGTGGATCTCCTTTTCTTTTGTATGCAGGAACGATTGTCGATTTTGTCTAGTCTTTGGTATTTCTCCATCTTGTTGAGTTCTTGTAACATGGGTATGTATAGCGTTAGCAACTGTTTCTCCTCCTCCTCCTTGAAGTAGTTTCGTAATGATTCCATCTATGCCTGGTGCTTTGTCCATCATTTTGTTGATGGACAAAGCACCAGACAAAGCTCTTACCTCTTCCTGTAGTAATTTGGCATCTGTTCTTTTGTGTTTTATGGACAACTCTGTTAGAACCGCAGAGTCGCTGTGTGTGTCGAAGTGTTCTTTCATCGTTTCTCTATGCTTGCATCGTCTTCTAGTACTTTACCATTTGCGTCTTTGATTGATGCAACTTTGAGCTTAAATCGTCCACTAAGTAGTTTTTTTTTATTACTGTTTGCAATCTATTTATCTTAAAAGCTTCCTCAGCTTCTTTGCATTGTTGTTCCATCCAGTTGTTTTTGACTCGTTGCAGTTTCGTTCTGATTTCTGATCCAGTTAAAAAATGTCGTTCTGCAATGTAAGATTGTTTGGCCATATTTCTTCTTTTTACCACTAGTTCTAATACTTCGTCTGATATCCATTGGTCTTTCGGTTTCTTGCAAGCTCTTCCGACTATGTTGTTGGCTGCTGTTTGTATTCCTTTCTGTATGTTTGACCACATAACTTCTATACTTTTTGATCGTTGATCTGTATGTTCCTCTCTATTTCTTCTTCATACTTCCTCGGATGTCCTTATCTGTCAGTTTCTTGGTATCATACTTGATGTTCTCTGTTGGTCGGATTTTTCTCCTTAATTTCATTTTGGCTATTATTACCTTGTAGTTGAACAATGTGCGCATCGAATGATCTGCAGTTTGCTACATTTGAGCTCCTACTATTATTTATTATGACATAGTCGAACAGGAAACGACCAAAAGTAGGCAATGTATATTTGGTTGTAGGTCGGTATTACTAGAAATTGACACGTATTAACTGCAATGTACATAACGTTAAAATTGCGTCTGTTTAGACTTAGTCATTGTCGTTGTGTCAAACAGTCATTCAAGTAGTCACTCACTCAATTAATCGATCAGGCAGAAAATGAACGAGTCACTGAGTGTGTTGGTGGATTGTTCGGTAAGTCAATCAGATATTAATTCTTGGATATTACAGCAGGTGATATCGCATTGACAACGATTCATCAGCAATGTTCTAAGATCCCATTCGATCAGTTCATTCGGGTATTTATATCGGCCAGTTTCGACTTTCTATCACTTAATTTCAGGTCATATCCAATAGATATATCCGACCTAAAATTTGTCAGAACTGATTGTAATATGAGGTAGGATTCTTGATGCTCAAAGAATCGCCTTGCTGGATCCCCTTCACCGATCGTATGATGTTGAAGACAAGCAGTAGCATCGGAGGTTGCAATAAGAAGAGGCAACGGGGGAACACCTGTGAGGCTCTAGGATATTTCTGGAACATGCCTCTTTTTACGACTTTTGGCGCAAATGTTGTTGCTAAACCAAGACTCTATATTCAGGCATTGTGGTCATCCAACTATATATTGCATGGAAAACTGCCACAGCGCCTTGTGGAATGCAAGGCGCTGTGGCTCAAGCGAGGCGATGAAACAGACTGTCCACCGTGTAGGAATTCCCGCACTTCACCACGGTACCAAAGGCGTTTCGTCATATGCCTGCGCCCTGCGTCCTACTTGCTCAAAGTTATTACGTTTGCCCCTTAGATCACTCTATTCACTTCTGGAAGAACTGCATTTAACAGCAGATTGACAGGTTCGTATAGAGTTGGTTGATGTCATTCACTGCTAAGGCCGCGTGGTTCAGTAGATGCTGTGGGGTGATGCCGAACCCGCTAGCAACAAGATATTACCTGGCGACTTGTTCTTTAGCGAAACTGATTTATATTTGGAATCACACCATCAATCATGTACCAACTACGGAATCTGCCTGCATGCCAAGATCTCCCAAGGTCACAAAGATAAGACGACGTGAACTGGTTTCACCTCTTCTTATGGTCACTATGACCTTCCTACCAGCAAAAAGTAGCTTTTTCTATTATCTGCTTTCGCCTCGATTATGCCGACTCGGTTTTGTTAGATAGGGCCTATCTCAGACAGCAAAATCAACATTCTTCAACGCTTCAAAAATTCTATGGTTACACTTGGTGATGCGTCTATCTTCTCGTAATTAGCAGAATAAATTAATTAATGACCCACTCATTGAAAAGCTGAATGACTGACTAAAAACTGACTGACTGGCCTGTTGACTGACTGACTGAAATGAATGAATGAGTGAAGGACCATTTCCTGATCATATGACTGACTGATTGACTTACTGGCTGACTGACGGATTGACAATGCCTAACCAGTTGACAAATGTTTTTATATCTCTGTATTGCATGCCTATTCTTGTAAGTAAACATATCTCCCACTATAAACGACCTTTTAATGAAAAACGACAGTAATTGCATATATAGTCAACTCTCGAAAAGCAAAACAATTCTAGAAAACACGGTGATAATAAGACAATCAATTTAAATCTAGGATCATTTTGTGAATTTTAGTGAAAATCAGGTGAAGCACGTAAAGAAAATTCGCCAATGGCTCTTGGAAACGTCTCAAATGACAAGAACTTCAGAAGGATTGTTTCGGACGATCTGTTCATCGGCAAAGGAGCATTCGGTGAAGTGTATGGTCCATGCGACTGGAGAGGGAAGAAATGCGCCATCAAGAAGCGATGGATTACCAAGGAGGATACAGAAAAACACTTTTCAGCTTATCGTAAATGGATGTCCCTGGATCACAAACGTCTGATAACAGTCTATGACGTAAGTTTGGAGTCTCAGGCTGTTTATATATTGATGGAATACGCTTATGGAGGATCGTTAAAAGAAGTTCTCTCTGCGCGCAAATCTGATCTACCGTTGGAAATACTGAAGGACTGGGGCACTCAGATTGCTGAAGGCATGACTTATCTTCATGAAAATAGCATTGTTCACAGAGATCTTAAATCGCCGAACAGTGAGTAGCCTACTATCCGTATAATCATAATGATGATGATGATGATTATGATGATGATACTTTTAATAGATGTCTTGTCCCGTTGGCGTTTGACATTCTCGGAACAATTAACAGCAGTGGCTTACTTTCCATCGCAGAGTTGGGGCGCTGTTTCTCTCCTATAAGTTTAACCGGTGACACGAGAGAAACCAGCGATCTTTTTCAGCGCATTGTCTTCATAATCCAACGCTTTAACGCCATTGCCTTCCAATGCACCTTTGCTCCGCCGGATATTGACGAGTTCTAGCCGTCCAAGAATGGTTTCTGCATTCTCCGGATAAAAAAAATAATTAGACAATTTGTATTATAACGCCACACCACAACCGAGACCCAATGAAAGGGCGCTGTATATGAGTTTACAAATATCAATGGCAGGCATATGATACTTTAATATATAAGTCTTGACTTGTTATTCGAATGTTTCCGGGAATGGCACCTTCTTCACATGGTCGGGAAAACTAGACTGTTCTATGCAGTGGGTCCTGCGACAGAGAAGGAACAGGCGCCGAACCTCGTTGAAGACTTTGGGATTTTTAGTAGATTTTTAGCTGAGGATCGTGGCCGACATCTGTTCCGGTCGTCTGCTACTCAAAGGCAGAAGTCAGAGATGTTGTTTGGCATAAGAAAGGCGCTATATTAAATGTGGGGTTCTCGATTGTGGAGTGGTTAGTAGGGTGCATCGATCATAATGGGAGAAAAAAAATTTTTCTCATTTTTATTTCTAATAGTGCAAAGTAGGTGCCATTTGATGTCAGCAGTATTCTGGTGCAATTTCATCAATTTAGCACAAATCCTTGAGGTGCCCCAATGACCTTGAAATTTTGATATTAGACGCACAATGTTTGCCAAAGAGTAGATGACCAATACGGGCTTTGGCGCACCCCCGTTATTCCGTCAAAATACCGGGGGTTGGTCTCCACCCCCACAATTTTTTTGTCCCCGCCACTCCGTTATCTCACCGAATTAAGAGGATGCCGGTCTATACCATCTAGGCCTCCAGAGAGTCCGTAGATCCCACGGGCCCTGATAGCGGATCGATTTTTAGTGTACGAATTGCGCCACCAAAAGCCTGCCAGCCAAAACAAAAAAAAGGATCGTGAATTGCATTAACACATCAAACCGTAAAAGTGTCGTTTGCTGCCGGCCGAGAACCTCCCACGAGGCCGGCCAAAACCGGGTCATTTTTTCAATTTAAATAAAAGAATCTGTTGTGGTATACATAAAAACATAATGTTAGGGCAAAACTTTTGCAAATGGCTTATGATAGGCAAACAAAATCTCTGCCCTCGTCGATGCATTGGGGAGTATTGTTTCAAACATTTAGCACAGCTGCGAAATGGCTACGAGACAAGACCATGCGCCAAATGTGGAAGGGGAATCAAAAACCACTTAGGTGAGTGTATACGTTGTGATTATTACGTCATAAAATCAAGAGTTCGACGCTGCGGACTAACCCGTGAATTCGAGAAAGAATGGAAAAGACTAGCGAACATAGTAGTAGAGTAAAAAATTCTCTATTAAAGAAAGGATTCCGTTATTGCATTGAGATAATACAGATGAGCAAGCGACAATCGAATATCTAGTAAACAAAATTTCATTTTAAACAAACGATTCTGTTATTGTATTAAGAAAAAGTTTGCCACAGTAGTATAAAATAATTTATAACTATGGCATTGTCTTCGAATGAAAAAATTGAACAATTGTTGGGTGAGTTTACTGGTCCCCCAGCTCTTCGGGCTGTTCTACAAAATATTTTGGACGAACCCATACCACATGCAGTCAAAAGGCGCTTACTACAGCCACTGCTTCCAAGGCCAATTCCTCCAGCGCGTAAGCATAGAGGGGCCAAACGCAAGGCCCTTCTAGCAGAATTTGACCCACTCCTAATTAAGAAGGATAGAGATGGACCACCACCCTTTCTAGTACACAAAGAGCTCGCCAATCAGCATCTTAGAGACTTCCGTGCAGAAGTACCTCTTAACCACAGGCTGGAAAGAGATGCGTTGGCTTTCTTGAGTGCAATTGAGCACAACATTGAGTCGCAACTCAACGAAGAGCTGTTGAAACAAGACGGTCTGAAATACTCTCAAGTGTTGACAGTTGAGTTGGAAAAGTTGGCACCGACCGTCGACATGTTGTACGATGGAAACGCGACCCCGGGTACTATTACCAACACGGCCTACTTTCGAAGCAAAGCAGAACCAATTACCAATGCGGGTAAAATCCAAGGGGCTGTTCGGAAGGCCAAGGCCGAAGTACTAAAACTCCTCGAGGAGTATACCAATGAGGGATCGGGGTGGAGGGTGAGACGGGTCGTGGCGCTAGACCTCAGTCTTGCAAGATATAAGCCTTTCCGAGGTAAGAGCTACTTTCCCACACCAAAGTATATACCCCCTCGTACGGTTATTAATGTAAAGAATAAAGATAACCGATGCTTCGAGTGGGCCATACTAAGCGCAATGTATCCAGTAGAAAAGGACCCTCAACGCCCTACTAAGTATCGTACACACCTCCTCGAGCTAAACTTCGACGGTATGGAATTTCCAGTGAAGGTCACTGATATTGGTAAGTTCGAACGTCAGAACCCAAATATAAGCGTCTCAGTCTTCGGGTGGGATAAAGCTTTGTATCCAATTTATGTCTCAAAGCAGAACAATAGAGACTATAATATCGATCTTCTACTGTTGGCCAGTGGCGTAAATGAAAATTTGCATTTACAGAATCACCACTACGTCTGGATTAAAGACCTTGGTCGAATTTTTAATCAAAACAGCAAAGACAAAAACAAAAAACACCCATGTCGTCGCTGCCTACACATATTCTGTAGACAAGACTTACTGGATGCCCATATCGAAGATTGTCAGGGCATTAGTCAGAAGCCTCAACGAATTGAGATGCCGAAAGAGGATGAAAATATCCTCAAATTCCAGAACCATCGCAAACAGATGCGAGTCCCGTATATCATTTACGCCGACTTCGAGGCTCTAAACATACCAGTCGAAGGTGCAATCATGAACCCCAGCGAGAGCAACACCAGACAGATAGCTGAGCAGAAACCGTGTAGCTTCTGTTATATAGTGGTTCGATACGATGGCCGCACCAAGAAGCCGGTGCTATATCGTGGAGAGAACGCCGTGCAAGAGTTCCTGCAACGACTACAAGGCGAGCTGGCCTCTATCAAACAAAGGCTGGCCACCCCAGCTAAAATGGTTATGTCAGCGGCCGATCGCCAATCATTCCGCGAGGCTATCGATTGTCACATCTGCGGAGAAGCGCTCGAAGAGGATAGAGTTCGCGACCACTGCCACATTACCGGTAAGTATCGAGGTGCCGCTCATAACGCCTGCAACCTCAAACTTCGAATATATCCAGATAAGTGTAAGGTACCGGTGGTCTTCCACAATCTGCGAGGTTACGACAGCCACCTCATAATGCAAGCGATCGGAGGCTGTGAGGCCGTACAGGATGAGGCAACTGAAATTAACTGTATCTCAAACAATATGGAGAAATACATGACATTCAACATAGGACAACTACAGTTCATTGATAGTCTCCAGTTTCTAAACAGCTCGTTGGATAAATTATCAGGAAATCTTTCGCTTGAGGATCTGAAAGTCACAACGGCATATATTAAGGAAAATTTCGTTTACAATGATAGGACAAAATTAGATCTTTTGAGACGAAAGGGCGTATATTGTTACGAACACATCCATGATTACCACCGCTTCGAAGAAGATCGACTTCCACCCAAAGAAGCGTTCTACAGCAAGCTCACCCGAGAGAACATTTCAGATGAGGATTATCAGCACGCCCAACGAGTATGGAACGAGTTTGATTGTAAGACTCTGGGCGAATATCATGACTTGTATCTCCGCACGGATGTACTTCTACTAGCCGATGTATTCGAGACCTTCAGATCCACTTCGATGAAGCACTACAGTCTGGACCCGGCAAACTACTTCTCCTTACCAGGAATGGCCTGGGACGCTTTGTTGAAAAAGACGAAGATCGAGCTCGAACTTTTAACCGATATAGATATGCATTTGTTCGTAGAGAAAGGTCTCAGAGGCGGAATTTCGATGGTATCTAAGCGCTTCGCAAAAGCCAACAACCCGCAATGCCCAGATCATGATACCACGAAGCCAGACAACTGGATCATGTATCTCGATGCTAATAACCTCTACGGCTGGGCGATGCAACAGCCATTACCAGTTGGAGGATTTAGCTGGGAGAGCCCAACTCTCGACGAAGTGTTGGAAACTCCAGACGACGCGCCTGAAGGCTTCCTACTTGAAGTAGATCTTGAGTACCCGGAGCAACTCCACGATACACATAGCGACTATCCCCTAGCACCAGAGACCCTGACAGTCCAAGAGGAGTGGTTGAGCGACTATCAGAATGTGCTTATGAACGAGTTGGGAGGCAAGTTCACAAAGCATGTGAAGTTAGTACCCAGCCTACGACCTAAGGAGCGGTATGTGGTTCATTACCGAAATCTTAAACTCTACCACTCGTTAGGCCTACGAGTTGCTAAAATTCATCGTGCCATTAAGTTTAGACAGGAGGCGTGGATGGCTCCATACATCGAGATGAATACAAAATTGAGGGCGAAGGCAACGTCGGAGTTTGAGAAGGATTTCTTCAAACTGGCTAATAATGCGGTCTTTGGAAAGACCATGGAAAATCTTAGAAAAAGAATCAGAGTTAACCTGGTACCGACCTCAAAAGTTGACAAACTTCGTAAACTAATTGCGGACCCGGCCTACATATCACACAAAATCTTCAACGACCAACTCGCCGCGATTCATAGTTTGAAGAGCAAGCTCAAGTTAAACAGACCTGTATATGTCGGCCAGGCTGTCCTCGACCTCAGCAAGCATCTGATGTACGACTTCTGGTACAACGATGTGAAAAATGAGTACGGTGAAAAAGCCCAGTTGCTATATACAGACACAGATAGCCTCTTATTTCAGGTGGAGACTCCGAACGCCTATGCCGATATGTGGAATAAAAAACACCTATATGACCTCTCCGAGTTTCCTAGAGACAGCCCATACTACGACGTCGAGAACAAGAAAGTCGTGGGCAAGTTCAAGGATGAATGTAACGGAGTCGCCATAGCCCAATTCGTAGGATTGCGTCCGAAGATGTACTCGATCTTAAAATCGGGTGGTTCAGAGATCAGGAAAGCAAAAGGCGTTCAGAGAGCAGTTGTGAAGAAGGATCTGCACCACGAGCTATACAAGGAATGCCTGTTCGAACGAGAAGAGATGCGACACACACAAGTCGTGATTCGAAGCCACGACCACCAGATCGGAGTGTACGAGCAGAATAAGATCAGCCTCTCTCCATTAGACACAAAAAAGTGGATAGGGGCCGATGGGATAACAACGCTGGCATACGGGCACTACAAAATCAACGACGGTTGAGTATTCTATCGGGGGGTAACTCAGTGCCCATAGGCACCAGAAGCAGCTCCTCACGGACAAAACCGCGGCCAGGCCCATCAACTAGATGGTATAAAGCCGGTTGGCCAGCCCGCCGAACAACATCCAAAATAGCGTGGATTGTGAGCGACCAGTTTGGGTCGGTGGCGCGTTTGCTTCCACCCTCAAGCTCGCCGGGAGCGTACAAATATCGGACGAGAACGTCGTGCCCGAGAACAGGCTCATCCAAGCCCCACAAACGAGTTTTCATTTGTGAATGAGAGGGCTTCTGTGTCACTTTAGCAGCTTTCATCGCTTCAACCGGCTTCATGTCGAGCAAGCGCGTCGGCTCATCGTTTAGTGCAGCTACAACTTCGGGCAATCGTCGAACCCATTCCACTGACCGTTCGGATGACCCCCTTGCATCCAGGAGCAATTCCTGAGCGTATTGAGCACCGAAGAGTCGCTCAGCTAGAGTACGGTTAAAGCGTTCAACGATGCCCTGTTGGCGATGATTTGCGGCCTGTCCGCGTCTTACAAGAACGTCGTGCTTCGTCAGCAACGGTGTAAAATCACCCATAAATTCCCGTCCAGGATCGACCTGAAAAAGTCGAGGCCAAGTTAGAGGGCCCCTCTTATAGATCCGGCTTAAAGCGGCGGCGACTTCGGTCGCACTTTTGTTTATCAACGGTTCAGCTTCTTTGTATCGTGAGGCAACATCAACAACAGTGAGAGCGTATTTATAAGTCTTTCGACCTACTTTATCGTGAGGTAAAAACAAGAGATCGGCTTGGTGTACGGCGTTTGGTCGATTTTCATCGAACTTTGGACGCGGTATGCGGCGTGGAACGGGAAGATAAATCTGCCACACCGCTTGTTTCTTCAGCCAATCGCGAGCCTCCGCCTCGGAAACTTTGGCGGCTGAGGCTAGTTTCTTCACCGCAGCCTTACCTCGCCAGTAACCTCTAGGGCTGTAATAGACGGCTGAAAGGTGCTTAGACATTTCAGTTAAACTATATATAACAAACAGGTAAACACATACACAAATGATTTTCATTTGCGTTTTCATAAATGAAACTCATTTATGGCCCTTCGTTCTGACACCCATCCCCAGCCTGGACTTTGCTGACATAATGGCCGATACGAGCCGGGCATCTTTCTTTTCATAATCCGGAGTTTCATCGGTGAGTGCGATCTTAGACGCGGCTGCAGCGAGGATGTCATCTGCGCGATTACGCCCTGGGGTATCTCTATGTACTGCGTAAGCCACATCGTGGTGGAGGCACGCACGGTCGAGCTGATTAACACCGTGATATCGCTGTGACAGCCGTTTGTCGAGTTTTGTGAATGGTCCACAGTAAGAGTACTTTCCCGTGTTCTGAAAAGAACCTCCCGGATTATCTTCCGAAGACATACCGGATGGAAGGCTCATATGCATTTCTGGTAGAGGTAGAGCGTTGAGGGCCCTATTCAGTAGAGAACCTCCAGTCTTTCGCACTTTAGAAGGCAAAATTTGGCTCTTCTTTGCACCGCAGACGGCACAGGTTCCCTTCTTGGCTGGCCGACCGTTTCGTAACTCGACAATTGTTTCATTTGAAGTCTCAGTATGTTTCTTACATCGTAGGCAATACATTGTTTTCGTTGAATACAATCATAACTCGTTGTCTCTATATGGAAATAACAAATTTCGATCTCGAAGCCGACGATGGAAAAAAACACCACCATTGGCTGTTACCATCCAGCATACGGTGCATAATCTGTGGGCCTAGCGGATGTGGGAAAACAAACCTACTGCTTAACCTTCTGTTGAAGAAGGGGTACCTGCGTTTTGATCGGCTATATCTATACTCGAAGTCTCTGGGACAGGAAAAATATCAGTTTCTTCGGGACTGGATAACAGAACTCGAAAAAGTTGCCGGGAAGGAAGTGGCTTCCTTTCACTCTTGTTCAGATGAAATAGTTCCAGTTGAATCATTAAATAAGAATGCCAGAAGCCTTCTAGTTTTCGATGACGTCATGCTTGAAAAACAGTCGCCCATCGAAAGGTATTTCACTATGGGTCGACACGGTGGCGCGGACTGCTTCTACTTAACTCAAAATTACTTCCGCATTCCCAAGCAAGCCATCCGTGACAATGCTAATCTTATCGTCCTCTTCAACCAAGACAGCAAAAATTTGCGAGCCATTCACGATACGTTCGTAGGCGGCGACATGTCTTTCGATGAGTTCCGTACGTTCTTCAGCGAGTGTGCTGCCCAGCCATATGGATTCGCAGTCATAGATTTGACGTCCAAGGTGTACGATGGAAAATATCGCTGCGGGTTCGATCGCTTCTATAAGCCGAAGGCAAGTATTTAAAGACATGATATAGGCAACATATAGCCGGCATACAACCACGATGTGGACAAAGGTTTCTTCTAAACAGGAGCGAGACGCGTTAACTCAGGATTACTTAGCACGCAGAAATCGATTGAGACAGCGTTTCGTGGATGAGAAGCTCGGTGAAGCCAACCTTCAGTACGATGCGACAAAGCTTTTCAAACCAATCGCCACAGCCACGGCCGAATCCCAGGCGGCTACGTCTAAGGAGCTGCAGAAAGTTACCAGCGCTTTACAGGATTTGCCGGCGCAGATTTCAGAGTCTGCTAATTTTAACCCGATAGCGGCGTTGTTCGGCGATTCAGCAGGAACAGCTCCTCTAGCCCTTCCAGCGCTTGCAGCATCCCGAATCCCCCCCGCACTGTTAGTCGATCCAAACAAATATCTCAACGTCGAGGCAATCATAAGGCACGGTTTCAGACCTCCGAGCGAGCTCGATTTAGCCGACAAGGCAGGTGCTGAAAAGATAATCGGTGAGGTCAATCACTATAATCGCCACACCCTGGGCAAAGAGAAAAACCTGGCTAAAAAGCAAAAAGACGAAGAAAAGGTAGATGCGGTGACTGCAGATATCGAAGCCCTAAGGGAATATAAAAAGCGAATCGATACACTGATAGAGGGCCACAGCCTCATCAAAAAGGGAAAGGGTTTCAGTGTTCCAACCGTTCCTCTGAAATTACAAGGTAACGCCTTGGGTGAGCTCTCCGTTGACCCCGTCGCGCTGTCTGCTGGTAGACTGAGAGTGTTTAAAGGTGGGAACCTCGTGCTCGAAGCTCCTGCCGATGAGTCGTTGTTCAGCCTGTTAACGAAACGCTTCGTTAAGACTAAGCAATACTCGCCTCAAGCAATTGAAACTTTCAGAAAGCTCGTACAGATGTCTGGTCTGCCCATTCATGGCCGGAAAAGTAAAAAGTTCCAGCTGATTCGAGGCGGGGCGGTGCAATTTTATAACGATCCAAACGCCCTGGTAGAGAGGTTGCAGCTTTTGGTGGCCTCTAGGGCAGCGGGAAACACAGGTCTCGGCAACGAAATCTCCGCCATTCTTGACGAGTTACTGCGTTCCGGTGCGATCTCCAAAGAGCTGGCACTCGAATTGAATAGAAACATGCTCATAAAATAGAAATAGAAAACAAAATTCATGGCTCAGATGGAACGCTCGGAGAAACTGCTCGAAGAAATTCGAGAACTTTTGCAGCCTAAGGAAAATTTTAGTATAGTTGTTTCCTCAGATACTACAGGGTGGACCACGGCCTTCTCACCACCGCTGTACCTGGATCCAAAAAGACGCTTTGAGCTTGCTTTGGTCAATCTTGAAACTTATAACTCGATCCCGAACATAGACAGCACAAATAACAAGTTCGTCTACAGCTCCACCAATTTACAGACGTGGAAGACGATCATTTTGCCCGACGGAAGCTACGAGATCGCACAGATTAATGATGAAATCAGCCGGCAGTTAGAAAAGCAAAATCCGCCGCCGACAGGTGTTGTTCAACTCGGCTTTAATTCTCCCATTACTATAGGAGCTAACGCATCTACCCTACGCGCTTTCATAAAAATTACGAATGCCCTTTATAAGGTAGATATGGCCGCATCTACCATCAGGAAAACGCTCGGTTTTAACCCTCAGAGGCTTGGTCTTGGTTATAAAGAGGGAGAAAATCCAGTCGATATTCTCCGGGTGGACACAATCCTGGTAAATTGTGACATTATCTCTGGATCGTATCGAAATGGTAGCCAGCTGCCAGTAATCTACAGTTTTTTCCCGGATGTGTCGCCCGGCTACAAGGTAATCGAGTCTCCGAAAAATCTGGTGTACCTACCAGTTGCACCGGCTGGCAACGTACAGGGCATTCGTGTGTGGCTGACCGACCAGAATGGTGAACAATTAAACCTCCGCGGTGAGACAGTAACTATAAGGTTTCACATCCGCAGTGCGTAGATTTTCACACTTAAATATTCTCATGTTTGTTCTTGGAATTAAAAAGCGGCGTCGTGTCGTGGGTGGTGGACTTTTCGACTGGATACCCAAAATCGCGGGTTTCCTTGGCCGTGCAGGCTCCTTCATTTCGGCGAATAGAGGCACAATCACAAACGTTGCCAAGGCGGTTGGTAATGTCGCGAAAGCCGGCGCCACAACAGCATCTGCCGTCAGGCAAATTGTTGATGCCGTGAAAGCGAGACGCGCTGCGGCCGTAAATGAAGCTCATTTACGAAATGAAAATTCATCTGCCGCGCCTGTTGTTCCCGCACCTTTGGAGAAGGCGCTCAGCGACAAGAGCATCGAATACTTAAAACAACTGGCTGTGAGTCCGCCATCAGTTGTTCCGGCAATGGCTGACATAAACAGCCGTATTGCTGGATCCGGTTTCAAGACTATAAAGCCGAGTCGTTGTGGTAGGGGTCTGTTTCTTGCAAAATGAAAATAAAAATATTCACAAAAAACGCAAAAAAATCTTTAACCCACCACATATGAAATTCATTTGCAACATGATTAATAATTGAAGCTTGAACTTTTTTACTTATAATAATGGCGGCATTTGACGTGCCGAGTGAAATGTTGGACATCGCTTCGGCGGTGCCCGATGACAATAGCATCGAATCGTTTGAATACCGCGAGTATGAATCACAAAACCCTGCGGCTATTAACAATGGCCAGGCCATACAGATAGACATCCAGAACCAAGACATTTTCACACAGCCTTCTAAGAGCTACCTTCTTGTGGAGGGCAGGCTTACAACAACAGGCGCCGCTTACATCGCAGACACGTTGGTGTCATTCATCAACAACGCCATCCCGTACATGTTTTCTCAGATTCGATATCTGGCTAACAACACCGAGATAGAGAATGTCATGTCTCCTGGGCAAGCCACGACGATGAAAGGCATGCTGGTTTACGGCGATGATTTTTCCAAAGGCGAAGGTTTAAACATGTGTTGGCAGAAGGACACGACTGCGGCGGCGGCAGCTGTGAATATCGGCTTCGAGGCCCGTCGACTGATGATCATTGGAAAACCCATCCCTATTGGAACGTTTTCATTCATCGTTCCCTTAAGACATCTATTCGGCTTTTGCGATGATTACCACAAAGTCGTATACGGGATTAAACACTCCTTACTGCTGAGCCGGCAGGGAGATGCAGACGCGATCTTTAAGGAAGCCGCTGCGGTCAATGGCCAGATCACGCTGACTAAACTCTCCTGGTTCATGCCGCATATAATACCCGCTCTGGAGTATAAAAGCATGCTTATGAAGCAGATTGAAGCCAAGGTTAAGGTACCTGTGGCATTCCGCGCCATGCAATGCGACAACATTGCGGTGCCACGAGCGACGACTTTTTCCTGGCGTTTGAGCGTTAAGTCGGGCACGGAAAAGCCACGCTGGATTCTTGTTGCTTTTCAGACTGGAAAGAATGCACATCAAGGCCAGAATCCGGCACTGTTTGACCATGTGCAGGTTCGCAACATTTTCGCTATGCTCAACAGCGATCGCTACCCGGTGGTTGACATGAATCTCGACTTCACCAAGAGGACAACCTCTCGCGCTTACAAGGCCCTACGTGACTTCAAGGAAGAATATTGCGGCATAGACGCGCGTGAATCGTCATGCCAACCGACACCAATCGAATTTGTAGATTTGTTTCCGATCTTCGTCCTGGACGTGCGCAGGCAATCCGAACGACTTAAAACCTCTGTACAGGACATACAAATCAAGGTGGACTTTAACGAAGGGGTACCAAATAATACGACAGCATATGCCGTCCTGATCAGCGACCGACTCCTGAGCTTTGAATCGGATGGCAGCAAATTCAACGTCGTCTACTAGAAATCGGTTTTTCACATTTAGATACAAGGCCCTCTTTTGATATATTTTTTCCGAAAATGAAAACTGAATACGTTGCGTTCGGCCTTTCGCTGACCGAAGGGCAAAAGCAAACATTGGCTAGAGCTGCGCGTGCCGGCACTGGCGCCACGATCCGGCTCACTCATGGCCAGCTTCGCGGAGACGACAAGCTCGCGCTGACAAAAGTTCAAGCCGCCCGAATCGTGAAGAAGATTTCGGAAGGCGTTGGCATGGAGCTGAGATTCACCAAAACGCAATTGAAAAAGATGACTAAAATGGGTGGATTTCTTCCACTACTGGCTCTCCTCCCGCTGCTTTTTGGTGGGTTATCCGCGGCGGGTGCCGTGGCTGGTGGGACCGCTGGGGTAGTAAAGGCTGTGCAGAGCAAACAGGCCAGCGACGCTGCACTGGCGGAGGCGGCGCGTCACAATCGCGAACTCGAGGCCCAGGTCCGCGGGACTGGTTTATATCTCGGGCGTGAGACTCGTGGTGGTTGTTGCCCAATGTGTAAAGGATCGGGTCTCTACATCGGGCAAAAAAACTAAAACCTCTTAGCAACTTCGATATAGAGAAAGTTGCCAGGGCGCTGCCGCATTTCCGCGGTGTTTTCATGCGAGATGGTCTGCCCGCCGTGGCTCGTGAGAAGGAGTGTGGAGTTGTTAATCTGGATTCCGGTTCTGGTGATGGTACTCACTGGGTCGCCTATTGGATAGATGGACCAAAAGCAGTCTATTTTGACAGTTATGGGCTGGATCCGCCTCTCGAAATTTCTAGATATTTAAAAAATCCTATAAGAACACAAACATTTCAGCTACAGGGGCCAGATGATGTGGTATGTGGTCATCTCTGTCTTCTCGTGCTAAGAGAGCTCGCTGCTGGAAAGAATTTTGAAGATATCGTGCTTGACTTGTGTTAGACTTCCGTCACCTTTTTGTATATAAAAAATGCCGGTTGATAAATTTGGAAGAGACGGTGGAGGTGGGGTGGGAGGGGGGCAGATAAGCGCCGCTGGGCTCGTCCACAAAGCGGGTGATACCATGATGGGAATTCTGTCGGCTGGAGGTTTTCGACTGACAAACGTGGGAACGCCCACGATGGAAACAGACGCCGCGACAAAGGCTTATGCAGACATCATAGATCAGGACAACTTACAAATCACCGGTGGAACGATGTCTGGTGTTCTAAAAATGGGTGGCCACAAAGTTACTGGGCTGCCCACAGACGCTGGTGCGTCTGAAAGCGACGCTGCGAGCTGGGCACAAGTGGTACGATACGCGGACCAGAAGGCGACCGCAGCCGAAAATCATGCAGACCAAAAACTTATCGATGCCAGGCAGTACACGGACGAGAAGAATGCGGGGCTGAGAGATTCCGTTAGGCAGTATGCAGATGACAAGGACCTTATTGTTAAAAGTTATGTTAACGAGCAAGATGTTATCGTCAGGAATGCGTGCGTGCTCAAATCCGGCGGCGTAATGACTGGAAGTTTAGTTATGGGTGGCCACCGAGTTACTGGGCTCCCAACAGAAATTTCAGGATCCGATAGCGACGCAGCGAGTTGGAAACAAGTGTCAACAGCGGTCGCTGGCGCTCTAGTAAAACTCGATAGAGTACCCACGGAGTCGTTGCATGTGGTGAATAAGCGGTATGTAGATTCCCGCGACGCTTCTTACAGGCAGTACGTGGATGAGAAGGTCACCACCGCTAGAAGATATGTGGACGAGAAGCATGCTATCGTAAGAGGCGGGCATGTGCTCAAAAGCGGCGATTCTATGACTGGTGATTTGACCATGGGCGGCAAAAGAGTGACTGGGCTGTCAACAGAAATTCCAGGATCCGATAGCGACGCCGCGAGTTTGAAACAGGTGACGCAGCTGATCAGCAACGCCACTGTGAATAATGATACGGCGCCGGCGGGACCAAAGTACTTGACTAACAAACGGTATGTGGACGCGAAAAACGCTGAGATTGGAGCTTCCGTTAGACTCTATGCGGACCAGAAAGCCGAAGCTGCTAAGACGTACGCCAACGAGCAAGATGTTATCGTTAGGAGCGCATGCGTGCTTAAAGCTGGTGATGCAATGACTGGTGATTTAATCATGGGCGGTAAAAGAGTTACTGGGCTCCCTACGGGCGCAGCAACGTCTGAAAGCGACGCGACGAGTATGGCACAAGTATCGAAGCTGATCGCCGACAACATGACAAAGAGTGATAGAGTACCAACAGAACCGTTGCATGTGACAAATAAACGATACGTTGACGTGAAAAACGCTGAGATTGGAGCTTCCGTTAGACTCTATGCGGACCAGAAAGCTGACGCCGCTAAGAGATATGCCAACGAGCAAGATATTATCGTTAGGAACGCCTGCGTGCTAAAATCCGGCAGTACCATGACCGGTGATCTGGCTATGGGTGGTAAAAGAGTGACTGGGCTCCCAACAGAAATTCCAGGATCTGATAGTGACGCCGCGAGTTTGAAACAAGTGACGCAGCTGATCACCAACGCCACTACGAATAATTATACGCCGCCCTCGGGGCCATGGTACCTGACTAACAAGCGGTATGTAGACAGTGAGATAGCTAATGAAAGGCGATACGCGGCGGGTCTCAAGATTCTCAACTACAGCGGCCACATTCCGCCCCTATCCAGAAACGTTTCCGAAACGGGTTTTATTGCCTCAGCCAACGAATCTTTACCCACTAACCCGCCTCATATGGCTTTCAACTCGGGTGTGAGAGGTGAGTGGAAGACGGCGTCCACATCGAGAGCCGATATTGGTCCTCAGGTTAGTAGGACTTGGTTACAGATTGAATGCCCGACGGCTGTGCGAGTATGGAAGGTTAGTCTGGCTGGGGGATCTAGTCCTACTGCACCACGTATCACGTCCTGGAAGATTTATGGGACTCCAGCCGATGATGCAAATAGATTTGATGCGCTCATCACCTCCAATGTCACTTTGACTAATTCTGCGCAAGAGTTCACCTTCACAACTCAGAGTTTATACAAAAAATTCAGGCTGATGGTCTTGGCCACCAGCCCAACACAAGGTACTTTTGGAATATCACACTTCCAGATCTATACATATTTTAAACACGAGGGACAGTCAGTAGTATAGAAAAATATGACTGACACGCACTACAAGATTCGGGGGTATCTCCGTCAACACGGAGAAATAGACATGTGCAAATACAGCATAGACAGTCTAGGTGATGTGGGCCACTGGGGGTACGACATCCCGAAGCCCACCGCAGAGCTATTGACCGCGGTGCCTCAACAACACATCGACTTCGTGTCTGACGATTACCACAGCCGCGATATCTATACGGCGGCCGGAACGGTAACCACCAGTGCGTGGCAAACTCTTCCATTGACCGCTGCGCGTTTTCCGTGTATAAGTTTGCAAACCGCCAATGAGGGGGTTTCGTTAGAGTGCGGGTTCTGGAAGCTAACAGTCTTTGGTGTTTGCGGTGGTGATGCAACAGTTCGCGTTATAGCACCGGCAGCTGCTGGTGGTAGCATCGATCGTACAGTCGATATTTCAAGTGGGCAATTTGATGTAGCCAGGGCAATATTCGTTCCAGGACAAACGAGTTTCCGAATTGAAGGCAAAAAGAGAGGCGTTGAAAGTACTTCATCTATCGACTTAAACGTAACTTTACTAATAGAGCAACTATAAAAAAACAATGGCTTTGTATCCAACGCTTACGGAGCCGACAATTTCGTCAGACACGAAGTCGCAGACTTTTCGTCTGCAGAAGATTGGTGAAGTAGAAGCATTCCTGAGATCTGAGGCGATAAGTCGGGGACAACTATACAAGAAGTATAAGAGGGTTGTAGATGTGGCTAATGGGGCCTCGGCCGGCCTTGCTATAGTTAGTCTTGGAACTGGGGTGGGTGGGGCAGCTATGTTAGCCACTGGTATTGGTTTTATTCCTGGTATTGTTCTGGAGAGTTTGGCCATAGCGACGAGTTTTCTGGATATTATTGGAAATGTTGTTAGCCGATCGTTTGTTGCTAAAGCTTCAAAACACGACGAAATTTGTATTTTGGCGGAAAGTAAGCTAAACACAGTTCATGACCATATTTCTCGGGCTTTGGAAGACACAGCTATTAGCGATGAAGAGTATAAGCTTATTTTGGGAGAGGAGGAGAAATATAGAACGATGAAGCGTGATATACAAAGCAAGAATGGAAAAAAAGAGTTGCCGAGTCAAAGCAAAGACCAGATGGTGGCAGAACTAATCAAGAAACTAACCAGCGCTGGGTCTTCTCCGCGAACCACGATATAAAAATTTTCGTCGTAGGCGGTTGGAGTAGTGAGTCCGTTATTCCTAGCGCACCACCGCCGTACGATTAGTGGGCTATAATTTTTACTGGCACACTCCAATGGTTTGGGCCGGCCTCGTGGGAGGGTCTCGGCCGGCAGCAAACGACACTTTTACGGTTTGATGTGTTAATGCAATTCACGATCCTTTTTTTTGTTTTGGCTGGCAGGCTTTTGGTGGCGCAATTCGTACACTAAAAATCGATCCGCTATCAGGGCCCGTGGGATCTACGGACTCTCTGGAGGCCTAGATGGTATAGACCGGCATCCTCTTAATTCGGTGAGATAACGGAGTGGTGGGGACAAAAAAATTGTGGGGGTGGAGACCAACCCCCGGTATTTTGACGGAATAACGGGGGTGCGCCAAAGCCCGTATTGGTCATCTACTCAAAGTTATGCATTTATGCAAGGAGTAATGTCCAGAAAAAACAGCTTCTACAGCTTGAATCTGATGAGAAATAGAATGCAATATTGGTAAACATATCAGGCATATTATACCATCATTATGTCCATTACACCAATGATGAAACAGTGAGTTGAGACTAAACTACAGTAACGGTAAACCACAGTAGTAGTTTTATCAAATTAATGCAAGTAAGCTTAGGCCTAAGTAGTCATGCTACGCGATAGTCTTTCGTAGTGTTAAAAGTCGGCATTATTCGCCCGGATTCCAATCTTGTTCTTATGAAACCGTTCCTAGCTTTGATGCCGCAGACTGCAGCTGCAAGCCTCAGTCCCTACTTTAACATAACGCTCCACTGCCTAAGAGTGGCATGGGAATCTAGGAAAGTCGAACTTTTGTGCTGGGTGCGTTGCTACAAATTGCATCATTTCTATATCAGATACCTCAATGTTAGTGGTGTTCTGCTACGCATATTTGCCAGAAAATGAGTTCAGTTTCATCAGAGGCATCAAACTTTAGCACAGGAACAACGAATTTCGAATTCCAGATTGTACAGTTCCTAGCTTTCAGGATATGACGCATTCCCAGCTTTCAAATTTTCTTACGACCATCAGTTAACATGGAGCAACAAGCGGTCCTCGTCCTTTCTCTGGACCAATTGTCAATGGTTTATTAACATGTAAACAGTTACCAGTAGTGTACTTTTATAAAATTGAATCGGATTTCCACCTACAACTTTAACTGACCTAAGTAGTGACTGGCAGTATTGTGGGACATTAGTAATGCGGTCGTTAGAGGCCAGTGCTTGTTGAATTAATCTAGAAAAAGACCATGGAACATTGAATCACTTGCGGTGGTTGACAGCTGCAAATAGAATATTGAAATTGTACATTGACAGTTGCAAACCATCAGAAGAGCTTCAAATGCTGGCGATGTGTGTAGTGAAAGTATATGTATATGCTCCGATGTGGTTAACAATTTTGCAAGGCTGATCTAGTCGTGGGTGATATGTCCGACGTAAGTCGATCCTGGTTCCTTCATTCAACAACGATAAGTTTTCCTCGGTAACAGCTCACCGGTAGTATACTTATTTCTTTCCTTGAAATTCTGTACTATAGTTTTATCTTTCGACTGTCAAAAATAAACGAGTAAATCACCTGTAGGCTACGTTGTTCAAGTCTTCCAGCTCGTTGCGTTAATTTCATGGTTCACGTCTAATTTTATTTTGGTCGATAACATTTGACAAATCAGCATCACATTTAACACCGAAATCTGGTGTTATCTCAGCAGCTGCTCTGTCTGGAACACCAAAACGATCATAGGCTTAAGGTAAATGTTGGTAGTCTACTTCGAAAGTCTCTTGACTATAACGTTCGATGCAGGTTCATCACAAGTTGATTACTACTAAATTGAACAATAATGATCTTTAGTTTAATCTTCTGGTCGATTACAAGTGTTTGACCTGCTGGTATCGAAATTAGATTCAGAATCGTCTACTGAGTTATCATTAACATCCACGACCTTCCACCACATAATGACGAAATATATTTCGACCCGTCGAACTTGCTTAGCCATTCTTTTCTGCTTGTTAACAAGCTTATTTGTTGTAAGTTTGTCGACATTGCTGATACACATCAACCTTACTGTTCTCTGGTCAGTTAGAAACTCCATCTCATCTTTAGGAACTCGAATGTATTGCTACCTACAGGTGGCGGCGATCTTGTTTGACAGGTGGGGGACACTTTTGAAATGATCTGGTCAAAAAAAGTTTTTAACTGATCTGGTTAAAAAAGAAGTAAAAAATTGTCGCGCTCAGTCGCGATAACATTATTTTACCTTTTTTGGTGTGTCTTCAAAATTTCGGGGAGGGGGGCCAATGCATGGTGTGTCCCCCAGTGTTAAAGGTGGGTCTTATCCCCCTCGACCCCCTGGATAGCCGCCAATGCTACCTACCTACTAAAAGATCAACAGAACGCTTTAAAGCTATACACAAAATTAGTTTGTCCAACAACAAATTACGTTATATGCAGTGCTCGGGAGCCTTCAAATCATGAACATTTGAGGGTCGTTGGGGCACCTCAAGGACTTATCCAAAAAATCCCAAAATTTGCATGCTAACTAAGCAGTATAAAAGGCAACTATCGGTAACTATTAGAATATTGTTTTAAAAAAAAAAATTTCGATGCACCCTAGTGGTTAGTGTGCTGGACTGTCAATTAGTGGTTCAAATCCCCTTCAGAGCCGAAATTTGGTTCGAAATTTCTGTTCCACTTTCATCCTCTAGCCATTAGCCAAGTCAGCTGTAATGAGAACACTGACCGTACACTGTCGGTGGGAAGATGAAACGGCGAGGGAGAGGATTGGCCATTAACCTCCTATGCTGATGCTAAGAAAATGAAGTCGCTAACACTTCATACCCATGGCTTAAGGGACTGCTCTTCTTCTTGTAAGAGTCTTGATACATATATCAGAGGTTTAATTTGGCTACGAAATATTTTAGTTGTAATAATGGAAGCGGATGCATCGTCCAATCCTTGCGCAAAGACGCTAAAGATAACAGACTTTGATCAGATACGAGAACACGACGGTACAAAAACTATGTCATTCGTTGGAACATGCGCCTGGATGGCTCCTGAAGTTCTCACTGAACAGAAGTTCTCAAAGGCCAGTGACGTTTGGAGGTGAGTCGTTTCATATTGTTCGTACGTTCTAAAGTAAAGCAATTTTGGGTTACTAACTATCTTGGCAATGCTACCAAGGGCGATACAGTGTCATGCATCCATTCCTGTGCTAATCCATTTGCATTTGAGGCAGAGGAAATCCGGAGGATAGTTAGGATCCTGGGAAAAGTCTAGTTGGGAAAGAAATGTAATCTCAGACAGAACAAATTGTCACACGTGTGGGTTACTTTAGAAATAGCAAATACGTCTCTTAAAGTCACAGAGTTTCAAATGCACTCTATGTGAAGAGTGAATTGTGGTAAAGCTATATACGATATCTCCATCTAATAACAAACTGTGTACGAGTTTCTGAAGCAGAATACATTTAGATCTGTTGTTGGTCAGTTGTGTGCCAATTGCGTGTATTGCCGCATCTATGCGGTGTCTATCTTTTTCATGATATCAAAATGGTAAAATATATAGGACCACACAGTCCAAGGGTAACATAACTGTTAGTATACTGTGGCGAAAAATCCCCCGCTCTTCTCCCTCTCCGCGTCTTCCAACCTCTCCTTGTTCCGTACTTCCTTTGTGGGAGGGAGAACAGAAGGCCTTTACGAGTGGCAAAGTCTTCGGTGGGGCTGATGATGATCGAGTTACCCCGCCGGCTGGGCAAGGCCTCAGATTTTTGTCGAAGGACTAATTAGTTCTGACCAAGTTAATCCTATCCGATGAAGACGAAGAGAACACCAGGATGTGGTTTCCAAGAATTTCGTGTTTAAAGACTCCAACAATTCGACGATTAGACGTTACTAACAGAAAATCTCGCTAAAGTCCAGGATAAACTTCCAAGAAAGACAGTTAAGTCAATCGACTAACACAAGATAATCGTTACTGAAAGAACAGAAATCTATGCAACGGTTTACTTATCGACCATTGCTCATTAATTATCCCACAAACCTTTGAGATCGCAATTCAGTTCCGACAGAAATAACTCTAATCGTACAAAGTCGAAATATGTTAATCAAACAAATCGGTATACGCCAACGAATAACTCCAACTTCTCTTAAGAAGCTACTGTGGCCTTGTGGGCCTAACTCACGAACGCAGTTCTGTCCTTCAATGTCTGTTTCCCTGTATCTTTTTCTGTATCCTTCACAGGTCATTATATACCCTTTTAGGTAGACCTGGGAGGCCCGTGTAGACCTGGGAGGAACATGTAGACCTGGAAGGATCATGTAGACCTGGGAGGCTCACGTAGACCTGGGAGGCCCATGTACACCAGGGAGGATCATGTAGACCTGAGGCCCACGTAGACCAGGGAGGAACATGTAGACCTGAGAGGATCTTGTAGACATGGGAGGCCCCTGTAGACCTGGGAGGATATTGTAGACCTGGGCGACCCATGTACAGTTGTACACCAGGGAGGATCATGTAGACCTGGGAGGCCCACGTAGACCAGGGAGGATCATGTAGACCTGGGAAGCCCAGGAAGACCAGGGAGGATCATGTAGACCTGGGAGGCCCACGTAGACCAGGAAAGATCATGTAGACCAGGGAGGATCATGTAGACCAGGGGGGAAACGGAAATTTCGCCCCCGGAAGATTCGCCCCCGGAAGATTCGCCCCCGACATTTCGCCCCCGGGAAGATTCGCCCCCGAGGAAGTTTCGCCTCCGAGATCTATGATGAAAATGTAATTAAGACTAGAAGCTGTATTAGCGATGAAAATGTAACTAGAAGACTAGAAACGGGATCTATGATGAAAATGTAACTAAGACTAGAAGCCGGATCGACGGGGGCGAAACTTCCGGGGGCGAAATGTCGGGGGCGAATCTTCCGGGGGCGAATCTTCCGGGGGCGAAAAGTCCTAGAACCAGACCAGGGAGGATCATGTAGACCTGGGAGGCCCATGTAGACCTGGTGGCCCACGTAGACCAGGGAGGATCATGTAGACCTGGGAGGCCCACGTAGACCAAGGAGAATCATGTAGACCTGGGAGGCCCACGTAGACCAGGGAGGATCATATAGACCTGGGAGGCCCACGTAGACCAGGGAGGATCATGTAGACCTGGGAGGACCACGAACCCCAGGGAGGATCATTTAGACCTGGGAGGCCCACATACACCAGGGAGGATCATGTAGACCTGGGAGGCCCACGTACACCAGGGAGGATCACGTTTGCACTAATCGAACTCAGCTTAATACAAACACGTACAGACAAGTCTGTGGCACTACTCAAAAAGGAGTGAAATGTCCGGGAAAGCCCTCCTAGTAAAGTAAAACATGCAACGCAGCTTACGCTAAATACAACATTTACTGTAGATTTTTGTACAGTAGCCTTCTCTGATTTTTTAAAGATTTAACCGTTTTTTGTTTCTTTCATGAATAAACACAAGTGAGAAACGCCATTTACGTTGGTCAGGCATGTTAATTTGATACTTATGATGTTCTGCTAAACAGCTACGGCGTGGTTCTGTGGGAAATCTTAACAAGAAATGTTCCCTATAAAGGCGTTCTCGATCAAGCAATAATTGTTCGAGCACAGAAAGGACCGCTGGCATTGGAAATTCCAGATTCATCTCCAGACATCATCAAATCTATTCTAAACAGTACGTCAATTTGTTCGTTTACATGGACATTTATTTAACCCTATGCCAGGAACCTAAGTTGCTTTTCATAGGTGATTTTTTAAGATTTTGGCCCAAGCACTAAAAGGTTCTCTAGCCTCAAACAACTTCATCTGCGTCACGAACAGAGTTGATCAAACGGAAAAAGTTGGGGCGTAATGATGAATCGGACGCTTTAGCACTTTTGCAGGCACTGTGGATATTGTGTTATATGAACAGTAGCACAAATTTTTATGAATAATTCTTGCTTTAATTGGAGTTAGTGTATCAGAATAGGAATAATACTTAGAACGAAATTTGAAGTATTGCTTATGATCTTATGGAATAATTGACGCCATATTGCGAACACAGCCAACGTATCAAACTAAAGATTTTGATAGACCACTGGATTCAGACTTTATATATCTGTTTAGTCGTAAATTTGCACGAAGTCCAAACAGGAAGAGCATACACATTGGCAAATATTGTCTTGAAGGAAGGTCCAACAGTTGAAAGATAATTATGTCTAGTAACATTCGGCATTAAAAGTTTACCAAAGCATGTTTACCGCAAATGGGACCTGATGGGGTAAAGAGCTTAAATCTGAAGACTGCCCCAACAGGGTAGTCAAAAGTTCAAATTTCTCGAGTCATGGCGTTCACCACGAGCATCTTTAGCTTCATACTTAGGTTATAGTATACCCTAATAATTAGCGAACGATTTAGGATAGTGCAAGACCGGGCAATCCAGGCCCGTGTCGTAGCATTGTTCAACATAATATATTTGAGAGTGCATTAACCCTCAGAGGCTAACCTATAAAAATCACATATTGGCTAAACTGGGGTGAATTTGTCACCCGTTACATTTGAGTAAAAACTACAGCATGCTCAGTGAACAGAGGTTATTGTACGTGTACCAAGTTCAATACAATATTGTAAAACTAAGAAATCTAAATAATGCCAACTGTCAGCACAATGATATAGGCTTTGTTGTATGCTTTCCACAGACAAGGTTGCCACACATATGACAACAGAAACTGGTTTTATTGTCCTTGTGTCGGTATCACTGTCCTTGAGCCATCATCGCTGTCAACATTATCTATTGCAATTGTAGTTGTAACCGAACATTTATATAGCGCCACTCGAATCAGCGGCGCTCTCGACCCGCATCTTTGCCAGCACCGGCAAAAATAAAGGCTTTCAAGCGTCTACAGAACTGAAGAGAAGAGAGGAAAAGAAGCTCTTGGCGGAGGGTCTGGGGAAGAATTTTCTCCTTCCTACCAGGCAAAGCTCCTGGATTGGGCCGTGGAAGAGTGCAAACGTGGAACAACCATAAGGCCACGTGCCGAGGATCGCAAGAAGCCAAGCAACCAGAAGAAATAGCCGTTAACGCCCTAAAATTATTTCAAACTAGGAAAAACATCTTACACGCTAATTATCAACTGGATTTCGTTCATCCTGTTTTACTAAAGCATTGTATTGGTTCATTTCAGGATGTTTGCGTAGCGAAAAGGCCCAACGTCCGTCATTTGACGAAATATTGTCTGCGTTTCATCGTTTTCGTAAGAATCAATTTATTTCCAAGTGTTCCCTTTGAAATTTAAGTTGTATGATTCCCCAGTGAACTTGAAAGCTTGTTCTTTTTAACCCTTGTACCGAGTCTTGAAGAAATCTTAGCCTAAACTTTAACCTCATTTTGCATTTTACAATTTGAGCAAGGCAGACTATTCAAACTGAGTGATTCACTCAATCTTAAGTGAATCGTTCAGTATCTAATACGCTACATCATCGCCATATTCATCATCACCTATTTGATTGATCCGAGTGATATATCTTACAAATTCAGTACAGTAAGACAGGATGAAAAGCCACGTCCAGAAGGAAAAACACTTTGGGTCTTTTTGAACTGCCTACTAACCTATGTTTGGCAGTGAGCTGGCTCATCGTGTAACATTTTAATGAAGATAATACAAAGATTGCGTATAAACACAGACTAAATGAGGCACAACTAAACGATAATATCGCCATAAACTCTGTTCTCCATCATATGTCTTCTCCTTCCTACCAAGCTCCCTATACCTTCTCCCTCTATCGGCAAAATCTTTTTTCTCATTCTTCTGTGATAAAATCTCATCCCTTCGCTTCTTCTAGCAATCCATACATGAATCACATTCCCCTCTGCGTCTTTCTCTAGCACCGAATCGGTGTCTCGTATCGATCCTACCCACTCTGCTTCTCGGTCTTTTCTCCTCACTGTTCTTCCAGCAACATGTTGCAACCAACCCAAATTAAAATGTTGCAAACAACCCCGAAGAAATGCACAGCCATTGTTATGGATAATTTTGTCGACAGCGTTGTTTTAAAATAAATAATCAGAAGTGTCACGCCTCGTAAATTGTCTCCCAACAAACGACATCGATCTCTGGTCAACCCCTCTGACACGACGCAGCGCTCGTAGGGGAGACCGGGGTTGGTTGGAACAAATTTCATAGGGGCCTATTTGTTTATTTTTTTATTTTAGCCTTATATATCCTTTATATCTCGGCACCAAAACAATCTATGTCTCTGTGACAAAACATGTGCCCAAAATAGCTAATTGAACAGAAGACTTGAAAGTGTTGCAACCAACCCCGAACCGGGTTTGGTTGCAACGACCCTTGAGAGAATTGCAACACTATTGAAAGTAGTCTTAATTATTCAATTAAGGCTGCATACTAAGTCCTGCCTGCATGTAGGAATGTAATAAACTTAACAAATTCAAAGCAATCAAAGTCATCAGTCAAGAGATTTAACTGTCTATTGAAAGGCCACACTCCAGATACCGGAAATCCTGCTTGTAGGTCTATATTTGACGGCGTTATGGCGTTTAGGAGGGCTTGAGATACAATTCCCTGTAAATCATAAAAATTGTCATTTTAATCCCAGAATGATTTTTGTCCATGTTACAGACGCAATATTTAAATAAGACACTACGATAAAGCGGCTTAAGTTCGTGAGAGCAGTGTGGTGGATATGTCAGTACTACCCCACGGTTCTGTTTGCTTCGATGCTAATATGAGAGTTATGGATGTCAATCAGCAAAAAGACTGGATGATCTAAACTTGGTTTAACATGTTTGACATATTTGATAGTATGTCTCATATATAGAGGTAACAGCATCCATCCGGAGGGATGTGCGACTCCGATACAGCCGGCCGGACCGTAGCTTATGATATGTTTTCTGAAGTTAACTCGCGGAAAAACAAACATTGGAAGCATAGAATTTCCACATGCATTCACTGCTAAATCCAGTCATAAACTGCCCTCTTTCGGAGAATGTCAACGCATCAATGTGCTTTAGGCCCCTGCGAACGATAACTTATGAAGGCCGTTGCAAAAATTGGTTCATCGCAATTGTAAACAAGCTTATCACTTACTTGAAAGTATGACGATCAATAACTGCAGATAGTTTATTAAAGAATGAGTTTACAGTTGTTGCGTTGAAGCTAGTTGCTCTTGCCAAACTCGTGGCTTCTGGTCTCCGTATTGATAAAACGATTCGCGAAATAAATGCTGGAAGCCAATCTTCATCATCAGCAGACTTAGCAGGCCATTGAGGGGGAAGTTCACATTGAATTGATTTGCACATGGGTATGCAAGTTTAAAAAAATATGATAGACTTCATACTGGTCAACAAAATGTGGAGAAGTAATGTGACAATGTGACGAGCTTTCCCCAAGCCTGATGTGGCCTCGGACCACAAGTTAATCTTGGCTGGAATTAGATGTAAAATGAGAACTGTCCACAGAGAAGTACTGGGAAAGAGATTTGATGTGGGAAGACTTAGGGAAGAGGGTGTCAAGAAGCAATACAGCATCGCGATATGTAATAGATGGAGACAGATCAGTTTAAAGAACATGAACACAGCAGAGGAAGCATGGAATGAAATTAGAGCCACGTATATGGAAGTAGCACAACAAGTCCTGGGATACAGGAAACAACGGAGAAAGAAACCGTGGATATCAAGAGAGGTATTGGAGCTGAGTGACCGGAGAAGAGACATGAAGGCAACAAAAACACTTAGTGAGGAAAACAGGAAAAGGTACAACACGATAACTAAAGAAATTAAAAAGAAGGCAAAGAGGTGCAAGGAGATTTGGTTATAAGAAAAATGCAGTGAGGTAGAAAATAGCGCAAGAGGTCAGAACACGGAAAGGCTATTTCAGGTGGTGAAAGATATATGTGGCACAGTTAACCAGAGAATGACAACAGTAAAAGACAAAGATGGTAAGCCACTGGAAAACAAAGGGGAAATTAAACAGAGATGGAGGCAATATTACGGAGAGCTGTATAATGAAAAGAACACAGTGGATATTACAGTATTAGAAGAACTACCAGCAAGTAACAGTCAAGAATATATGGAGGACATACTCAGAGAAGAAGTAGAGGCAGCCATAAGAAGCCTGAAAAAAGGAAAGGCACCAGGAGAAGACAACATCACGGCTGAGATGATACAAGCTGGAAAGAGCTGCTCGGTAGGAATATTGCACATGCTCTGTAACAAAATTTACCAAGAAAAGAAATGCCCGACAGATTGGGGAAAGGCCATTATAGTACCATTCCACAAGAAAGGCGACATAATGGAATGTAGTAATTACCGAGGAATCAGCCTGTTAAGCGTGCCAGGGAAGGTATATACCAAGATACTGCAGCAACGTTTGAGAAGATATGTGGAGGAGGTAGAACAGGCGGGATTCAGGATGGGACGAGGTACGATAGACCAATTATTTGTGGTCAGGCAGTTGGCAGCGAAATATTTTGAAAAAAAACAGAACGCTGTATAGCAACTTTATAGACTTCAAACAGGCGTTTGACAGTGTGTGGCAGCAAGGCCTGTGGCAGGTGCTGAGAAACTACGGAGTCCCTGAGAAACTAGTGGTACTGTTAGAAGATCTCTACAGCAAGTCGGTCAGCGCGGTAAGAGTGGATGGAGAATTAACAGAGTGGTTCAAGGTCGCTGTGGGGGTAAGACAAGGATGTGGACTATCACCGGACCTGTTCAACCTGCTCCTGGAGGCAGTCATGAGCCTTGCAATGAGATCAGTAGAGGCAGGAGTCACAATAAACGGACGATTGCTCAATAATCTGCGTTTTGCGGACGAAATTGATCTGGTGGCGGAGTCACCAGAACAACTGCAGGAGTTGACAAACAGGGTCGATGATAGTAGCAGAAGATTAGGCCTTAAAATCAATGTACAAAAAACCAAGACAATGACTATTGGGAAGCAGCATGAAGGAATACAGATCAGACTGGAGGATAAGACACACGAGTAGGTGACGGATTTTGTGTACTTGGGAGGATTGATAACATAAGATGGTCGGTGCACAAAAGATATCAGGCGTAGAATCGGTCTAGCATGTGCGATGTTCGACAGGCTGAACAAGATATGGAAAGCAAACAACATAGCCATAACCCGTTTTTGCTCAGTGTTCCATTTTTGGAACATATTCAAACTTATTTACTTACTTGCATTTTATCGCAATCTAGTGAATGTAACTGATCACTTGCGAGAGTAAACAGTTATTCTTATCTATATCGATTGAATAAAATCATTAACTTGAACGATTAGGTGTTTTATAGACGGTTTTTATGAACAATTGCGAGTGAGAAAATTTTCGAGAAATGGCAACAAAAAGGTAAATTTTTTTAAAAGTTATCTTAACAAAGAGCTTTTAAGAGTTTGCTGCTATATTGTAGCCTAACATAGCTCATACACCACGATTATTTTATCCAGTTTGTATCTCGGACTTTAGTTTGGAATTTTTGCAAATATATTGTGTGTTCCATTATTGGAACACAGAGCACAAGTGTTAGTATAGAGATTCTGTGTAGGCCTACCGTATGTCGTTCCTATAATACGTGTTTCATTCCGCTGTTCACATTGTAATTTAATCGTGATCGTTATATCCCGATTTCTTAAGCACTACTGGAGAGCTAAACACAGGGCACCAGCTTATTCATGAGTGCTGCGTCAAGTCAAAAGGGTTGTCCATAGAGAGGGAATCCAAAAGAAGTTCCGAGCAAGGTTGCCATGGCAGGATGGCCAGAGGGACGACAGGAGCTGCTAAGGTGTTTTTTGTCTGGGTCCTCTGGGACGAGAAAGACTGGAAGGCTAAGGATTAGATTTCTTGAGCAGATGATGATGGGTGATGGGTAATGTTGGTAATTATATGTAATTTTGGTGTAGCTGGATTTGACGAATTTATTTGCATGCAAAATATTTTTTACATTTTTTCATCATGCAGAATGTCAGTGAAGGAAGTTCTTGATCAGTTGGAGGATCAGTACGCTTCGGCTACAAGTTTTGGTGCCTTTGTGACCGCTTTGGCTACTTGGTACAGTTCGAGCCTTATCAAAGTCATCAATATGACAAGGATTTGGGTCTTGGTGCCAGTGTGGTTCTAGATTTGATGGCTGAACTTCCTGCTGGCATTCCCTTCAAGCTGTATGGTGATCGCTTCTTCACCTCACTGAATCTTGTTGAGTGCTTGCATTCACGGGGCTATGGCTACACAGGCACAGTCATGTCCAACAGGAAGGAACACTGTCCGGTAACAGCGAGTAAGATACTGTTCAAGCAGCCACGAGGAACCATTGACTATAAGCTTGATGCAAAATCAGGTTATATCGTCGTTGCATGGAATGACAATCGGCCGGTTTACATGATCAGCAGTGTTCATGGGGTAAATCCCATTGGATTATGTCTGAGTTGGGTGTCAGCGGAGAAAAAGAAAATGTCTCTTCAGGTACCCGATGTAGTTTTGAAGTACAACATGTTCATGGGAGGTGTTGATCGTATGGACCAGAACATTGGCAACTACAGAGTTGGTGTGCGATCAAAGAAATGGTGGTGGCCAGTTTTTGTGTTCTGCATTGAGACAAGTGTGCACAACGCTTGGCAGCTGTACAGAAAAACTGAAGAGGGAACTGACCAGTCCATGGATTTACTGGAGTTTCGGAGAACAATAGTCAAAACTCATCTGATGATATATGCAACTGACCCAAAAGGCTGCTGGTCGACCCAAAAGCAACAAACCCATGGAACACCGTGTACCTGTGGGTGTTCGGTTAGATCATACTGATCACTTCTTGGCACCAGAAGTTAAGCAGAACAGGTGTGCAGTATGCCAAAAGAACACAACAAAAAATGTGTGATAAATGCAAGGTCAACCTTCATGAAGCCTGCTTCAAAGTGTTCCACGACTATTGACTTACTTTTGTTTGTTTACTTGGAGAATTAATATTTTTTTTTAATTTTCCAGTTTCTACAACTTAGTGTCTATTGAACTTGAGGACTGAAACTTAGTCTAGGAGGTACTATGATAGTGACATGAGCTTTGTACTTAATTACTTAACTTATATTAGTCATTGCTACAAAGTGTTCCATGATTTTGTTTGTTTACATCGAGAATATGCATTTTTTCTACATTTTCCTGTACCTTGTATGAACTAAGGCACAGGTCTATTGAACATGTAGGCTGAAACTTAATCTAGAAAGTACTATAATACTAGTAACTTGAGCTTCTGTACTTCATTACTTCACTTAAATTAGTCATTGCTGTAATTGCTGGTGTTGATATGGATTATGTTGTCGTCCAGGGTCACTTGTGCTCAGTGTTCCAATATTGGAACATAGGATCAAAATTAAAAATCACATGGAATAGTTGACAATAAATAAAAAAATTACTTGAAGTTGTTATTCTAGCATCAAGTTGTGTAAGATAAATGAAGATGAAGATTTTAAAAAAAATTGAGCAAATACCAAGATACTGCAGCAACGTTTGAGAAGATATGTGGAGGAGGTAGAACAGGCGGGATTCAGGGTGGGACGAGGTACGATAGACCAATTATTTGTGGTCAGGCAGTTGGCAGCGAAATATTTTGAAAAAAAAACCAGAACGCTGTATAACAACTTTATAGACTTCAAACAGGCGTTTGACAGTGTGTGGCAGCAAGGCCTGTGGCAGGTGCTGAGAAACTACGGAGTCCCTGAGAAACTAGTGGTACTGTTAGAAGATCTCTACAGCAAGTCGGTCAGCGCGGTAAGAGTGGATGGAGAATTAACAGAGTGGTTCAAGGTCGCTGTGGGGGTAAGACAAGGATGTGGACTATCACCGGACCTGTTCAACCTGCTCCTGGAGGCAGTCATGAGCCTTGCAATGAGATCAGTAGAGGCAGGAGTCACAATAAACGGACGATTGCTCAATAATCTGCGTTTTGCGTACGAAATTGATCTGGTGGCGGAGTCACCAGAACAACTGCAGGAGTTGACAAACAGGGTCGATGATAGTAGCAGAAGATTAGGCCTTAAAATCAATGTACAAAAAACCAAGACAATGACTATTGGGAAGCAGCATGAAGGAATACAGATCAGACTGGAGGATAAGACACACGAGTAGGTGACGGATTTTGTGTACTTGGGAGGATTGATAACATAAGATGGTCGGTGCACAAAGATATCAGGCGTAGAATCGGTCTAGCATGTGCGATGTTCGGCAGGCTGAACAAGATATGGAAATCAAACAACATAGCCATAAGAACCAAGATGAAGCTATACAAAGCTTTTGTAATTCCGGTGCTGCTGTATGGTTCAGAGTGCTGGTGCCTGCACAGGGAAGATTAGAGGAGACTGCTGGTGGCGGAAATGAGCAAACGAGTATATTTAATTAACTTAACCCTTATAGGGTCACCGGGGGGTAAAAAAATACCCCCACGTCGGTTTTTCACGGAAATTTTAATCCCTGAAAATAGTTGAAGAAATCGCTTCTATGACTTTTCCTAAACATGTTACATCCACAGAATGCATCCAGTTTCATTAGTTAGTCATGCACCCAAATCAGCTATAAAGTACGAAAATGCACCACGACGTAGCTATTTTACTCAGGAATTCATAAACATAACATCATGCATGCTTTACACAGGTTCCGGTCCGCTATTCCGGGGATCCGCCGGAATATACATAGATACAACATACATACATACCTACATACATATATACAAACATACACACATACATAAAAACACACGTACATCAAATCAAATCAAATCAAAAAGTCTTTATTGCAACCAAAAAAACCAAAACGTAACAAGCTTTCCATATATCAACGTAAAAAACCACAAGAAAAAATACATCTTTTCGATTATAAATACAACGTATAAATACTGGTTAAAGGTTGCAAAGGGTGGCCCCAAAGGGATATAATCCCGCTAGGCGGGGTCACCCATACAACGTATTACAATTTCTAAATTCATGGCTGGCTTTTCTTAATTAAGTTCAAACTCACTTAACTAAATTCTTAACTAAATGGCTCAACAGCCGGGCCCCGGTGCACGTACACGCCCACCAATTGGAGATGTCTCTTCTGTTAATTAAGGCTTTTGTCATATCAAACTGGGGGGGGGAGCTATACATTAATTAGATATTCTCTTAGTTGAATTTTAAATTCGAAGCGATTTTTAGAGTGCTGAATATGAAGTGGAGTCTCATTCCAGAGTTGTGGCCCTGATGCTTTCATACTAAATTCTCTTATATTTGTACGAGCCCGTATTGGGCGATATGTAGCTGCTCTTCTAGTGTTATGTGCATGGATTTGTGATCCCATGGTAAAATATCCCCTGAACGAATTTGGGAGTAAGTTCCGTTCATACCGATATACGAATTCTACTATTTGCATTCTTCTAATTTGATCGATTTTTAATATATTTAAATTCTTGAATATTGGGTCAGAGTGTTCTCTTCGAGGGGACCCATTTATTATTCTCACGGCTTTTTTTTGCAGTACCATTAGTTTATTAAGTCTGGACTCATAGTTAGAAGCCCATATCATACTACAGTAGCTTAAATAGGGGTATATTAGTGAATAATATAGGTTCAGTCTGATGTCCTTGGGAAGCAAGTATGATACTCTAGATATTATCCCTATAATTTTGGCAATTTTCAATGTGATATAATTGATGTGGTCCTTCCAATTTAAGTGTTGATCAACGTATATACCAAGAAATTTAGTAGTTTTAACTTGGGTAATGGGTACTCCATCAATTTGTAATTCCACATCAACTACTTTGATTTTTCTATGCGATTTAAATAATATAAAATTTGTCTTATCAATGTTAAGGGTGAGTTTATTTGCTGCAAACCATGTGTTTATAGTTGCTAGTTCCTTATTAACAATCTCAGTAAGGGACACCCAGGAGCTGTTTGAGTAAAAAATATTGGTGTCATCTGCGAATAGTATAAAATGCATGACTTTTGAGGTGTTTGCTAGGTCGTTTATATATAAAAGAAATAGAAGTGGTCCGAGGTTTGAGCCTTGTGGAACTCCATGAGTGATATACCCAATATCTGATAATATACCTGTCAACCCAATCCTTCCGTTGACAATCCTTCTGATTAAATCCTTGTTCTCTCTCTACTTAACGCCTATTTAACGTTCACCTTTTGAACACTAATTCTACGTATAAGTATAACCTGAATTAATCAGCAACACAGTTTAATATCTTTTCAGTTTAATAAGAAACAAACAGACAGAACTCAATTCGATTACAACTCAACTAGTCAGCCACACTACTACAGCGAACACACTCGAATTCAAATTTCTCTAGTCAGCATAATTCTTCGCGCCTCTTGACACACCTGTCTTCTGTGCACCTAGGCGAACTCTAATAATATACATATAGCGCGCCGCTGCCGAGATTGGCCGGCCGCGCGTGTCACTAAGACTAAACGTTATACATCTATCATATATACATATACACGTGAAACTAAAGTAAGCGCACTAAATATATACGCTAATATCTCGCACTGCAAGACTGTACACAAAACTCAGTTCACATTACCTCCTTCCTTTTTCTGGAATTGAGCAAATTAAATTTCAAAATTTGCAAAATTACCAAAATACATGAAACATACATATATATCTAACTAATTAATAAACAGTCTTACGATTACTTATAACCTTGACAAACAATCAGCAATAACATTCAATCTGCCCTTCTTGTACTTCACCTCAACATCAAAAGTTTGTAAGGCTAACGCCCAACGCACAAGTTTAGCAGACTTAGACATTGACTCAGTCAAATATGTAAGAGGATTGTGATCAGTAAAAATGAAAATTTTTGATCCAATTATAATTTCTTTTAACTTGTTTAGAGCCCAAACAATAGCATAGGCTTCCTTTTCCACAGTAGCCCATCTCTTCTGGGTATCAGTTAATTTCTGACTGATAAATGACACAGGGCGTTCTATTCCCTTGTCGTCCATCTGTGTTAAAACAGCACCGACTGCAAAGTCACTACTATCGCAGTACAAATTGAATGGTTTTCCCACTTCAAAAACATATAACACTACTTTGGATCGCACAGCCTCTTTAAGTAAATCAAATGCTTGCTGATGTTCAACAGTCCAATCAATCTTATCAGAAACACGTTTACTAGTTAAATCAGATAGCGGTTTCGCAATCTGTGCAAAGTCCTTAATAAACTGTCTGTAATAATTAAAAAATCCAAGCAGTTGCTTAACTTGCTTCTTAGTTTCTGGGATCTTCAAATTACTCAAACTTTCAATTCTGTCTGGATTCATCTTTATCTTACCAGACCCAACCACATGACCGATAAACCTTACCTCACTCTTACCAAATATGCATTTTTTCAAATTCAAAGTAACGTTATGCAATCTCATTTGCATCAAAAATGCATCTAGATGCTGCAAGTGAACTTTCCAACTGTCAGAATGCACAGCAATGTCATCAACATACGGTTCTGCAAAGTCACTTATAGGCTGTAAAACTAAATTTATCGCCTTAACAAAAGTTCGGCCTGAATTTATCATTCCAAAAGGAACACGAGTAAATTCATACAGTCCATTATGTGTTACAAAAGCTGTCTTCCATTGATCAGATTGTTTTACAGGACAAGTCCAATAAGCACTTCGACAGTCCAAAATAGAAATCACATTAGACTTTCCAACTTTGTTCAAAACGTCTCTGACAATCGGCATAGGATATTTACAATCCACTGTGAATGAGTTAATGTATCTGTAGTCACAGGCAAGTCTTAAAGATCCGTCTTTCTTTTTAACAATAACCAAAGGGCTTGCCATTCTGCTCGATGATGGTTTAATAATGTTTGTTTTTAACATTTCTTTGATCTGACGTTCCACTTCTGATCGATAAATCAAAGGAATTCGGTATGCTGCAAATTCCTTTTCACGAAATCCTGGTTTTAGTTCAATTTCGTGTTCGACCAATGTACATAATCCAGGTTTTTCTGAAAATCTATCACAGTATTTGTTCAAGACTTTCAACAACTGTTCTTGCTGAGTTACTGTCAAATGGCTAATTTGTTCAGGATCGAGGTTAAGTGAATTCTTGTCATCTTGAACCTCATTCCTCATTGGTAATTCAACCACTGAACCAAAATCTTCATCTTCTTCAACGATTAGACCACAATTTAATGCTCGAGTAACATATTTTCTGATCTTGTTGGCGTGAATTATTTTTCGACCATTTTCACCCATATCGACTAAATAAGAGTACTTTGATCTTCGATGTATGATCGTACATGGACCATGCCATCGAGAAATAAGTTTGTTTGTTGACGTTGGATACAAAACTATGACTTTCTCACCAGCTTCAAATTCTTTGTGCTTTGCTCTCTTGTTATACTGATTCGTGTATTGTAATTGCTTTTCTCGACAGTAAGACTCTGCAAACAATAATGCTTTCTCCATATTTTCTTTGAGTTCTTTTAAATACTTTTCTGGTTTAACTCCAACATGAGGTGGTAAGTTTATTTCTCTAGTCCAACTCTCTTTTAATATTGCCAATGGTCCTCTCGGAATTTTCCCATAGACAAGCATATATGGTGATACTCCAGTAGTTGCATTCGGCACTTCTCGTAATGCCCACACTGTGAAAGGAATTATCTTGTGCCATTTCCTCGGGTTGTCTATTATCACATGATGGATCATCTTTTTAAATGTCTGATTCCATCTTTCTACTAATCCAGCAGCCTCTGGGTGTCCTGGTGTGTCGAATCTTGGACTACAGCCCATTAAATTGAGAAATTCTCTTGTCAAATTGGCTGTGAAGTTCGTTCCTTGATCACATGTGATCACTGACGGTACACCAACGTTCATGAACAGTTCCATCAACGCTTCACACACAGCCTTCGCTGTCAGCGATTTCAATAAAAAGATTGTAGGCCATCTGGTGCACGAGTCCACAATGCATAAACAATACTTGTGACCTGCAGCAGATACTGGATCGATCGGGCCAACGAGGTCCATCGTCATTCTCCTGAAGGCGACCTCTTTTCTTGAGACCGGAGTGATAGGTACTCTATCCATCACCAGACTCCTTGCCTTTAGTTGACATTTCTCGCAAGACTTACAAAATTTCACAATGTCTCTTCTCATCTTTGGCCATACAAAAGATAATTTTATTCGTTCTCTTGTTTTCTCTTCTCCTAGATGTCCTCCAAATACCGATTCATGCGCCAATTCCATCACTTTTATTCGTCTGTCTTTTGGTAACACTAGTTGATATATCGTCTGGTCTAATATCTGATATTTCTTATGCAATAAACCGTTGATCACACAGAATTCAGATTCTTTCTCTTGTGCTAACTTCCACCACGGCTTCAACGATTCATCCTTTCTCTGTTGCTCTTCGAACTTCTTCGAATCGGCAATCTGCACCTTTTGTTCTTCGTCCATCTCTTCATCTCTATACAAGTCTCCTATCCCCACATCACATTCATTGTCTTCTTCAGTTTCATTTAATGTGCCATTCTCGCATGCAACCATCTCTTGCTCATTCATCTCTGATGTTACACCATCTCGCGATAAGCTTCGTTGCTCATTACTTTCGTTTTCCTCATCACTTGAACTTTCAGTTTCACTCTTCTCATCAACATCTACCATTTCCTGTTTCCGACTCTGCGCTCTCGTCATTACATTTGCTCGTACACTCACATCTCCTTGTATCGTTTTAACTTTCATCTGTGGTACGGCTTTTAATTCGGCAATTATCTCTGGATGCAACAAGAATCTTTCTGTACTGCCCATCTTTGCAATACTAGCACACATCAAAGTGACATAAGGTGTAAGTGAACACTGGATTTTACACGGAAATCCCTCTTCTTTCACGTCACTACAACACAGTCTAACATCGACTTTCACTAACTTCGCAGGAATGGCATCTCCTGCCACACATTGCAAATTCACTTTTCCAATTTGTTCCACCTTCATGCCTTCCAGTAATTCTTCACTAATCACCGGAATCTCTGCACCCGAGTCGCTCAGTGCTTTGACTTTCACTGGCTCTTTACCGTCTACTGCACGAATTTCAACCTCGACATATTGCAAGAACGATTTCTTCAATATTCGACTGTCATCTTTTCCTATGACTTCTCTCTGAATTCCAGCATCCAATAGAATTTCTTTTTGAATACCACATTTCATTACTGACTTCACTTCAGTCTCTTGGTTTTCTTGACCCGTGGTTTGATTACCTGTATCACTAACCACTTGAATCAAATTCACCCTTGTGTGTTCTTAATTTCTGCTAGAACTAGCTGCTGCCACTGGAACTGGACAAAATTTAACCAAATGTTTGTCTGAACCACAGTTGTGACAACGCTTCACCACCATGCCTCGTTGTTCATTGCCTTCATATCTCTTATACTGCGTAAACGATGTGTTGCCTTCCCTCTTGGCAAACGGCGCTGACGATTTGTTAAATCCCTGACGACCAAACGTCACTTCTCTGGTCCCATTGGGTACAGGGACATTAGCCTTGACTTCTTTACCTTTGAACTGACTCCCTGTTTCTGGATTACTTTTCCACTTTCCACTCTGGCTTTGGTTTACGGAACGTTGAGAAGGATAACTGTTTATATTTGGGATCGCAAACCCAATTCGATTGTTTACATGAATGTCTGCTAGGTCTGCCACTGCACTAGCTTGGAGACAGTCAGTTCCTTCCTTCGACAATACAAACTGTAGTGGACCTGGCGGTAAACATTCTTTTAGCTTATCCGCTACCAGCAAATCAAAGAGCGTATCATACTCTCTGTTCACGTTTCGACTTCTCACGTAATAGTTTAGCAAGTTCTTCAGTCTTGCCGTAAACATCGTATAAGTCTCTTCTGTTGTCTTCTTAGCATCCACAAATCTGGCTCTGTATTCTCTCGAAGTCAACTTAAATTCTTTTAATAAGTGCTGCTTGACTCTATCATAATTGTCTAGATCATCGTATGACAATCTATTCAGAACGGTTCGAGCTTTCGGCGTCATCAATGGTAGTAATAATTTCACCCAAAACGGCTTTTCCACAGCAAAACTGCGAAACGCGTTCTCGACTGTTTCAAAATATAATGGCACCTCCATCATATCAGTTGGCATTTGAGGCAATACATGCTTCATTGCATCACCTATTTTCTTAATTTTTGACACCAAAGTTTCACTTTCTTGCTGTTTCCTTCTTTCTGCTTCCCGTTCTTCTCTCATTTGCGTTTCTTTCAATGTCAATTTTGATTTCTCCAGTTTCAGACGTTCCTGTCTTTCTGCCTCTGCCTTTTCCAAACTTTCTTTCTGAAATTTGAGTTCTTCTTGTCTGATCTGTTCTGCACGTTCCAACTCTAACGTTCGCGCTTTTTCTTTTTCTTCTTCACGCATTCTCTTTGCTTCAATCTGTTGCTGATTAATTCAGGTTATACTTATACGTAGAATTAGTGTTCAAAAGGTGAACGTTAAATAGGCGTTAAGTAGAGAGAGAACAAGGATTTAATCAGAAGGATTGTCAACGGAAGGATTGGGTTGACATTATTGGTGGCAGTTACGGTGTGGATAAAAACTCACGGTGGAATAGCGACGGTGTGGATAACAACTCACGGTGGATAACAACTCACGGTGAATAAAAACTCACGGTGGAATAAATACTCACGGTGGATATAAACTCACGGTGGATTAAAATTCACGTTATCACCTCTTTCGGCGGATAAAAGAATCTACGACGGTGATAGAAGAATTTACGACGGTGTTAGAAGAATCTACGACGGTGATAAAATAATTTACGCGTTGTTGCTGTGTGACGTGTCTACGATATCAACGACGGTGGAACACGAGAAACGGTATAAAAAATTTCGTTGTTTTCCACGAACAAATATAAAAGAAATCCCGTTTGTTTATCGATTCACACACCAAGAAAAACCGTGACTTCTTTGAAAAGAGAAATCACCAAAGTAAACAAGTAAGATGGAGAAACTAAGTGCTGAAAGACAAGCAGATATTAAGAAGATGTCTACGGAAAGGCTGAAACAGCGTTTGTTGAAAGCCGGTTTTAAAGAAGAACAATTAGAAGGTATGTCACGTGGTGACATGATGCAGGAACTCGCCGATGTGTGGGTTAAAGAAGAAGTCGAAGAAGAAGGTGCCGTTGGCGGTGCCGTAGAAAAGGCTATTGAAAAACCTCCTGCGCCTATGTCTATGGAGATGTTGATGCAGTGGATGATGATGACGAGACAAGAAGAGAAAGAAAGAGAAGATAAACGAAGACAAGAAGAGAAAGAGCTAAGACAGGAAGAATTACGTCTTCAGAGAGAGAAAGAAGAGAAAGCAGAACTTGTAAGGCAAGAAGAATTGCGTTTGCAGCGAGAGAAAGAAGAGAAAGCGGAACTTGCAAGGCAAGAGGAATTGCGCCTGCAGAGAGAGAGAGAAGATAAAGCAGAACAAGTGCGTAAGGCAGAACTGGAATTGCAAAAGCATCAGTTTGAGATTCAATTAGAACAGTTGAAAAGAGATAGGGAAGATGCTGAAAGAAGAAGACTAGAGCAGATGATTGAATTTGAAAGAGCTAGAAAAAGTGATGAAGAGGTTCGTCAGCAACAGATTGAAGCAAAGAGAATGCGTGAAGAAGAAAAAGAAAAAGCGCGAACGTTAGAGTTGGAACGTGCAGAACAGATCAGACAAGAAAAAGATTGTAGGCCATCTGGTGCACGAGTCCACAATGCATAAACAATACTTGTGACCTGCAGCAGATACTGGATCGATCGGGCCAACGAGGTCCATCGTCATTCTCCTGAAGGCGACCTCTTCTCTTGAGACCGGAGTGATAGGTACTCTATCCATCACCAGTCTCTTCGGGGGCGCGGGTTCGAATCCCGCCGCTGCCACCAATAATGTCAACCCAATCCTTCCGTTGACAATCCTTCTGATTAAATCCTTGTTCTCTCTCTACTTAACGCCTATTTAACGTTCACCTTTTGAACACTAATTCTACGTATAAGTATAACCTGAATTAATCAGCAACACAGTTTAATATCTTCTAGTTTAATAAGAAACAAACAGACAGAACTCAATTCGATTACAACTCAACTAGTCAGCCACACTACTACAGCGAACACACTCGAATTCAAACTTCTCTAGTCAGCATAATTCTTCGCGCCTCTTGACACACCTGTCTTCTGTGCACCTAGGCGAACTCTAATAATATACATATAGCGCGCCGCTGCCGAGATTGGCCGGCCGCGCGTGTCACTAAGACTAAACGTTATACATCTATCATATATACATATACACGTGAAACTAAAGTAAGCGCACTAAATATATACGCTAATATCTCGCACTGCAAGACTGTACACAAAACTCAGTTCACAATACCATTACATGCCACCTTTTGGGTTCTATTTTGTAAATAACTTTGAAACCATTTTAACTGTGTCCCTCTTACTCCGTAGTTAGATAACTTTTTAAACAAGATGTTATGGTCCACAGTGTCAAATGCTTTTGCTAGGTCGATGAATATTCCAACTGAATATTCATTATTGTCTATGGCCTTAGAAATTCTATCTTCCATTTCTAAAAGTGCCATAGAAGTAGAGTGCCCCTGTCTAAACCCATGCTGCGCCGGGTGTATTATATCCGCCGAATTTATATAATTGCTAATTCTATCATATACAATTTTTTCGAAATACTTAGCAAAATATGGGAGAACTGATATTGGCCTATAATTGGTCACATTTTCTGTATCTCCTTTTTTAAAAATTGGTGTTATTTTAGCTATTTTGAGTGAGTCCGGGACCACACCGGTTAGAAGAGAACAGTTAATTATTTCCACCAAAGGATACACTATCATAGATAAATTGGGGGTAGCGATATATGGGTCAATCTCGTCCACTCCTGCTGCATGGGTTTTTTTTAGCATCTTTCCTATTTTCATTATCTCCTCCTGTGAAGTTAGGGTCAGTCCCATTGAATTACATCGTGAAGGGGGCATATAATCCTCGAAGGAACAAACTGAGTTTTGAATTTTACTCGCTAACTCGGTCGCTATACTGGTGAAATATTTATTAAACATGTTTGCTATTTGCTCTGGGTCATCTATTTTATCTCCGTTTACTGTTAATGAGTCCATTTTTACCTTTTTGTCTTCTATGTTCATCGCTGCTCTGATAACTTTCCATGTCATCTTCATATCATTATGATGTTTATAAAATTCCTCTGCATAGTAGTTCTTTTCGGCATTAATTCGAACTGTTTTAAATTTATTCCTATACTGTACAAATTTTAATTTATTTTGTTGGTTTGGACATTTCAGGTATTTTATGTATAAGAGATTTTTCTTTTTGCAAGATTTCAGCAGTCCTGCCGTCATCCAGGGCTGTTTAGATTTTACCTTATGCTTTGTCACTTCTTTATGTGGAAAGGCTTCATTATAGGCCCGAATATATTTCTCCAGAAAACTTTCATAGGCTTCATTCGCGTTTCTTTTATCACAGAGACTTATAACCTCATCCCAATTCATCTCTGTCAGGGTTCTTTGAAACTGATCCTTTCCTGCCTCAGTTATTACTCTTTGAGTCCTATCTTCGCACTTTCTTTTATATACATTCTCCAAGGAAAAACTTGCGTAAATCGGCAAATGGTCGGATATGTCAGAGATGACTATGTATGAGTTTTGCAACTTGGACCATGAGCTACAATATATATTGTCTATTAAAGTACGTGTGGAGGAGGTAATTCTAGTTGGTTTAGTTATGGTTGGCATGTAGTGATGTGCTATTAAAGAGTTATAGAATATGTTGGAATCTCTGTGTTCATTTAGTTTGAGTAAGTCTATATTAAAATCTCCCATTATTATTATTTGCTTAGAGCTATCCCGGATTCCAGTTACCAATTCATCAAATTCCTCATTGAAATCTTTTAATTGCAGACCGGGTGCTCTATAAATTACTCCTATTATTGGGTTCGAATTTTTTAGAAGCAGTCTTATAAAAAGACTTTCATACGTTTTATGGTTTTTGTAGCCTTCTTTAGGTTCATACAGCTGACATTTTAGAGTATCTTTAACCAATAGTCCCACTCCACCACCTCTTTCTCCCAGCCTAGCCTTCCCTATGAAGTCATAACCAGGGATTTGGATAGTTTCTTCCAGGCTACCATCTAACCATGTTTCCGATAATGCAACAATTGATATTTGGAGTCCCTCCACTAATTCCCTGATTTCAGTTAATTTATGCAGTACACTTCTGCAGTTTATGTGGAGCAGTCTTAAGTTAGTTCCTTCGTGCTCACTCTCCTCCTTAATCTTTTTAGCGAGCATAGGTGGTGATATGTAATCACTTGACCAGTTCACATTCTTAAAGTAATTAATGTCAGGATCTGTATTCATGCTGCTCAAGGTTTCTTCTTCGTCTTCATTCAAAATTACCTCTAATTCTTCCTCCCCTTCTATCTCTTCTATTACAATTAACTCCCTTTCTAATCTGAGTTCCTCACTGAGTTCCTCATTCGTATTGTCATCACTATCCTCTGATAAATTTAACCTGGTTCCATTACAGATAGTACAGGTTCTTGAGACTCGAGCGTTAGAGCTTCCACTTGTGTTATCTAACCCAGCATAATTAAGATCGCATACAGTTTCTTTACTCCCTTCCCTGTGAGTATCTACTAATTGACTGCCTTTTGTATTAACTGGGCCAGTATAGTTGCCATCGTGTACAGTGTCTTTACTCCCCTCCCTGTGCGTATCCACTAATTGGCTGCACGTGCACCATCGGCCCGGCCCGCGAGTATCTGTCGCCAGCTGAATTAGTTCCAGCGTATGGTCATTCCTGCGTTTGACTCTATTTTTATCCCTAGCATTTCAGTTCTAGTATATAGTCCTGTTTATATGGCTTTATATATATACACACATATATATATACATACACACATATACATATATAGAAGTACATACATATATATATACACACACATATTATATCATATCAAATATTCCAATGCTTAAAGTTCAGTGCACTCGGTCTAATAGTCAACCTGCATTCAGGACTTGAAATCTGAATCATTACTAATACCTATGTAAATAAATCAGCCCATAAATCCACCCAAGAGTAAAGTGTTTATGATAGATGAATTACTTCAACCTTTAAGCAGTTGCAGTACATACATACATACATGCACACGTACATACATACATACATATATACAAACATACATACATACACACGTATGTACATACGTACATACATACATACATACATACATACATACATACATGTAAATACATACATACACACGTTTATACATACATACATATATACCAACATACATACATACATACACGTTAGTACGTACGTACATACATACATACATACATGCGTACATACATAAACAAGTACATGCATACATACATAAAAATATACATGTATGTACATACACATATATGTACATATATGCATACATACATCCATACATACAGACATGCATGTATGCACATACATACATACATACATACACACGTACATATATACATACATAGATACATGTACGTACATAAACATATACATACACACATACATGCATACATGCGTACATACATAAACCGGTACATATATACATGCATACTACATACATACATGTACGTACATACATAAATACATACATACACACTTGTATACATACAACATACATACATACATGAAACATACATGCGTTTTGATAAAAATTATTGTTGACGTCAGTTTGTCTTGAACCCCCATGCATTCATGCATATATGCATGCATGTATGCATGAATGTATGTATGTATGTAAGCATATACATACATGACATTGTGTGTATTACATACATAAGCACGTACACACAAACATACATATCAAAGACAAAGTGTATATATATATATACATGTACCTATTTGTATGTATGTGCGTGTGTATGTATGTATGCACATACATGTATGTATGTAGTTATGTAGGTATGCATGTACATACATGTATGTATATATATGCATGTATTTATGCATTTATTATTTATACTGTGGTTTTATACTTGAAAATCGGAGTTTATCATAGGAATCATGCGAATCACAGTTGGGGTATTTTTTTACCCCCCGGTGACCAAAATCGGTTGAGAAATATCGTGACCCTATAAGGGTTAATGTTGAATAATGAACGTTTTGATTTTGCAGTCTGTCTAAGACAAGCTCCGTTATAAATAACTTCTGTCACTATATCCATGATCGTTTCTTTACTAGCAGAACCGCGATCAGTTTTTATTTTATGATTTGTCACAGTCACAGGTAGGCCTAGTATTTAAGTTAACAAAAATGCAAATATTAGGTGACTAAAGCACATTGTATGGGTAAAATAATTAAGGTAGTGCCAATAATTGTGAGGCGCCCTTGTAGCGGTATGGCCGCGTTACGGTGCCATATAAATTGTCGTTATCATCATCATCATCATCATCATCATCATCATCATCATCATCATCATCATCATCATCATCATCATCATCATCATCATCATCATAATCATCATCATCATCATCATCATCATCATCATCATCATCATCATCATCATCATCATCATCATCATCATCATCATCATCACCACCACCACCACCACCATCATTGTACTATAACTCAAGAGAATCACTACGGAACCAGTTCTTTCTTCGATGGCATGGCCGCATATAACCTTTGGCCTACTATAACAAGACCCACAAGAATTACTACCCATTCGTCGACATTGATTGATATTGATATTTTTACAAACGCTTGGCTAATATAGTTGAATCCAAAATTATCGCTTCAGATATATCAGACCATTTGCCTATTTTATCTTGCTTCGATTTAGAAAAGCTCAACTATGGAAATTCTTCGCAAAGTGACTGTAGGATTATTAATGAAGAGCGAACGATGACTTTTAATACGCTGATTGGACTCTTTTGATCAATGCCTGTCATAACGGAGAAGCAAATTTAGCATATGATCTGTTTATAACCAAATATAAGTATGTATATAATGAAGCATTTCCGAACATTGCCAGAAAAAATAAAACTAAGAACTTACTTAAGCAACCTTGCATGACACGAGGACTACTTAAATCTAGTAAAAAAAAGGCTCAACTTTATCTAAGATACGTAAAAAACCCGACTCTCACTAACAAAAATAAATTTACCTCCTATAGGAATAAATTCAAAACAATTAGAATCAATGCGGAAAGGAGCTTTTATGCAATGGAATTTAGTAAACATAGTAATAACCTTAAAAAGACTTGGAGTTTAATTCGTTCCATTGTAAATAGTAATAGTCAAGATGTTAAAATTGACTCCCTTAAAATTAATGGTGCTAAGAATAATAAACCTGGAATTATGGCAGATGCATTTAACAACTAATTCTCAAGTGTAGCCCACTCACTAGCTGAGAAAATTCCTAATTCCCAATTTCCTTTTACGAAATACCTAGAGTCCTAGACCCACCGCTTCCTTGCTCATTTGGACTAATACCTACATCACCAGAAGAAATTCTCAATCTGAGTTACGAAATGAAAAGTACCCACAGCAAGGGAGTTGATGACATTGACCCTTGCATTGCGGTTCCTAGTATTTCCATCATAGCTCCTCTACTTGCTGACCTAATTAATTGCTCTCTTAGTACTGGCGTAGTACCTCAAGCAATAAAAATAGCAAAAGTAGTCCCCATCTTTAAGAAAGGGATGAAGGACGATCCCACCAACTATAGACCCATCTCCATTCTCCCTTACTTCTCTAAATATTATGAAAAAATCGTGTATAACAGACTAATAAAATTCATTGAAAAGTCACATATTATATTCTCCTCCCAACATGGCTTCCAATCCGGCCACTCTCCCTCCATGTCGTTAATAAATAATTATGTATGATAAAATTTCAAGTGCATTTGAAAATAATGAATACTCTATTGGCATTTTTTTTACCTGGCAAAGGCCTTTGATACCGTAAATCATGATATAATTTTAAAAACATTATCCAATTATGGTATCAGAGGCACCCAACTAGCTTCATCATCATCATCATCATTAACCATGGGTTCATCGCCCGTAGGTGCTTGATGCGCTCTTTATCATTTCCTTCCATGTGTCTCTTTCTCTTGCTATGTGGCTCAGGTGCTGTAAAGAATTGTTTCTGCACCATGTCATGATATTGTCTGTCCATTCTCTGTTAGGGCGTCCTCTTTTGTTCTTCCCCTCCATCATGCCAAAAACTAGCGTCTTGAGTTTCCTGGAGTCATTCATCCTACATATATGTCCAAACAGTTGTAATTTCCTGCAAATTACTTTTTGTAACAGAGTTTCTCTTAGGCCAATTTGACTGTACAGTTCTTCATTTGTCATCTTTCGTCTCCATCCGACTCTCAACAGTTTTCGATAGCAACTAGCTTGGTTTACCAGTTATCTTGATAGCCCACTCCAATGTGTCTCTTGTAACGTGCTCTTTCGGATCTAAGAAAGCTGAAATATGGGGTCCCACAGGGTTCTAACCTTGGCACTTTGGTTTTCCTTCTCTACATTAATGACTAGGGTGATTAAAGTTCTGTAGGAAAAAAATGAAAGTAAACAATTAAGAGAGGCTCTTTACTTTTTGAGTTCCTTTTAGTCCATAGAGCAAAACTCTGAAATATGGCTGAAATTGGTTTGGATTTAGAACTGCCTCAAGGAGCTCAAATATTTATTTGGAATATAAATTTTATTCAATTTAATATTTTTATTGTAATGCATTTTAAATTACTCAGTAATACTTACTTACTTATTTCTTAATAAAGAACTAATAAGAACATAAAATTTTACTATAATTTATGAAAGAGAAAATATTGGAAACTATTTTAGAAATACTTTTTGCATTATTTAATAAATAAAGGAAATAATATTATGGCTGAAACCACGTCAAAGACATCCAATCATTTTATTGGAGAAACTCAGGAAACGTTCTGAAATAGAGTATTGCCTACAAGCCTGGATGTTTAAAAAGTTTATTTTATTCATCACAAGAAAGATTAACTTTCTCAGAAAGATGCAGTGAAAAATGTAGTTCAAGAAGTAAGCGAAATCTGGGCTAAAGCGAGGATTCCAATTGCAGAAGAAAGAAACATTGTTCGCAAGCTAGATGCATTACTAGCAAGATATAGAAGTAGGCTATCTGTTTTAACAAGAATCGCAGGCAATTGAAAGAGCACGCTAAAGAAGATGATTTTGTTGAATCAATTTATATTCTCTTTGAAATTGCTCATTATGATGCCATGATATTAATTTAAATTGAAGAAGACAGAACATTTCTTGTGGATAAGTGAACAGAAAGAAAATATACCATTGCATTCAAATTTGGCTAAGAAAGAAGAAAATTAACAATTAGAATCACCAAAAGATAACTTAAGGTGTATAAAAGAGGAAGAAAAGAAAGTAAAAGCAGCGGAATATCTAAGTCACAAACAGCTGTCTACTTCAAGTTTTGAAAGTGAATCGGATCACAGGGATTCAGAAGATGAGTACTAATTAATAGTTTTCAAATTTTGTGGAGGAACACTGTGCGAAACTCCAATTCCATCGACATCTGACTATGAGAGTCAGACAAAATGAGTTCAGTTCTGCGAATATCTTCCCCCCCCCCCAAATCTTGCTTCTGCGCTGGATCGAACATCTCAGCGGCAGCGAAGAACTGAACTCATGGCAACGATAATGTATCCGTTTTATCCAATTTATCACTTTCGTTCAGCAGCATTCGAAGAACCATATGATTCGTCGATCCATTGTTCTGCAAATGTTGAAGTTGTCAATGACAGTACGGAAAGAGGGATTGAAAGAGGCATTAACCTTCAACTCAACCTTGACGAAGCAAGAAGATCAAAAACAATTCTTGTTCCAAATTGTAGAAGACCATCGGAAACAATTTCCAAATTCAAACAAAAAGCACTTTTTCCTGAATGTATCGTAGTCACTAATATTTCTAGTGAATACAGTAAGGAAATTGGGAACTTATAATTGTATACGTTCTAACGAGTTTCATTTTAATTCATTAGAAACATATTGGCATTTAAAGTTATAGACAAGGACGTAGCCAGACTTAAATTCAAGAGGAGGCAACTGCGGGAGACATCCAGGAGTAGTAGGGGTGCGAAGGTATAACCCACTGAACATTTTTGAAATGTAAAATTTCTCAATGTGGCTATGCCTATGGTTATAGATTTGGCATCTTATCCAGTGTTACATTGTTTTTTAGACTTGGCTGTTAAGTTTTTCAGTAAAATTGGTTGTTCACTGAAATTCGAGTTTTTTGGACAAAACGAGTTAGAGCTAACAAATTTCAGAGTCGCTGAGGCAGTAGCCTACTAAACATCCTTCGCCTATCTCCTCGTACTGGGAAACTAAGATCAACTCCAGTTCTGGAGACCCGAGACAACTATGGTCCGCCTTCAAGGACTTGCTGGGGAGCTCAGGAGCTACTTCATCGCCGGCTCCTCCTCCGTTCTCGGCTGACGAATATGCCAACTTCTATGCCACAAAGATCAATGCTGTTCGTCGCGACACCGCTGACTCTCCTCCGCCCTCATTCTCCTCGACTGAGCTCTCTTTCTCCACCCTTGCTCCGGTCACTGAGGCTGAGCTGCGTCGCCTCATCCTCGCCTCGCCTGCCAAGTCGTCGGAATTGGATCCTCTCCCGACATTTCTCGTCCAGGAGCAAATCGAAACCCTCCTTCCGTTCCTGACGATCCTCTGTAATTCTTCTCTACGTGATGGCATCTTACCGGCTTCACAGAAACGTTCTATCATCATGCCTACTCTGAAACAGATGGGTCTGGATCCCTCTAGCCCCTCGAATTATAGGCCAATATCTAATGTCAGTTTTATTTCTAAACTAATTGAGAAATTTGTAGCTTCCCAGTTATTGAGCTACCTAGACTCTAATAACCTTCTACCCTGCCGTCAGTCGGGATTCCGTAAGGGACACTCTACTGAGACCCTTCTACTTAGTCTTCTTAATGATGTTTACAGTGCCATTGATCGCTCTCAACTTACTCTTCTTGCACTTTACGATGTAAGTGCAGCCTTCGACACGGTAGATCATGATCTTCTACTGCGTCGCCTTTCTACCTCCTTTGGTATCTCCAACTTACCTCTACAGTGGCTTTCCTCATACCTATCTGACCGCTCTTCGTCTACTGTCTTCCACTCCTCGCGTTCCCCTTGGATTCCTGTACCTGTTGGCCTCCCCCAGGGTTCCGTGCTTGGCCCTCTTCTTTATATCCTCTTTACTGCTGACCTTGAATCTGTTCTTGCTGCTATTGCTCTGTCTAGCCACTCTTACGCTGATGATCTCCAATCTTACTTGCATTGCTCTGCAAGGGATGCTCTGAGTGCTGTTCGCGTGATGTCTCGCGCAACTGACACTCTGTCTGCCTGGCTTTCTTCCAATCGCCTGAGACTTAATCCTCTTAAGACCCAGTTCATATGGCTGGGTACCCGCCAGCAGCTGGCAAAACTTGATCTGAACTCTTTCGCAGCTGAATTCCCTCTAATGTCATTCTCTACCTCCGTACGAGACCTCGGTGTCATCATTGATCAGGAATTAACATTTACAAAGCACCTTTCCTCCTTGTCTCGCTCCTGCTTTTACCATCTCCGTCAGCTTAGGGTCGTTGCTCGCTCTCTCTCAACATCTGCTGCTTCTACTCTTATCCACGCCTTCGTTTGTTCTCGTCTAGACTACTGTTCTTCCCTTTACATTGGTCTTCCTCAAGTCCGGTTGTCCACTCTTGAGAGGGTCTTACGGTCTGCGGCTCGCCTTGTTGGTTCCATTCCTCGCTATGGTAGCGTATCCTCCTACATGTATCATACTCTACACTGGCTCCCTCTCCGGCAGCGTATCCTGTATCGGCTCTGCTCTCTTGTCTGGCAAAGCGTCTTGGGCACAGCTCCTCGCTACTTATGCTCCATCTTTACTCTCTCTTCCTCCTTTACGGGTCGCTCAGCTCTCCGTTCCTCTACTCGGGGTGACTTTCTGGTTCCATTTGCCCGCACTGCTACAATGCAGCGTCGAGCATTTTCTGTTGTTGGTCCAACAGTGTGGAATGACTTGCCATCTTTCCTTCGCCTATCTCCTCGTACACACTCGTCTTCCTTCTACACCCTATTGAAGACTTTTCTCTATGATCAGGCCTGGCTCGGGAGCGCCTCTGAGTAGAACACTTGAAGAGGCGCTATATAAATTTTATGATTGATTGATTGATTGATTGATCATCCAAATTCATAGAATTTTTTTTTGGCTTATTTCATTACCAAAAGTAAAAGAAAAAGCAAGAGCACAACAAATATAAGATTTTCCATTTTTCTGAATCACCCTATTAATGACCTCCCCAAAATATCTCCTATTCTATCATTCATTCTTTTCGCTGATGACACAAATGTATTCTTTTCCCACAAATCATGGCATACCCTGTTTCAGACTGTTAATGCTGAACTCGTTTCTGTAGCCGAATGGTTTGCCGCAAATAGGCTTTCCCTAAACCTAGAGAAAATTGCTTTTATTCTTTTTAAGTCCCATAAAAAAAACGGTTCCTCCTAATAACTCTCTAAAGCCTATAAATGATATCTCTGTAACTCAAATCAATTCCACTAAATTTCTTGGAGTCACCGTCGACCAGCATATGACCTGGAACGATCATATAGAAAACATATCTGCAAAAATTGCAAAAAAGTTTGGTATATTACACCGCACTTCCCATTTAATACCCCCTTCTATTCGTACTCAGCTATATTACTCCTTAGTATGGCCGTACCTCTCGTACTGTAACATGATTTGGGCGTCAACTTATAACTATAGACTCCGTAAATTAAGGATACTCCAGAAACGAGTAGTACGTGTTATAGCCGGAGTTCCACTGAACTCACATACAAGCCCTATATTTATGGAATACAAATTGCTCAAGCTGCACCAGATAAGACTATTTCAAGTAGGCCTCTTTACGTACCGGTATATACATGATCTTCTACCTATGGAATTGAAAGGGTACTTTCGAACTGGGGCAGATATCCACTCCTATCGTACTAGGAAATCTAAATGCCTCCGTCCAACATATGCCCATACGAACCTTCGTAGATTCTCCATTAAATACACGGGCTCTAATGTTTGGAATAATATTCCTGTCACAATCCAACAAGCACTCAATCTTCACAGGTTCAAAAGAATATCACGCGTTCACTTAGTTAATGAAAACTCGGGTTGTAACTGATTTTTATCTGATTGTAATTATATTTGTGTTGAGCATGTAGTTAAGTTTTCTGTTCCGTTGTTTTCTTTTTATTGTTGTTTATTCATTCTTCCTGTAACCTTTAGTCAAGGTACCTACAGGACAATGATTAAGTTCTAAGTCGAGAAGGCGTTAACCGAGCTGCTAAACTAATAATATGAAGATAAAAGAAAGCAATTGTAAATAGGTGTCCCTGTTAGCGTGATTCTATCCCTTCTGGGCCTTCCTTTGATGCCAGCTGTATTAGCATGATTCATAATTGTATTTGTCTTGTTTTCATGGTTTTCAATAAAATATAATTGAATTGAATTGAATTGAATCATCATCATCATCATCATCATCATCATCATCATCATCATCATCATCATCATCATCATCATCATCATCATCATCATCATCATCATCATCATCATCATCATCATCATCATCATCATCATCATCATCATCATCATCATCATCATCATCATCATCATCATCATCATCATCATCATCATCATCATCATCATCATCATCATCATCATCATCATCATCATCATCATCATCATCATCATCATCATCATCATCATCATCATCATCATCATCATCATCATCATCATCATCATCATCATCATCATCATCATCATCATCATCATCATCATCATCATCATCATCATCATCATCATCATCATCATCATCATCATCATCATCATCATCATCATCATCATCATCATCATCATCATCATCATCATCATCATCATCATCATCATCATCATCATCATCAATTGGTACAATGCATATAATATTTGAATATAATGTACACTAGCTGTTACGAGTGGGCCTATACATGAACACGGTTTATTTAAACAAATGCATGGGGCTGGTTGCAACATGTTGCAACCAACCCAAATTAAAATGTTGCAAACAAGTCCGAAGAAATGCACAGCCATTGTTATGGATAATTTTGTCGACAGCGTTGTTTTAAAATAAAATCGCTAAATTCATTTTCAAATCCAATTCCTTGTCCCACTCATGACACCAAACCACACTAAATTGATCCAAAACATTGATCTACATTAGGCCTACGAAATAGAACAATGCCGACAAACTTACTTTGATTGCCGAAAAAATTTTTAAATTATTTTCTGTTGCTATTATCAACTTTCTGCAAACAGGACCTAAAAGCTATTCTGTACAAGTGAGGTGAGTTAATTTCACGCTGCTATTATATAGCGCTTAACTCGCGAGGGTGTTGCAACCAACACCTGTTGCAACCAACCCCGGTCCATCAATGAGCTGGTTCCCTGCGTTTACCTTTAGAAATTTGAAATTTACGATTATTATTACGACTAGATTGCATATGATACTCTTTGCTTTGTAATATCGTGCGTAGTATTTTCAGTGAAGTAATATTTTAATATTATTAGTTTCTATGTGTTTCTCAGTTTCTTCACAAGACGAAGACCAAAAGACAAATGAATTGCAACAGAAAGGCAAAAAACAATCTAAATCTTTAGGTATGATATGCGGCTAATTTGTTAATGAGTTCATATTATCAATGCAGTGGAGATTATTTCTGTATTTCATCTGAAGCAACGCGCTTCTGTTTAACTTGAAGGGTAAATTTAATATTCAGAGGTCAACCCGGGTTTGAACTGGCCCAACTATTGTGAATCATTCTAACAATTATTATTATTGTTGTGGTTTCAATTTATGACTTTGTACGTACATGTCTTTAAATAAGGATCACGTTGGTTTGAGATTTAACTGGTGTTTGTTATACTTTCAAAAAAAAAATTGATTCATCGGCATTTTGCAAACATAATTTCGTGTATATAATAGTCTCAACTGAAACATACACATTTAATGGCACAGCGGTGTTTTCGGATTCGAAGCATTCAGGTTGATTGTTGAATGAAATATATTGTAAGCCTAATTAGAATTAAAGTAACTGCTCTGTACCAGCTGAACCCAACAGTTTGAGTTTGATCAGGATGAAAGTGCCATTAACAGTCTCTCTCTGCTCTGTCTTTCTCTGGTAGCAAACTCAGTTGCGTGTTCACAGTTTGACTTCATACTGTTCTGTCCTGGGCCTTCGTTCAAAATGTACTTAGACTCAAAATTAGCTCTGCGAGGTCCTTCCCCACAGCTCAAGGCAGTGTAGTCCTAGGTGGACCATGTGGGCTTCTGAAATCCCTCAAGGGCAGTGTATAGTGGCCCACAGGGCTCTTTGTTGGCCCTCATCTTCTGGGAGGCAAGCAACATGCGCGAAAAAGTGAAGTCTCCGTCTTTGAACAGTGGCAGATGCCAAAGTTATCGCTGTTCCACTCCTGCATGATCACCAGACTGCTCACATAGTCGGAATTGGAAATCCGGAGAATCTTCCTGTGGCACCACATTTTGAAAGTGTCAAAATTAATTGTTTACGTCAACTCTAGAGGAATGTTAGCAAAATGAAAATCTCTAGAGCTGTATAATATTACTATTAAGCTAAATTTCTGAGCGCCAGAAGATTTTATCCAAAGAGACCATACATGGTCTTGCGATGGCGATTAGGAGCTTCATCTTCTGTTCGATTGAGCCACTGAACACTATTTGGCTGACTCTTCTAAAGTAAAGGACTCAACAACCTTCAACTCATTGCCTGCAGCTGTTAATTGAAAAAGCGCTTGGGCTCCATATAGATCCCAACATACTGTAACAATCTAGTGTTACACAACCTTGTATCGTGTTTGATGTGTGATATATGCGCTACATAAAAAGACATGTCGTCATAGCTATTCTTAGACTGCTATTTTTAGACTTGCCGTGTGCAAAAGATTGATCTGCGCAGAAGAAGGTTTTGTTGCTGCCGGGGGAGACGAGAAATTGATGTCTGTTTCGATTTAAGTTCTTCTCGTGATATAATCGAAAATTCTGAGTTTTCGGGTGATCAAATGTCGGTTTGGTATCCTTGTCACAAGATGTCATAACTTTTGGCCATAGATTATTGAGATAATTGTCCATTTGAAAGGTGTATGTGAACGCCCTGTCCCTTACCATGTATCGCACGCGATAGAGGCGGTTGCCATTTTAAGTCACTTGTTGTTTTGTAGGATTAGGTCGAATATCGATGTAAAATCCTGTTTCGGAATATAAGAATCGTATGCCATTTGTGATCTCTTTCTGCCTAGACAAATTGTTGCCACAAGGGGATTAGAGTTAATAGAATTTGATCTTTGTTAAGTATTGACCTTTGACCTTTGTGCTTAATGTTGGTTGTGTGTAATAGTGCCATTGCCTTCGGTATAGAGGTAGATAGGATTTGCTACATAGTAGAATAAGTTTAAATAGTTAATTGAACTTGATATTGGTAGTAAATAAGTTCACTGGACTGTGAAAAGACCTTCTTTGCTCAAATTTTGAACTGTACGGATATTTGTAATTTTAGTCAAAGTGACACTTTTTGTTTTATTAAATTGCAATACATGGCGACTCTGCCTAACTTTTCACTGACATCTTTGCTGGATAGCGCTGAGTTCAGACACAGTTTGCTCCAACGTTTCCCACAATTAGCAACTGATAGCTGGTTTATAAACTCATTAAATGAAGAAGTAGATGAGGAAGAAGTTGCCCAAAGTCCACAGGCCAACTCACTTAGGCACCATAGTCCTTTACCACTAGAGACACAGTTAGTTTCAGAAGAAGAGGAGGTAGATGACAAAGAGGAGGTAGAAGATGAAGAGCTAGATGAAGAGGGTGGGGACACCATAAACCCTGAGTATAGGAGAAATCCTATGTTTGTTTCCTACTCGGAAACCACGGACACCCACAGGTCATGCCCTGGTGATGAAATGGTAAGTATGACGTCATTACCCTTAGAAGGAAGGCCTAATGCCACTATGCCTAGACGTAGTAAGCGCCTGTCTAGCTTGCCACCCACCTATTATGGTCCTGAACACAGGAGTTCGAACCGTCAGGCAATGCAACGTCGGAAGTCCCCATCCCGGCGTTTGACGACCGCCACCGCTAGGGGTCGCACCGCCACAATACTACGAGGGTTAATAATAATCTTACGTAACTGTCTTTGGGTTGGAATCATGATGGTTACTTAACAATTCGTACTGCGCAGTTTTTGAATTATGTGTCCGTCTTTATGATTGATACCATTTTGTTTTTCTAATATATTTGATGTATTGTTGTCTGTGTTGCACTATCAGTCTGTAGCTTGAAAGGTGCGTGTATTAAGAGCGAGTAATCATATTGGGTCATGACTTTCTTTGTTATAATAGGTTATCGAATAAAGACATTGTTTTCGCCCTCAACAAAAACTTCTCTTCCCCCAGGTATGAAACGTAATTTTGATTACGTAAAACATAGAACTTGTGTGAAACTTCGTAGCAACCAATGATCCAGAAATAAAAACATGATTGATATGAATGCACACTTTATATTTGAATTATAATTATAATTATTGTAGGTTTGTTTGCGAACACAAAAATAAAGTTTAGAACTTGAGAAAATTACACTAAACTCAAGTTTCGTGTGCTGAAAGTTGACAAATATAAGTGTTTATTAAAATCCATTGTTTAGCATCTTATGGCGGGAAGGGCCTTTAACGTTCATGAAATAGACAGTTATAAATAGCCTTGTTGGCTATAATGATCTTTGTTACTTTACAGAAAAAATGATAACTTCTCGAAGGCCTGAAAGAACATTCATAGAACGAATGAGACAAGTAGGTTGATTTAGCATCTACATTTTCGAAAAATACTAATATCGACATTGTATGTGATGGGATAACAGCAGCTGCAATATTGTCATTGCCAGAAAATTTGATCTCTCGATCACTGATGATTGACAGATGGAATCTTCTGGCAATTAACATGAGAAGGTTAGCAGAAATATTGTTTACAGCTTTGTAGCGGGCTGCGCATACAGCATACAGCGGCAATATCTGAGTGGTACCAGAGCTAGGCAGAGCAAGCCACAGCTCTTTTAGACAATAAAATATTAATTTATGCTTTATTTCATATAGAGCAGAATTTAGTTGGGCAGAAAGTTCGGTAGCTGTTGTGATATTTCTGTTTGGCATAATCACATCAAAAATATGACTGAGAAAGAGATATTTCTAACAGCAGCAGAGCTGGACTAAGTTGTACGGAGGTCTAGTGTATGCATGGCAGCAGCTCAAGTCATGAGTTTTAAAGAATAGTTCTGAATATCTTTGTGTGGAGTGAAGTGCGACTCTGATTGGTTTTTCTTGAACAGGCTCTATATAAATTTCTAATTGCAGTTGCAATGACACAAATTTGTTGTCCAAAGGAAAACGTTTTAATAAAAGCATAAAATTATTAGCAAAATTCATATTAAATTGTTACGTTTTTTGAGTGTTTCCTTATGGCTTGGACATTTTCTTCGCTCACTAGTTCTCTCACAGACTCGCTCACTCTTTAACGCCCCAATCTTCCAAATAAATAAATCCACTAAAATTAAATATTGAAACTGTTGTCACTTGTCACTGCAACACTAACTTGTTTTCTTCTAAACAGTACAGAGACTTTTTAGAGGAACGCATAGATCCAGATTTTGGACTTCTGGACAAGTTACTTGCCAACGGAACCATTGCCTGGAGAGAAATAGATGAGGTCACAAGCAAGAGTTCTTTATGTAGGAGAAACTCACAGCTCTTGGATTACATTTTGGCCAAAGATCAAATTGATGGTTTGATTGCTGCTCTCCGAGATGCAGATCAGATACATATCGCAAACTATTTGACAGCCGATGGAGGTAAGTACTGAACTGAATGCATCAAGATCAGTCAGGTAAAGTAAGTATTACGTGTTTATATAAATTAGTTACTTCCAAGTGACCTGCTTTTGTATCGAAAGTTGTCTAATTGTGAATTTGTCTCCGCACCTTCTAACTCATTTTTCCTCACAAAGCTACATAATTTTCTTCTCATGGACCGTAGCAGGGATTGTTTTAACGTGCAATGATACACAAAATGTGCAGTGATGAAAGGCTGTTAACTGCTCTTTGTGCATGAAAAGAATTGTAATTCATAATCATTTATGATTTTTGTGTGCTCTGGCGCTGGCCATGTGCAGTGATAAATTTTCCTTAAAACATGCCCTGGACCGTAGACCACTATGACCACGGTGCCAAATCTTACCTCACTTCAATTATGCAATATCGATTCTTGTTATGGCTTGAGCTGTCGTCTCCCCGAAGTTTGAACACACCCTAAACCATCCGCCTTCAATCGTTTCTATTTGCTAACCGACAGCACAGAATTATCTTAAAATTATATCCATTTTCTAGTGTCATATATACATGTACATTATACAAGCATTTCTAGATTTCTGTATGCTTGAGATCCGAATAGTATCCTGTATTACTTCTTTATTCTAAGCAATGTCCACGTATCCTACAAACGAATAAAATTGTATTGAAGAGGTTGCGGAAAAGAAGCAGAGAGACTATAGATTTCATGTAGGGTATTGCTAGGCAATATGTCTGAGACATATTGGCCAACCACAGCAAACCTCTATGGTGAACCGTGCAAGTTCGTGAACGCGAGCAATTAGGTTACCTTGCACAAGTGAGCAACTAAATCTGCGACCAGGTATGTAAGAGACCTACACGCACAGCTCCTTAAGCTAAGAAGAGCACAACCAATAAGATGATAACTCATAAGCATTAAGATCTTAAACTCATAACGTTTTTGGATAGGTGACCAGCGTAGTTCTTGCAACGTGAAACTATGATATATGGAAGAATCTATGTTTACATTCATCAGCCGAGTCGCAGCATTTAACTGCAGGAAAGAGTAAAACCTTTATAAATTAAAGTCGTTACCATAGTCAAACCTGTTGTATATGACAATGCATCAGAGTCGTAGCAGTTGAAATCGTGCGGCGTATTGTGCGAATCTAACGCAGGTGGTAGAACGCTATTCGACATAATCGTTCACTTGCTCTTAGAAAGTCAATTCCAGGTCCAAGGTCGCATTTAAATCAATCACATGAGTAGAAAAGGGACAATGACAATGAAAATCGATGTTAGAAATCTGTGCACTTTTGCTAAACCAGAGGACCTGGTTTCTACCAGGATTCAGCTTGAAGCGGTTGAGCGAAACCTAGGCTTTCTGTCTGAGAGACCATTCTATCCAATAAGAAGATATGGAGCAAGGGCTTTAGGATGGAATCCTGTGGAAGATCGAGTGCGAACATGGACCAGTCAGACCGTGTAGATACAATAATCGCTGCACGAGTGCGTTCAGAGAGAATACACGCAACCACGGCAGAGGGATACCAAAGACATCAAACGACCTTTCAAGATGCTCAAAGGAATGCCATGGATAACAGTATCAAAGGCCACACTAACGTCTAAAAGGACGATAAGAATTACCTGCCAGGTGAACATCTGGAAATATATCAAGAAGAATGCGTACAAAAGCAGACTCTGTTGAAGGATATAGCACATATTTATTATTGCGCTGGGACTCATGTTGCGTGGGAATTTCTTATTTCATGTTCTAAATCCGGTTCAATTATAATTTTATAGCCCTTAAAGTGAAGTTTTTCTCTCAAAGCAGACATTTCATATTTCAACCTACAGGCAGCTGGGCAATTTAGGAACAAGAATGTGAAGAATGCGAAGAATGCGAAGAATAAAAAGAATGCGAAGAAGAATGCGAAGAAGAAGAAGAATGCGAAGAATGCGAAGAAGAAGAATGCGAAGAAGAAGAATGCGAAGAAGAAGAATGCGAAGAAGAAGAATGCGAAGAAGAAGAATGCGAAGAATGCGAAGAAGAATGCGAAGAATGCGAAGAATGCGAAGAAGAAGAAGAAGAAGAAGAAGAAGAAGAATGGAAGCAAGAATGCGAAAGGAAGAAAGCGAATAATTATGATGAATTAGAGTGAGCGTGAGAAGTAGTAAAAGAAGAGGATGAAGATGAGGAGGAGGAGTAGAAAGAAGAAAAAAGAAGAAGAAGAGCAAGAGAAAGAGCAAAAAGAAGCAGGAGAAAACGAAGAGGAGTGACCTGTAAGCAAACTTCATTTGGCATGCATAGATACGAAATGTAAATATAAACGAAATGTAAATACAATGTAAATTCAAATATCCGGATATTCTCAGCGCCACACAAAGTCAGAGGGACAAGCTTCACAGCGGTTTTATATAACACAAATGCGCGAGTAATGCTATTTGTTCGGTTTCGGTGCCAGGTCAGAACCAGGTAGTGTTAGCAATTTGACTTGGTTCTCCTATCTTGGGCTTTGTATAGAGCGCTCGCGAATAAGCTGGCGCTTTGCGCTTGGCTTTAGATTAGAGTTTTAGAAAATTGTAGTTTCCGATTACGACTATGGATGACTTGCAACTAAACTGCTTTTTCGACACTGTAAGCCCTAATGTTTATCTTTGCGAATAAACACTCTTTCAGAACACTCAGATGATTTGGGTGAGGAATGGCCTTTAACGGAAAAGGAAATTTCAATACTAGACATAAATCACGGAAGTTTGGTTGATCTTCTGGAACTGACCGATCTGCTTGGTCGTCTGTATTCCTCGAAGGTAATTAACAGAAGGCAAACTGATTCAATTTCTTCAAAGCCAACATCGCACGAGAAGAACAAGGCCCTGTTGGAAATTTTACGAAGACGCAGTTTACGTGACTACCAACAGACAATACTCTGCCTTAGTGAATCAAAACAAAGCGACATTGCAGAAGTACTCACCAGTGGTGGAGGTAAGACTCAAATCATCGACGAATCAATTATTTTGTGTTTAATATACTTCTATAAAATCTTCCTCTTCTTAGGTCTTCGCTTTCATTGTTAAATGGACTTAATTTCTATCCCAATTTTCATCCTGATGTTAAGCTATAATGTTAGATAGGACTTGAATTGGGCTTTTTAGCACAATTTATTATTATTATTTTTTTCCCCTGAGGTACATATCATACCTCGGGAGTTCAAAAATTAGGGGGCATTGTTCTGGAATGGCTAGTCTCTGGAGACGGTTTTATCAGTGCAAAGGGTGCTACCAAAAGCGATTGCATTAAAGCCTTGGGTTACCATAGATGAGCGCTGAAAAAGAAAGGTAGTCACTCTGTTGTCTCCAGATATTTGGGCCAGGCAGTAGCCGAAGAGGTTGATCAATGCGAGGCCTTATTATTATTATTATTATTATTATTATTATTATTATTATTATTATTATTATTATTATTATTATTATCGCGCAACTCACAAATAAATCCATCTGAGTCGCGTTAGTCAGTCGCCCAATGTACAGCAGTTAGATATTCCGATGTTTCAAAGCCAATGAGATAAACATCGCTTTGAGGCGTTTTTTAAAGAAGAAAAAGAAGTCGATTCCAATCCTTGTTGCAGCAACAAGCTTCGAGCTTTTATGGGTACGAATAAATTTACATCACTTTACTCTGTTTGTTGGAGCTCTTTATCATCCTCCGAAGCCTGCTTATCACAAGGATCTCTTATTAAACTCTCTTGAAAAATCAGTTGAGGAATTTACATGTTAAAGTGGTGATATTCTTAGAGCTCTGGGAGGCGACTTTAATAGTCTTGATATTACTGAACTTGTTGAGCGTACCCATTGGTTAAAGACCCAACCCGCGGTGAAAATATCATAGACCGCTTTATGGTTTCATCCTCCAGCCTCTACAATGTCAAAGTTATCACTTCTATCATTAACACAGACCACAAAACTATTGTAGCTACAACTGAATCTAACTTTGTCGACATGAATAAGAAGCATATAAAGATAAGCTATCGGCGACGACCTCCTGATCAACATGCTAGCTTATTAGCTAGCCTCAAATACATCCAAGAAGACCAATTTATGAATATCCAAGACCCTCAAGAAGCTTGGGAGTTCTATTACAAAGAATCTGCTGAACACCTCAACTTCTACTACCCACTCAGATCAATTACTATCACTTCAAAGGATCTTTGCTACATTACACCGGAAATTAAATATCTACTTCGAAAGAAAAACAAACTTCTAAGAAAAGGTCAGATTGGAAAAGCTGAATCCCTTGTTCTTCGAATATCTAAAGCAATCCTCAAAGTGACCACCTCTTCACTCAGAGATCTTGACTCAAAAAAGGCACCAAAGTCCAAAGAACTCTGGCAAGCGGTTAATGCTCGAAGAAAGAAGTCAAAAGGTCCCTCAACTTCATCTGCTATGACCGCAGACTCCCTAAACAACTTTGCCTCTGCATCCACTGATCCGAACTATGTTCAACCAAAATACAAATTCTCTGCTGTCTTTCCACTAGAGTTAATTTCGGAGCAAAATCTATTCCATATTTTGGACAATCTTCAGCACACCTCAGAAGGCTACGATGGGATTCCTGCCTGGTATCTACGTTTTTATCCGCTCCTGGATATTCAAGAATATCATCTCATCTGATTAATCGATCACTAGATGTTTCTCATGTTCCCGTACAATGGAAAACTGCAATAATCCGCCCTAAAGCAAAGATCTCAGCTCCTAATGCTCCTTCGGTTTTCGTCCTATTTCTGTTCTTCCAATTCTCTCGAGAATAGTTGAAAGGATTTTGGTTAAAAATGTCTTATATCCTAGCCTTGAGGAATTACCATCTCCATTATCTATCAAAGATCAATTCGCCTTTCATCCCACCGGCTCTACTACATCCGCTTTGATAGCAATTCTTCAAAGTATTACTGATCTCGCCAATCATGAGTATGTTATTGTAATATCAATGGATTACTCTAAAGCTTTTGACTCTATTCGTCATTCTGCCATTTCTGAATCCTTATCTCAGCTCGACATACCAGATAATATTTATAATTGGCTACTCAATAACTTCCAAGACAGAAATCACATCACCAGTTTTGAAGGAAAACTATTTAAAATGGCTTCTATAAATGCAAGCGTTGTACAGGGCTCTGTGGTCGGCCATCTAGAATTCATAGTTGGTACTTCGGATATTCAACCAGTCAACAGCATGAATAAACTTCTAAAATACGCAGATGACTCATACCTACTCGTTGAATCCCGGAACATCAACACAATCTCAACTGAAATAAAGCATATAATTGCATGGGCAGTTAGTAAAAATCTACATATTAACCCTTCCAAGACTCGTGAAATGGTTGTCATCCGCTCCAACATGACTTCTCTAGCTCAACTACCTTCTGCATCAGGAGTAAATAGATCTACTACCATTAAAATTCTCGGAGTAACAATTGGAGAGAAGCTCTCTATGTCTGCTCATATCGATCAGATCCTTTGTTCATGTTCATCCTCCGTGTACGCCCTTAAAACTCTCCGTTGTCATGGAATTTCTACACAAGCTCTTAGCGATGTTACAAGAGCTACTACAATCGCTCGACTTATGTACGCTTCCCCAGGTTGGTGAGGTTTCTTAAACAAAGAAGAACTCGACCGTATCCACAGATTCTTTCGTCGTGTAATTCGGGAAAGATATCTACCTGTTGATTCTCCCACTGTTGACCACCTCTCCAACCTCGCTGATGAGCAGCTGTTCAACTCTATTATTAACGATCCTAGTCATGTCCTCCGTACGGTACATTGTGTCCCTTACGTCAAGACTCTGGCCATAACCTTCGTCACCGTCCACACTCCTTGCTCTGCCTCCTAAGGACAATAAAAATTTCCTCCCTAGATTGATGTTTAAGGATATCTACTAGCACAGTGCTTCCCAAACTTTTTAGCACCGCGACCCAATTTTTTATAACGACAATCTATCGCGACCCACCACCAATTTCCTGCGGTTAAAATTCAGCTTTAACGATGTGTAGGCCTACTCGGAGAGATCGATGAGCTCTTCTGCTCACAGTTTTACGTTTCCTCAAGGAAGTAGCAATCACTATTCTCTGTCAAAACATGCAAATGTGCGGAGATCTCGGTGATTATGCCATCAGCTAGTTTCGCATCATTTTCGATTATAAAGGTTTCAAATGTCTCAAAACAGCCATAGGGCGTATACTTGCGGTCTTCAATGTTCTTCTCCCACGAACCAAGTTTTTTTGATGAAACCCCGAATTTTGTCGTGAACTGCAAATATATCGGTTCCTACCGTTTCGTGTAAGCCTAAATACAAATTCAGTTCGTTAGGTTTCGAAAATAGGCCTATAGATATCTGCCAAAATATCTAAGCTTCAGAACAAATTATTTTTCTCGCAACGATTTCGCTAAATCGTTTTTCGTCCAGAAACATGGCGACTACTTCGCGGAGTTCTACAAGTCTTGTTAGCACTTCCCTCTCGACAGCCAACGTAATCGTAATCTACAGCGCCCACAAAAGCGATGTCGCGGGAACCAGCTTGTTCACAGAATCACAGGCGCTCAATGAAATCACAATCGGTAGGCGGGGTGGGTGCACGGGTCAAATCGGTTCGAGGTCAAGATCCAAAGGGGTCAATCAGGCAGACAGTCAGACGGCTAAGGAGGTTGGTGTTTAGGGTTGAAACGGTGAGGCAGGTAAGAGGACGAGGATGAATCAGGATGGGATTTGAGAACGAGCAGTGTTTTCAGTTTTGAACGGAATACCTGCAGTGGGATAGCAAGGGGTGAGTGTGCAGAAGAAGTGATTTATGGACACTCCCGATCTCCTCGCACGAGTAGCATACTTGTAAGTAAACAAAAATGACATTTCAAATAGTTTTCGCGACCCACCAAAAATCGGCTCGCTGTACTAGCATACCATCCACTGACACTTCAGAACCCCTTTTAATTATCATACTATTTTGTCATTAATCAATTCCTCCTTTTTGTCATTTTGTCTAATAGTTCCTTTATTTTTTTGGTCTCATTTTAGCTTTTTATTTTATTTTTTTACATGCTGAACCTTCTTGTTTCATTGCTATTGTACACTGTTGCGTTATGTCAACTGTCTTGCTGAATAAACGGATATATATATATCAAACGGATATATATATATATATATCAAGATCGATAAGAGTTCTCGTTGTAAGGGTTTTATACGTAAGCTAGGCCAGTTTAAATCTTATTTTGAATTCAGCAGAAACCCAATGTAGCTGATCGAGCTAAGTAAAGAAACTTGAACGAGAAGATGCACGCAGAACTTCGCGAGCCAGAGAATTTTGGAAGCGTTGATGCCTATTGACTTGAAGATCTGACATGCCTGCAAACACAAAGTTGGTGTAATAGAGGCGAGAGTAGACAAGAAACAGGCTATGGTGTGTGACATGTCTTTGATAAGAGCAGACCTTACATTGTATCTGATTGATGTGGTAGAAACAACAATTGCAAATGTTTGCTATGTGGAATTGGAATGTCAAAGAGCCCCAAGTTTTTTTAAGTGTTTGGTAGCAGGACAACAGTGCCAACTATTATGAAATAGGTCAACGTCATTTCTTGAATCTTGGCAATAATTCAAAGTTCAATTTGGCCTTGGCAATTATGCAAAGTTCAGTTTGTAACTCAGCAAACGGTATTATGTTGAACCAGATTTTCCTGCTGGGTATTTCCAACTAATGTTTTCTTTTCTTCTTCATCATCTTCAATCTCCTCCTCCCCTGCTTCTCCTCTTCCTACTGCTCTTCCTCTTCCTCCTCCTCCTACTCCTCTTCATCATCCTCCTCCTCTTCCTCCTCCTCTTCCTACTCCTCCTCCTCCTACTCCTCCTCCTCTTCCTCCTCCTCTTCCTCCAACTCCTCCTCCTCCTCCTCCTCCTCCGCCTCCTCCGCCTATTCCGTACAATCTTTCCACAACGAAAATTACCTGACAGCGTGTCATACTTTGTTCAACCCATATCACAGACTTGCCGAATTCGATCAGTTGGACATATTTCATAATGCAGGCTTCCTATATAATCTGTCGTTAGAACCACCTCTTTTCCTTCTTCCTTCTCCTACTTCAATAATAACATTGCTATCAGTCTACCGCCAATTCAGAGACATTCTCGTGATTAACTACAGTCCCTCTGAGTGAGCAAAGAGGACAGAAACGGGCAACTAATCCAAGCTGTCAGGAGAAATAGAAAACCACACGAAGAGCGATTGCAGTATTTTTTATCTGAAGAGTGAGCAAACTCGAAAGGTAAGTTGACAGCCAACGGAACCAAGCCAAAGTTTTGGTACCTATAATATCTGGCACAAAGAGGTTAGAAGAGACCTAATGAACGCCCTCGCCACACAAGACCACGAAAGGTAGAGTCTGATCAGCGCGCAGTGAATTTCTAAATTCTTACTGTCCTGACGGAGTATAGCATATAGCAGCGTTTCCCAAAGTGGGTTCCGCGGAACCCGAGGTGAACACAAGGGTTCCGCGAAAAGTTTCAATTTAAAAGAATTTTCAATGAGAAATATAATTGGAATCAAACATTCCAATCAGTTTTCAAAAATCCTCTAAAGTTTTGTAAAGTTTAAAACTGCCGTCAGTCGTCTCTTTTGTATGCTGCCCTTTGAGCGAAAATCCGGACTTTCAATGCCCTTTAGCTATCCAGTAATTATTAGTGAGGTCCATTAGCAAGATCAAGCGGACAGGTCGGACAAAAGCGCCATATTTTTTCCACGTGATCTGCATTGCTAACACTATATTTTTGGTAGGATCCACGTGATCAAGACAATGGATCAAAAGTTATGACGTATTCATGTCGGCCGACAAGCATTTCGCCGATCTCATAGGCCAAGAGCATTAGTTATAAGGTGGAAATTTCTCACAACAAGCTGAATTTTTCAGGATAGGTCTTGGAATATGAGTCGAATAACATACTAAAAGTCCCTGACAACCCTACCTGGAGCTCTTTTCAAAATCCAAGATGGCGTCCACAAAATGGCCGTCATTAGATCATAATGTGCCAAAAGCTGAAAATAGCTCATAATAAGCTGAATTTTTCAGGATTGGTCTAGGAATATGAGCAGAATAACATACTAATAGTCCCCGACAATCCTCCTGGAGCTCTGTCCAAAATCCAAGATGGCGTCCAAAATGGCAGTCATAATGTGTCATTAGATCAAAAATGTGCCAAAAGGTTAAAATAGCTCATAACAAGCTGAATTTTCGGGATAGGTCTAGGAGCATGAGTAGAATAACATACTATAAGTTCCTGACAATCTCTTGGTTCTCTTTTCGAAATCCAAGTTGGCGTCCAAAAAGGCCGGCATTTTTCATTATTATCATAATTTTGAAATCTGAGAAGTTAGAATTGCAATTGAAGTGTCTAAACATACGTTTGAAGTCACAACGATTCACAGTGTTCAAAACTCAAAGTAGCCAGAACGAAGGTGGCTTATATTTATATAGATGAAAACTTTGTTCACTTTAGTAGTTCTGTGTTACTTGATAGGTGCTAATCTGGTCATCGTTGACATCTAATAATATCGGTGGAGTGTTGTTACAAGTTTGACTCTTGCATTGACTGCACATCGAGGATATACTGCACCCAAGGCTTCCCAGTTCTGCACTGAATTGCAGCCTGGTCGAGAAGTTGTGAAATCAAGTCGCTTAACTGTTTAACACACTTTCTCGGCTACATCAGCGGTGTTCTCGTCCTGGTTAAGAAGAGCTATACAAAGGTTCGCTAAGTGATCTTTGCCTATGCAATCCAAGGTGCCACGTGTGCCCAACAATGCTCCAATGAAGGCAGATAGGGTAAGAATGTGAGCCCAAACAGCACGAGAAAAGGCATGGCCAGATAGAATGTGCATAACCGATCCTTTGGCATATACCGTCTTCCAACGTCCGGACAAGTGGCCCTTATACAGCACTTATTCGAGCTGAACGAACAAGAGACTGGGAGCTCCACCTCTGATGTGTGAGGCGAATGATATCACTTTTCCATGCTGCAGGATATCTTCAGTACGCAAAATCTGCCAGGTTGTACTTGCAACAGATGGAAGCCTTAGAGCAAACCATGCTTTGGGCACATTATGATCTAATGACGGCCATTTTGGACGCCATCTTGGATTTCGGAAAGATGTCCAGAGGGATTGTCGGGGTCTATTAGTATGTTATTCTACTCATATTCCTAGACCAATCCTGAAAAATTCAGCTTGTTATAAGCTATTTTCAGCTTTTGGCACATTATGATCTAATGACGGCCATTTTGTGGACGCCATATTGATTTTGAAAAGAGCTCCAGGTAGGGTTGTCAGGGACTTTTAGTATGTTATTCTGCTCATATTCCTAGACCAATCCTGAAAAATTCAGCTTGTTATGAGCTATTTTCAGCTTTTGGCACATTATGATCTAATGACGGCCATTTTGTGGACGCCATATTGGATTTTGAAAAGAGCTCCAGGTAGGGTTGTCAGGAACTTTTAGTATGTTATTCTGCTCATATTCCTAGACCAATCCTGAAAAATTAAGCTTGTTATGAGAAATTTCCACCTTATAACTAATGCTCTTGGCCTATGGGATCGGCGAAAATGCTTGTCGGCCGACATGATTACGTCATAACTCTTGATCCATTGTCTTGATCACGTGGATCCTACCAAAAATATAAAGTGTTAGCAATGCAGATCTCATGGAAAAAATATGGCGCTTTTGTCCGACCTGTCCGCATCCAGTTACATTTTCGGTCTAACAGACTGTACTATATACAGAATTATAGATTACAAAGGTCACTGCAGGGACCTATGTAGGTCAGAGCTGTAAGTCTGAATAGTGACGTAGCCATCTTTGTTATCGTCACCTAGACGAACGAATCCGAACATGATTTAACGCAAATTTGTTTAAAAGGTACAGCTTAGTCTGTTAATCGTACAACCGTATTAGCAATTTTTTTTTATTTGCTGTTATAAAAGTCTGACACAGAGCGTTGGCTCAAGGAGGGAAATTTAAGGGTTCTAGGCTTATGTTCAAACTAATAATGTGGACTGTTATGAGTTTTTAGGTCAAATTTATTTGAAATGGATTGTGTTCTCGACCAAAACATTCGTTCAAATTGCAGATGATATTCACGACCTGGAAGCGAACTAGGTTAAATACTTTCCTTCCCTGAAGGGTGATATTAATTTGATTCGAAACCCATTCAAAGTAGCTGAAAACCAGCAAAACTTTTGTAAAAGATTGTGAACTTCTCATTGAGATAACGTCGGACTCGCAAGTGAAGCAGACTTTCACTGAACTTTCATGAATCAATTTCTGGATCGAGCTAATTAATAAAATCCCACTGTCGTGATTGTGCAGTTAGCTTGCATCTGCAATTTGCCATCTGACATGAGAATCTAGCTTTCTAGCATCAAACCATATATAAAAAAATGTTAGGAGAAAAACCAAAATCACCGTACACATATAAAAACTTCATGTACTCTCAATATTGTGCTCTATAAGTCTTGGTCTTAAAAACTGTACACTTTAACATTTCATATAAGAGAAAATAAATTGTAAAAAAAAACTGCTTATATGGGTGTGTACTGTGTATTTAGTTAGGCCTATGTTAGTATGCTTCCCAGACGCTATAGTATGCCTCAATACGTTTAGTTCAGGCTGGGGTTCCGCCATAATACGAAAAGATGAGAAGGGTTCCGTGGCCAAAAAAGTTTGGGAAACGCTGGCATATAGGGTGAAAGGAGAGGACCAGGTACCGAGCGCCATGATAACGCCACAGCCAAAAATAGCCGGATCTGTATAAGTTCCTTTATGGTGGCAGCTAGACCGACTGGGACGGAAGGAACAAGGATTGAAAAGAAAGTGTCAGCTCAACCTGTCAGCTACAACCTTCCATCAAGATAAATAGCTCATTTACAGCAATTGAGCCCTAATTTAAGGTAATTTTCAGCGCGCACCTAAAGATTGTATTGTATCTGTCATAATTATTGTATAGCGTCTCATAAAACATGGACGCTTCCAGCATGATAACCCAGAGGAACCTGTTTCTGATTATTTATAGTTGTCATGAGAGTTCATGCTAGCCTGGATGGTGAGAACATCACTGAGACCGAAAACGAAATTTCGACAATGCTGGCAAATATTCTCATCGACAGGTCAATTGATCAACCAAGTAGAATATTCGAACTTGCTCATCACAAAGTAATTGCTGCTAAGACAGGCCAAAGCATCGTTCTCTACATCTACTGCAAGACTATCGAAGAACTACAACAACTACGCGAGTCACTGAGCTCAGGACTACTCAAGGATTCAGTTGAATTGTGCTTCAATAGCTTAGTGACTCGATCGCAGAAAATAGCATTGGCTGCACTAACAGTATCCAGTGACGAGTTCCAGAAGATGCAAACGTATTTCAAAGGTCAGAACTTCTTTACAGTGCAATTAATAACTATGTATTCGCTATATATTGTTGGTGTCTATGCCTTTAACGCGTAGAAATCGTTATCACATTAATAAACTGCGTAATCATTAGAAACAACTTGAGACTAGTTAAAAGAAATCAGTCTTTCGTTGAATAAGAACAAATGAATCAGTGAATGACACGTGATCAACGACAAAATCATTTTCTGCTTGAATGTATCACCTGAATCACTTAGTACTTAGTACTCAGTATTTGAGAGACTCTTTAAAGGTGCTTTATACGTGCTACGTAAAGTATATATGTGTATCAAACAGCCTGTTGTTAATGTACTTATGATCATGAGGCTGAGAACCTCAACGAAGGCGCTACTGGTGAAAAGTAGATTTCTTTAATCAGATAATCTCGATTTGTTTCTAATGACGACAACTGTAATATCTGACTCTCCATAAAAGATGTTCTTGGAAGTGAAGATCCGGAGACGCATGCTCGACTTCAAAGGCCAAACAACGACAATAACAAGGACAATAATCACGCACAGCGTTCACGAAGCTATAGGTATGGGGGATTATACCCCAAGCCCCTCATCAGGCGACGCCACAGTCGTTGGAACTAACTACGCTGTAAGTAATCGAAGAACGGCTCTCCGCTGCAGACAGACAATTGACAATCGAGCGATGCAACGAGATACTTGAATCGCTGGCGGCGTTAAGTCGCTCGCATTATTAAACCCATTCATAACTGTCTGTGTCATACGGGCGTAGGATAGAGAGGACTGGAGGAGGCTGCTGACGTTGTCTCTGGTCTCCGGCCTTCAGAAATGAGGATTGGTATCATCATCATCATAGTCAACAGCGACCCGCTGTTCTAATAGAATTATGCTCCATCCATCCATCCATCCATCCATCCATCTATATGATTTCGTGTATGTAGGCCTATAGTCTTTCTTCCTGATTATGTTGAGATGCTGTTTTAACAAGACATATAATATAATAGTAACGGAGTAATGTTTTTCATAGCCGTCTTAAGCAGCCACAACGAGCCTATGCATAAGGTATGTTATATTTTTAATTAAATATACTAGGCTTTTATGCATAGCCAATGTTATTAGCGAAGAAGTAGATTCAGTTTATGGCGCATCTCACAAGCAGTTTTGTTTTGATGGAGCAACCATCAGCAACAGTTCGAACCCATGCAGCCTCGTTCAATCAACGGCGTCATCATCAAACGCCAGGATCTCATTTCGAACCCGCACAGCTTCACTCTTTAGGAAAACCAGTTCGTTAGTCGTCTTCACCAACTCGAGTTCTTTTCTCCCAATATTCGCGGGTCTTTCGCTCGTCAGGCTCTGTATGAAATTTTGAAGCTCAACACCCATCTTCACAGAAATCTATCACATCTCGGACGAATACGTTTAGAAAAAGACCCTGTCACGCTTCGTCTGAATTTGTGACGGGATCCACGGTCACACCACATTATTATATACTCTAGGTCGGTGCACATTCATGATCATGAGTTATCAGAATAAAGAGAACGTTTGTTTAACGCCAACGCGGGTAGACTCACCATCACGAGACGGAAACACCGTAGGAGGAATTATGACGTTAGTCTGGTAGGAAGTTTTGATATTACTCATCATCATATGATCGCTAGTAGATCACGATTCATCTTATTCTTGTGTGTGGAAAAGACGTCTTTGTCTAGTGAATCGATCGATGACTATGACGTCATTTACTTTTACCTGAATAGAGGGCTTAGCTCCGATATATATATTATCGATTCGAATATCGCAAACGACTTTACAACGTGTATTTATGAGCGTTTTAGGATCGATCGGCTCATCGTTTAAATCATAAAATCCTGTAATTATCTTAGGCGGATTTCTTGATTTTTCATAAGCAGTTAAAAGTCTCGGATATAGTGTATGTGGTATATCGGAAAGAATTTTACCTTTATCTTTCTTTCTGTAAAAAATATCCATTTGGTCAACATCCGCATCCATTTTGTATTTATTAACCGCGTCTTTTACATCGGATTTTTTAAGATGTTTTTTTTACTAGTTTTAAACACGATTCAAAAATTTCAATCATTTTCGCTTCGTCTACGGTTTCACCAACCATTCTATCGTACATGTTTAGTGGTAGAGTATACGAGTCTAACAGACCCGTTTGTGAAGAGTGATTTTCTTGAATCCCATAAGAATACAGCGGAGGAGTTTTTATGGATATTTTGTCGATTGTCCCGTCGTCGTATTTGTACTTGAGAAATATGCGTTGAAATTTAATTTCGGCGGGTGTAGTCATTTTTGTAACGTCTTCGAAAATAAAATTATTAATATCGAAGTTTTTCCATGTTAATGCCATAGTGTATGCTTTTATTATACGAATATTATTTTCTTAAATCGAAAATGATTTTCATTTTTTTCGTAATAGCATTTCTGAATAATCGTTTCACAACGCCATCAAGTCTTCATTATCTACCCAAGAATTGAACGAGTCTGAGTATCCCACCCATTTTACGAATGACTTCTTCCCACGCCTCCTGATAATCTTTTCTATTCTAAATATTTCTTGAGTTGTCTTCTGTAGCTCCAGCTCATAGAATGAGCCTTGTATCTCCTCACCATTACAATCGGTAATCTTATAAGTTGGAGGATCCGTGTATAAAAACCTCCTCCGTCCATCTAGGGGTATATCCTTTCGCAAAAATATTCTTCTTCTTAGTTATTCTGCCTTTATCTCCAATCGAGAATCTAGGCGCAACAGGCTGTAAGACCTCTTCGCCGTATAAATTCATAAATACAGTCTTTTCATTCGTTTTCATACTAGCCTTAACGGGCGTCATTTTAATGGAAGAATTTCTTGTTTCATTATAATTACTAACCATTTCACCTAATATGTCGATATATCTTCTCGTTGGATTAGCTGTAAAGTACTTAAACATTTTCTCTCGCATTGTTCGGTTCCATCTCTCAACGACGCAAGATTTTTCTTCGTTCTCAGTAGCGTACAGCTCGAACAAATTCTTTACGTCTTTATTGTAAAATTCTTTTCCCTTGTCAACCCATAATTTAACAGGCTTTCGTCCGCTCCTGAGTATTTTCACGAAGCCGCTTGCTGTAGAATTCCCACTCTTATCATTCAATGGCACGATCCATCCGTACTTAGAAAACACATCTATAACGGTTAGCAGGTATTTCGCACCATCGTTACCTTTAGCGAAGGCCTGCATATCGACTAAATCAGCAGCCCATATCTCGTCTATCCCACTAAGGTACACTTTTCTTTTTCTAAAATGTCTTACTACTGGTTATGTAATTCGTTCGCTAATTGATTAGTCCATTTCAGATCGGGTTGTAATTTTAAGCTTTTTTTAAACCTAACCCGAGACTCACTTTAGTAGATAATATAGGCTTGACTATGCCCCTCTCTTTACGTTCCCGCAAGCTAGGATTAGGAATATTATTCAAATCATTAATCATTGCTCTATCAGCAACATTCCTAGAAGCCGTATCAGTGTGTCGATCGTAAGCCAAGTCGTGGTGATAAGCCGCGTTATCTACTCTGTTGATGGGGTTACTCCAATCTTTAGGAGTGCCATCGGGATTCAGTCTCAAATCCAATCTAGTACCGGGGCCGGTGAACTGATGCCCTGGAAGATGCATCTCACCCGGAAATTTAGCCCAAGGTAATTTCACGTTACTAGTGGCTGCATTCAATGAACCAACTACATCTCCACCTTTCGCGGCAGCTCCTTTCACGAATTGAGTTTTTGTTTTCCCGCATACAACGCATACACCTCGTAGCAAAGATCTCCCATTCCTAGTCACGGCGTCTTGTATATCTTTAGTTTCGGTCTGTCTTTTACACTTTACGCAATACATTTCGATTTTAATATAGAACTTTATATATTTAAAATGGAAGTGAAAGACTTAACGTGGAATGATTTACCGTCGGAAAGATTTAATAACAACCTATTACCTAGAAGTATAAGAGGTGTAATAGTAGGAAAATCGGGATGTGGCAAGACGACTTTATTGTTAAACTTACTTTTGAGACCCGGATGGCTCGACTATAACAATTTGCAAGTATTCGGAAAATCTCTATTTCAACCAGAGTACAAAATTCTTAAGAAGGCATTCGAAGAAAAATTGCCAAAAGAAGCGATCATCGGGCTGTTTGACATTCGAGATGAGATAATGAAAGTTGATATTTCTCCGGCATGCGTTGTAGAAGAGATGTCGAAAACTTTAAGAGACAAGTCGGATATCGAATGCAGGTTTTACGAATCCGCAGAAGATGTTCCCGATCCGAGAGACTTGAGCCGTGAAAAGAAGAACTTGATGATTTCTGATTTTTTGCAGTTAGAGAAACAGAACAAATGCGAAACGTATTATATCAGAGGCAGGCATAGTAACGTGGATTCTTTGTACCTCGCGCAAAATTATTTTAAATTGCCTAGTCAGACTATCAGAGAGAACGCAAACTTTATCTGTTTATTTCCCCAAGACAGGAAGAATGTTTCTCATATCTACAACGATCATTTAAGTACGGACATGCCTAAGGAGGAATTCGTAAACCTATGCGAAGAGACGTGGAAACAACCGCACCAATTAGTAGTTATCGACTTATCGAGCAAAAAGAGCAGCGGTAAATACCGGCGTGGATTGGATGAATTTTACATCCCTAATTTAAAATAATATAATATACTAGTAAAAATGGAAGGACTCCTCGAGAAGATAGCGGCGAACACAGCACAGACTGCGAGTAACACGGAACCGAAATCATCGTTTTTCATTTTGGTGGACAACGAAAAGACAAGAACCGCACCAATACAAACGAAAAACAATCCTACAATCGAACTAGATAAAACCAAAAAGTACGAAATGGCTCTAGTCGGTTTGTATACTTACTACGTGTTTCCTAATATAGACGCGACCAACAACAACTTCCGGTATTCCCCGGATAATGGCGTGACGTGGTCTAACGTAGATTTTCCGGAAGGGTCTTATGAACTCGAGGATATAAACGACTATGTGAAGAAAATCATGAAAGAGAACGACCATTACAACGCCTCAAACGAAGAAGATTACATTACGTTAGAACCGAACACCAATACGATGAAGGCGACGCTGACTATCGCCCAGGATTACGAGGTCGATTTTAGAACCGCGAACTCGATTATAACCGTTCTAGGTTTCGATAGTCGTGTGTATACATAGCTGGGTATAACGAATCGGAGCACATTGTGAACATAATGCACATAGACAGCTTTAGAGTAACTAGCGATATAATCGGGGGTTCGTACTCGAATGGATCAACGGTGAATGTGATATATTCGTTTTTTCCTAGCGTTGGACCGGGCTATAAGATCATCCAAATCCCGGCTAATTTAATTTATCTTCCCGTTACTATGCATAAGATTTCATCGATGGAAACGAGACTTACCGACCAAAATGGAAAACTAATTAACATTAGAGGGGAAGCAATGGCGATCAAGTTTCATATTAGAGAAGTGTGAAGACTATTAAAACTTAATCTTAGTTATATATAAAATGAATCGGTACACAGACGTACGTGTTAACATTTCAGAAGGACAAAAAATCAAGATTAAACGAGCGCTTGAAGCGGGAGTCGATGGTGTTAGTATTAGACTATCTCACGATGATCTAGAGGGAGGCCACGTTTTAGCTCTTACGAAAGCGCAAATTAACAAAATGACGAAAGCTTGTCAGAACGGAAAGGGCACGACGATCAAAATGAGTAAAACGCAACTAGAGTATAATAACAAAGTCGAAGGGGGTTTTATCGGAGCTCTATCACCATTTCTAGCTACTGCCGGGAAATTTCTTCTTTCCAGCGTGCTGCCTAGTTTAGCACAAGGCGCTTTAAGTGGATTAGGTTCGCGGCTACTTCGAGACTAGTCGATAAAATAAGCGGATCGGGAGTAGTGTACGTTAAAAAAAGGGGACTTGGCTTGTAAAGTAAGACCGGATGGAAATGGGTTGTATCTGTCACCGTGGTCGAAAGGTAGTACGATAGGAACGGGATTGTATATGAAAACGGGTAGCGGGTTGTATATGAAACCAGGTTCCGGGCTTATACTAGGCCCTAATTCACCCTTCCAAAATATTCCGATTCTCGGTATGTTGCTTTAAAAATAATCCTCGTATAAATAAAATGTCGGGATTCAACAGACCTATCCATAAATTTATAACGAGACCCACTCGTCAGATCGAAGTTAGAACCCAACCGAAAGAGGTGCGTTGGACACTGAAAAAAGTAACCCATACGCCCTGCAGACAACTGGGTGGACTAAGATGGGAGATTTTTGCGCAACAACTGATAACGATTCAACCTCGAGAAACAGCTACAGTAGCGTTAGGACTAGGTGTTCGAATGACAAAAGGATCGTGTTTAGTTTCGCTTAGAGAGGAAATCGAGGCGAGCGGATGCAGTCTACGAGATGGAGTCGTTACCGGACAAGTAGAAGACATCGAAATTACTATTCAAAACGACTCGGATTCCGTAGTTAGTATAATCGAAGGCGATTCGCTATGTTTCGTTAAGTACCGAAAATATATCGCAGTTTAAAAATTATATCGCGCAATTATAAAAAGAATGGATAACGAATACGCGAAACGAGAGATCCCGCTGAAAACGAAAATCGATGGAAGCGCTCATGTTTACCGATTTTCGAAAATCACTGTAATTCAAGAAGAGTTCGACTGGGAACGTGAAAAAAGAGAGACTCTAGGTAAAAAAGTATCGTAAAGGCGTTAGGCTTATCAACGTAGTAGACGGTATAACGACTCTAGTCGCGTTGGGCTCAACTGCTTCAGAGATCACGGTTATGTCCACTATAGTCGCGGCACCTATTGCGATGGTTCTACAAGGACTGGCGGTTGGAGCGGGTGTTTTCAGCGTGATCGGACGCGTGATCAACAGAAAGCTCACGCAAAAGGCAGAGAAGCATGAAAATATTAAAACATTAGCCGAAGCAAAACTCAACACGATCAGCGACTACATCTCAAAAGCTTTGGAAGACGATAATATTTCAGACGAGGAATACTCGTTAATTTTAAACGAACGCGTGAAATTTAATGAAATGAAAGAAGAAATCAGAAAATCAGAAAATCGAGAAACAATAGCCGAGTCGTTGAAGGACGCGTTTGGGAAATCGATGAAGAACGAAGAACGTAAAACGTGAAACGTGAAACGTAAAACATAAACGTAGAATATAAACGTAGAACGTGTGAAAATCACGTTCGTTATCGCGTTCCATTTCAATGTTTTAACGCGTGTTCCAAAAAACACGCTTAAAACATTATACCACCTATTTAAAAAATGTCGTTTCTAAAAATAACTGATCCATCAAAACGTGATTCTATCGTTGAAGAGTTTCTGAAAACGAAGAAAAATATTCAGCAGAACTATTTATCGGAGAAACTAGGTGATATAGGATTGCAGCGAGACTTAGTAAAGTTGTACAAGCCGATCGTCGACTCGCAATCAACGATATCGAAAGAACAAAACGCTTTGTTATCAACTATTAAGGAAAATTCAGCAGCTACGTCTAACGCTCTAAAAGCGCTTCCCGCTTCGATATCGTCGTCGTTAAAGGCCATACAGCTTCCACAGTATCCCCCGATAGAGGCTTACGTGGATCCCGTAGAAGACGTTAGAAGGTTAGAATTAGGGGACCTGGCAACGAAATACCTGAGTCAATACACCTCTAAAGACAAGTCTACCGATACGACGTTCGGTCTGAATTCTAAAGATGGGAAATTTTATATCGGAGACGCACGCGTATCGTTCCAGAACGACGATATAACGGTCGGAGAGAAGACTTACACCGGTACTCTAGGACTTTGGGAGCTACTGACGATGAAAAAACCGAACGATTCGTTTTACGATGCTAACGATCTGTCCGATTACGCCGAGATTCTAGACGCGACGAATGCTATGAGGCAACCTAAAAATCCGAGTAAACCAAAATCGTCTAGAAGTGGAAAGTACAGAAAAATCATTAAACCGATATGGGAAATGAAATCTGGAAAACAGACGCCGAAGACGGGTAAAGGAGTCGTCGTAATTCCACAAGATCCGAATGCTTTAGTAGACATGTTAAGTCTACGTTTGGCTAGCTACGGCGCGGGTAATACGGGAGTAAGAAACGAGATCGTTGGTATATGCGATGAATTATTACGACAAAACGTTATCGGCAAAGAACAGTATTAAAACTTAATGTTGCAATTATAAAAAATGCTTGTCGTCGCTAATAGAAGATTTACGAGAAAACACGTTATAGGAGGAGCGGGAATAATGGATACTATTACGGGAGTTTTCAAGAAGCTCTTCACTTCGGATGTCGGTAAACGAGTCGCATCGTCCGCCCTTAGCGCGGGTAAAGACGCCGCGAGAGAGTTGGGCAAAAAGGCGCTAGAAGTTGGAAAGAATACCGCCGTAGAGGCTGGTAAACGCTTGGTGGATAAAGCTGCTGCCAAACTCTTAGCATCGTCGGTTCTGTCGCCGCGTGTGGTTGAAACGATACCAGCACCGGCGCTTACGCAATCGAATGCGGCTATCTTAGCACGGCTAATCGATAACGACGCGGGAGGAACTGATATTAATAAGATACTAGCCGGTTACGGACTCGAAAAGCCTTCTTCGAATGCCGTGTCCATTCGAGATCTCGTGCGCAGTCTCAACAAAACGGAGCGGGATTGAAACTCGCGCGAGTTTAAATAAATAATCTTTAGTAATTAAATGCAGTCGGATATTCTTAACATTACAGCACCCTCACAGGTCGATGAAGGAATCGAAAAATACGAATGGCATGAATACGAACCAGCAGCGAGAACGACTCTTAACACAGCCGGTGAGATTCGCATAAATATCGAAACTCAAGATCTATTTTTCCATCCCGCCGAATCTTACCTGCTTTTCGAAGGTAGGTAGGTTAAAAAAGCTGGAGTAGACGCCGCGTACGCTAATGGTGATGCAGTAGCTATCGCCAACAACGGACTCTTGCATCTTTTCAGTCAAATCGCGTATTCCCTATCGAATCAAGATATCGAAACCGTAATTCTTAAGCAACGACGATGCTAGGTTTGCTTAAATATCCGGACGACTTCGCCAAAGCGCAAGGTCTTAATCAATTATTGTGCAAAGATACTGCAGCAACCGCGGTTATAGCGGATAACGTGGGTTTCGCGACTCGTCAAGCGTATCTTATTCGAAAACCAACGGCTAAGGGAACGTTTAGTTTCGTCGTACCCCTTAAACATATTTTCGGATTCTGCGAAGATTACGATAAAATAGTGTACGGTTTTAAGCACACGCTAACGATGGTTCGCAAGTCGGACGACGACGCTATTTTTAGACTCGCTGCCGCGGATGCTGGAAAAGTCGACGTTGTGAAAATCTCGTGGTTTATGCCGCACGTTACTCCAGCGGATATGGAGAAGATGCAATTGTACAAAACTATCGAATCGAAAGCATCGGTACCCGTTGCATATCGAGCTCGTCAATGCGATACTATAGCAGTTCCTACATCGACTACTTTTAGCTGGCGTCTTAGCGTCAAGACGGCTCCGGAAAAACCTAGATGGATAATCGTAGGATTTCAAACCGCTCGAAGCGGCGACCAAGAACATAACCCATCGATTTTCGATCATTGCAACCTCAAAAAGTACGTGATGATGAATCAAGAGAGATATCCGGCGGTCGACTACGACCTATCGTTTCCCAACCAGAAATTTTCGAGAGCTTATAGAGACGCGACGTCGTTTAGCGAAAAGTTCTACGGAATGGATCCGTTGATTACGCAAAGCAACATCACTCCAGCCGATAATAAAGATCTATATCCGCTCATGGTTATAGACGTTAGTAAACAGTCCGAACGACTAAAATCGTCGGTCGTCGATATCCAAATCAACGCCGCAGTCCCCGCCAAAACGCAAGGTTACGCGGTTATAATTTCGGATAAGTTGTTAAACTTCCAATCCGACGGGCAGAAAATGAGCGTTGTGTATTAAACGATGATATGAATTAAAAAACTAGTTCTAACTTAAGAAAATTATATTCTCATTATAAAATGAAGATACCAGAACTGCAAGAATTAATGAAACAACATAAGATTAAGGGGGGTTCTTATCTAACCAAACCAGAAATGATTTCACGGTTAATCGAGAAAGGAGTACTCACTCGGGAGGACGCGGAAAAATGGAAACAACCGCCGAAAGTGACGAGCAAGGACGAAAAATACGATAGGTTGAAACATATAAGAACGCACCCTAGATCCACAGAAATTTTAGACCTGGAAACGGGTATGATTGTTTCATACACCTCGATGTATAAGGCTGCGAAAGCCCTTAAACCGAAGCTCGCACGTAATCGCGATGTATAACGGGAAAGTATATAGAGAAAGATACGCAATTACGGTGTACGATTCAGTCGATAACGCCGAAGATGTTCAATCTTCTGAATAATGAGACTTACAGATACTTATCGCGTGTACTCGAACGAGAGGTATCTACGATTAAAATTTCTTTTATATCGCTAAGGTCGTAAGAATGCCGCTGAAAAGTCTCTACCTATTATGTTTATAGCGATGGTTGAATAAACGAATATCTCGAGGTAATCGGTACCGGTTAGAAAAACTATGCTACTACCGGTTGAATTGTTATGCGAAGCTCCCGTACCCCCTCCGCCCGCAATTTGCATGTGCGACACCCCATTTTTATACAGGAAGACGTTACCATGATAGGTAGTACTCGTGTCACAAAAGTCTATGTACGTCGTAACGATATAGTATCCAGCTTTACCGGGAGTGAAACGAGTCAGTCCCGCACTGCTGACGTTATCGGTGTGGAATCTTACACTTTCGAAAGAAACTCTTGTGAGAGTTTTAGCGTCTCTGAGTTGTTGAGATAAAGTGTAAACGCTAACCGCGGGTCCGACTGCAGTCGTATCAACATATTTTTTAGTCGCTGCATCACCATCGCCGTCAGGATCGCGAAGGCCTGTAATGTGAGCACCATGCATAAAGATGGGCTTATACACATTTATTTTAGACTGATCCGTTGACTTAACCATCTCTAAGGCGGTTTCATTATTTATTCTAAAACGAAATCCATCCGTCGATTGTAATATAATTGGTTGGTTTAATCGACCTTCTATTTTATTCGTTGTATTTCCTAAAAATATATTAAAATCTTTATTCCCATCCAAATCCTTACATCCCATCGTCCGCGTAAGATCCCTGCGATTACTTAAGAATAAGTCGCCAGTCATGGTATCACCGGTTTTAGACACGTTCGAAGCAGTTCGTTCATCAACGTATTTCTTATTCGTTAAATGATTATCGTTAGACGGCAAATCGTCGTGATTCGTTATCAAATCTATGGCTTGCCCCCGACTTAGAGCCTCATCCATTCCTGCTTCCGAAGTGTTCGTTGTAGGTAACCCTTTTATAGCGTGACCACCCATTTTTAAATTTCCTGTCGCGGGGTTTGCTCCATCCAATCGAAGGAAATTAGCATTTACTTGACTAAGAGTAACACCTCCAGCAATTACTCTTCGTATTGTTCCAGTATCGCTGTGTCCAAATATAACGACAGGCATTTTATATATATAATAATTTTTTAATGCAAGTCGTTTATAACTTTTTGAAATTCACAATCGTCGTTCATCGTCTTCTTTAACACGTATAAACATAAATGTCCACAAAACACTTCATTATCCGGCTGTATTCGCTCGCTGTTGTAAAGCAGCGGTCTTTGTAGATATTTTATTAATTCCGTAGGAGGACGTAGTCCATAGCTGTCGAAATAAATTTTCTCGTTGCCGTTCTTTAAAAAGCTGCACCAGTGCTTTCCTACCCCATTAGAACCGTCTAGGTTCAATATCCCACACTCATTCCGTCTAGGTTTTTTCGGCAGCTCGTCTCGTAAGAACACGCCTCTAAAATTCGGAATATTCAGCTTCTTCGCAGCATCCAATAATTCAAAGTTCGTTAACGGATGATTTGGAAGAACTACGCCCTCGACATCGATGTTTTTCACAGTTGCAGAACTCATTTTAACATTCGACTAATACTCTTATTGACGAAGTGAGTAGTGCCCGTATGCTAATGTATGTATACCATCTTCCATTATCACTCGTTTATCGTCGTCGGCTGAAAGAGCGACCTTATTTACTTCTTCGGTGTAAATGTCGTGATGATACGATCGAATAACGTTCATTTTCCTTAACTGTTCTCTTCTCGTAAACAGGCAGTCTTTATAATCGTCGTGGGTTATCGTTTTCTTAACGATGTTCTTCTTCACACCTTTACATTTCTTATAGTCTTCACCAGACATCCTGTACGAGTACAACTTCGACCGCAAACCCACGAATTCTTCGATCTGTTTACCCGCTGCCTCGTCTTTGAACATACCGATCACTTTCTTATTCACTCCGGTTTCGATACCGGATGGATGATCTTTCGGGTACTCGCTCGTGTCGAACCGACTTCGAACGTCGTCGGCGGTATCGGCGTAAAAGTCGTCAGTCTTTATTTCGTACGCCAAAGAATCCGTATCGGTGAATAATAGCTTAGCCCTATCTCCGTGCTTGGTCTTGATGTAATTATAGTGGAAATCGTACATTAAAGTCTTGCTCGAGTCTAATATACACATTCCTAGATATATAGGCTTATTATAGAACAACTTGGTCTTTTTCATGTGAACGGCGATTAGATTTTCGTCGAAAATGGTTCGACCGTCGTAATTAGGTTTCGACGCGAGCTTAATAGCCTCTTTCTCATCGCACACCAATCGTACGTCAACTCGATTCTCGATACATTCCATAGTCTTACCGAAGACGCTATTATTCATCAACTTGAAAAAGTCCTTCTCGAAATCGTTAGTAGCTCTAGTTCTCAATTCCGTATTCAGGTCGATATCCTTTTTCAGCCAAGCGCTTTCTTCGAATATTATTCCTCGATGAATTTTAACGATTTTCAAACCGAGACTTTCGTACAACTTTAAATTACCGTAATGAACTACGTACTCCTTTTTGTCGTTTAAGTTTGGAATTAGTTTCGTTACATCCGATCCTGCCGGTTTTATACTCTCGGGAGCTAGATGATAATCGTTATGCAGGTCCTTAGAATAGTGTAAATCGACTTCTAGCACGCATCCCACCCCATCTCGTTCGGTAATGCTTCTCCAATCATTCAATTCATCGTCGTTCATCCATTTAAACCCATGAGTCGGTAGAGCTTTGCTCATCGCCCATCCGTACAAGTTATTCGCGTCTAAGTAAGGAATGAATACCGAAGGCTGGCTGCGATCGAAATCTTCTCCCATGTACTCGTTTTTCGCTTTCGCGTATCGATTCGAAATCGTGCTGACTCCTCCTCTTATTCCTTGCTTAATCATCAGTAACATATCGTAATCGCTCAACAACTCCAACTCTACATCGGTCAACTTTAACGCCGCGTCCTGGCGAAGTATAATACCACGCGGGATCGAGTCTATAATGTTCGATGCACACGTCCCTAAAGTTTTCGAAAACATCGGCTAATAATAGAACATCTGAAACGTTATACATGTCGTGATATTCTCTTAACGTTTTACAACGAAATGCTTTCCATACGTTTTTGGCGTGCTCGTAATCTTCATCGCTGATCTCGGAATCGTTTAGTTTAGAATAGAATTTACGCTTCGGCGGCAATTCGGTTTCGTTTAATCTTTCAATGCCGTCAACGTAATCGTACGGGTACACACCTTTTCTGAGTAAAAGATCTAACTTCTCGCCTTTAAAAAAATCACCTAAATTCTTACACTGATCTTTACGAAGGTTCTTCGATAACGCATCGAGACTCGAAGGCATGAATCTAAAACTGTCGATAAAGCGTACTTCGCGCTTGACCGTTATCTCTTTTCCCTCTTTATTTACAAAGTTACCGACTACGATCTTTCGGCTAAACGATATATACTTTTCTTCGTTATTAGGAATACAGTTTATTTTCTCACCGTTCTCGCCCCGCAATTTCTTCACGAATAGATGGCTGTCGTATCCGGATAGATTATGGAATACTACAGGGAAAAACTTGGGGACTTTATAGTTTATATTACAAATATTATGGGCGGCGCCTCTAAATTTACCGCTTAAATGACAATGATCTCTAACCCGATCTTTGCCCAACTCTCCTGCGCATATATGACAGTTAGTAGCTTCATCGAAACATTTCTTCTCAATCTCATCGAATATCATCTTCTTGGGGAATTTACACTCGTTATATATTTCTTTTATATTTTCTACAAGAGAATCTACGAATATCTGGGCGACATCGTCGTCTTCGTTTTCAGCAGTAAACCTCACCGGCTCGTGGGAATAAACGCCATCGTCGTAGCATTTTATGTGATAACAAAACGAGCTAGGCGTATGTTTTTGGTATTTATTGGTGTAAGACGTGCTAGGATCGGGTTGGCACGTATCGATAGGTTTAATAAAAGATTCGAAATCCGCATACAGTAGACGATAAAAGGCACTCTCATCGATTTAAAAATAATGCTTAAAACTTAACGTGGTTCCTGGTTCGGGCAATTCAATTCGTTGAGCGCCCTGCTGCGAACTGTACTCGCTGTGTTTATTAAGCAAGTTTACGCTTCTACAACCGAGTAAACATCTTTTGCAATAATGAATCGAAGTATAGGATTTTTCTACTCGTGCTACCAACATTCTGTTAAAATTCTTGATCCAACAGTAATGCTTTTCACCGTCGGAAATAAGCAGTAGATCTACACAGATATCGCTTTCGTGCTTCGATATATATAATGGGTATACGTCCTTTTCATAGCCGAATACGTTAACGCTAGCGTTATTGCGACGCTCAAACTTATTTATTACGTTGGCGTCGGCAGCGACTGGGAATTCGATACCATTCCAATCGAGTTTCTTAGATTGTTCTTTAAGATCTCTAGTGACTCTTACCGGGTGGCCATCAATTGGGTTCAACGCTCTAGTAATACACCATTTAAAACATTCATCGTCATCGTTTTTCGGGTTAATAATAGCCTTTTTATTGGCTAAATACTCGGGAAGAGGAATATAAGAACTACCTTTCAATGGCTTGTATACCACAGTATCGATATCCAACTTCACAACGGCTTTAAACCTCCAATTACTGCCTCTCATCTGAAAACTTGCTATGCTCTCCTTAATTTTATCCACTGCGTTGCTATATATTTCGCTCACGTCGGTTGCGTCTTAAATGATATCGGTTTTCGATTTAAAATTAGGTTCGGCTACGACAACTTTCCCGGATTTAATATCTACTTTCTCCATTACGCAATTAAGATTGAGTTGAACTTTTACCCCTCGATTTTTCGCTAACAGACCAACCACCTGTGGTCTTATGGCATTGAGAAAAGACGTTGCGTCGATTCCGCCAGTTCCATCGATCGTGTATCGCTTAGTAAAACCTTTAATGGCTGCCTCGGTCTCTCGAAGTTCGAACTTCTTTTTATTAATTTCACTAAAAAGACTCGAAACCTTTGACTTCAACGATTCTAATTTATCGTTGACGGTCTTTTTTATTTGCGGAGGCACGTAACTAATCAACCAATCTGAATAAGAATTAATTTCAGACCTAATTTTTTGTTCCACCGACGAAGCCTTCTTTTTCAACGCCGATGCCGTATTTTTCAACGATTCTATAGCAACATTATACCATTTCTTTGGAGGAGGCTTACTCGGTGTAAGGATTGGGGCTTTAATATCTAGAACAGGCGCGTCCAGCAAATTATTCACATTTTCCGCAGCTCCCCCGTATACGTCATTGACGTTGTTAGCTGCAGCACGAATGGTCTCGATCAATTCCGCTTTTCGCAGTATCGAGTAGCCTTTTAGACCTCTTTGTCTGGCCATATTTCGTAATTCAACAACAGTATTCGACGAGTAGTCCATTTTATTATAGGCATCTTCTTTATATAGAAATGAGAAAAAAATATCATGTTGCCGAATGAATCGCCGATACTATAGAAATTTCGCCGCTGGCAATCTCGTTGCGTTGAACAATTGTCCGTTGTCTAGCTGTGGAGGAGAGACATTTGAGAGCCGTTCTTCGATTACTTACAGCGTAGTTAGTTCCAACGACTGTGGCGTAGCCCGATGAGGGGCTTGGGGGATTATACCCCATGTCTATAGCTTCGTGCACGGTGTGCGTGATTATTGTCGTTGTTATTGTCGTTGTTTGGCCTAGATAGCACGATTTACAACTACTATCTTCATATCACAGTCTTCCTCGACCTCCAATAGCTACTCATATCAAGTTCTCCAAGCGAGCAATAAAGGCCCGCCGAGAGGGGGTCAGAGGGGCAAATGCTCAGGGACCCGGGTCCTTTCTGGCGATTTTTAGGGGCCCGGACCAAGCCCGCGGTAAACTTTTCTCATGAAGCCTAATGATAGTTTAGGGGCCTGTGACTGTTCTGCCTATAGGGGCCCGGAATTTCTGTCGGTGGCCATGGAGCCATATACCACAGTGCATCTACTCCGGATCGATCTCTTTCTGAATTCCTCAGATGTTTGGTTCCTTCGTCAGTATTATCAGTCACCATCATCCGCCATATGTCTCTCGTCGCTCAGGCATTCGAACCAAAATGAAGAATTCCTACCCTGGCTCATCCGAACCTTCGCTTTTCAATCTGTCTCGATCTAAACGAAACCCGCCTTAGCAGCTCCTCTACCTCCTCTCCTCTCTCTGGAATCCCTGGCAAACGGACCTAGATCTCCTGCGCTTGGCTTTCAAGTGGTGTCTCTAAACATTTTCAGTTTACTATTACGATCACAAAACCATGTTTGAGTATGCTTAGAGAGGATGAGCGCAACCACGACAGAGCACGATTCACTAGACCGACTGACTTTTTAAGGCGCTCTAAAATAATGCTATGATCAACAGTCTCGAACATCGCACTAACAACAAACAGGACGAGATGAGTTGCATATCTCCGATCAACAGCACCATTTAGTGGTTACAAGGCCTCTATTCTTATCCCGGATGGTGGATTGGATTTTAGACAAGTGTCGTCACTGGCAAATTAATAAAAAAAAGTATTAATAGCAGTGACCCAAGCACTGATCCTTGAAGTACTGCATTTAGCACTGTCATCCGGCTAGAATATTTATCACCTATGCCCACCTTTTATCTTCTACCTAATAACAGCGCTTTGAATGCATGTAAGTATCTTCCCTCTGGCAACTTTTCGGCCAGCCTTACATGAGGCACTTGTATATAAGACGTGCTTGTACCACAGGTGCTCCTATCTATATTTAGACGTTGTTTTAGTGTGCATTGATGTTGTATTGTGGATACAATACAATACAATACACTACAATACAACTAGACAAGTCTTGCACGAGAGCGCGTTGTGCTGCATTCCTAGTCATAGAACAATGTAAATAGATGAATCATTAATTTTGATTTAAATTAAGCAACAGATGTGCATTGACGGACTGTAGTTGGAAGACTGTTCCATTCTGTTGGTCCTGATACTGAGAAGGCACGACTACCAAACTTCTGGTTGGTGCGAAGTATGGTGTAATCGCCTCGTGCAAGATGATCGGAGTCCTCTGTAATTTGTAGCAGAACACGGCTTGATCATGGATGTCATGCATGTGGGAGAGGTTCCAGAGTGGATATGGTACACGAGGAGGCAGATTTTGAAAGCGACACGGGCACGAATTGGAAGCCAGTAAAGTTGCTGCAGGGATGGTGTGATTTGATCTCTTGGACCAAGATCTTTAATAAGATGAGCGGCTGTGTGAAGAACAGATGATAGAGGTTGTAGTATCGATAAGGGAAGACCGGACAGGACAAAGTTGCAGTAGTCGAGGCGAGAAATGACGAGGGCTTGAACAAGAATACGGAGGCATCTTTCATTTAGGCAGCGTTTCACTTGTCGAATTCGGCGAAGGTGGAAGTGGCATGCTCTGGCAATGGAGGAAATGTGATGAGTCATGTTAAGATTGTAATCTAACATTACTCCAAGATCGCGGACCACGTCGGAAGGTGGATTGGAACAGTTTGGGTCGATCTTAAGGGTTTTCATTTGTTTATCTTCATCCGAACAGTTTCGACGTTCGAACCAGATGAGTTCTGTTTAGGTGGCATTTAGCTTCAGACGCATCGAAGCACACCAGGGTTGGATATCACGGATGCATGCCGCAATTTAAATTTTGATGTTACCCATACGCGCCGACTTCTTGGGGGCCTTGGGTGCCAATGCACCCAGAGAAAAAGTTCAGTTGGGACCTGGCGCCCAGAAGAAGACCTTAAATTCAATTTTTTGGGGTAATCCTTAAAAAAGGTCGTCAAATTTTTTCTGGGGATAAATTCCTAAAAAAGTCGTCAAATTTTAGGAGACATGGCCCCCCATTTTATGTGTAAACACGTAGTAGACGATGGGAAATGACCAAATAATGGGGAATTTTTCCTGATGAGTAAAAAAAGGTCATCAGTTTTTTTCGGAGATGATTTCCTAAAAACAGTTTCGTTGTTCCTGTAAAACTTTGAGTGATAAACCTTCTGGATCCGCCCCTGACTGGCACCCAGAGATAAAAGCAAAAGTAGGCGCCTATGATGTTACCAATGTTCTTTCCGGACAGCTTTATGTAGAGCTGGGTGCCATCAGCATATAGGTGGATCATGAGATCGTGCTGTGATGCGATGTTAACAATATTGTAGGTGTAAAGGATAAAGAGAAGTGGACCGAGAATGGATCCTTGGGGGACGCCGAAGAGGACAGAAAAGATTTCCGATGAGCACCCACAAAGTTTGACACTGTGAGATCTCAAGGAAAGGAACGAGGCAATACATTGAATAGTTAAGGCAGTTACACCAAACTGCACTTGCAGGATTTTAAGAAGGATGGTATGGTCCACACAGTCAAAGGCCGCGGAGAGATCCAGTAGTAGTAGAGCGGTGATAAATCCAGAGTCAAGGGCGAGAACAATGTCGTTGTGTAGTTTGATGACCGCGGTTTCAGTGGCATGATGGCGACGGAAATCAGATTGTGTGGGCGGAAGCAGATGACGCGATTCAACGTATTCGGATAATTGTTTGTGGATAACACGTTCGACTAGTTTCGAGATGAAAGACAGGTTCGAGATGGGACGATAGCTGGCCGGGTCTGCTGGGTCGAGTCCCGGTTTCTTGACACAAGGTCGAATGATGGCACGTTTATGTTTCGCGGGTAAGGATGCCTGGGTTATGGAAGCATTGATGAGGAAGGCGAGGATCGCAGCGAAAACGGTGGAGAGAGATTTAAGGATAGAGAGATGTTATTTAATTGGCAGTAATTTAAACTATTAAATTTAATTAATGAACCAAGCATCAAAAACCAGCATTAAGACTGTAATTTTATCATACATCAGGCCGTGAGATTAAGTGAAATTTGAGAAACAATAAATATAGTAATTTCAAACGTTTTAAATGTTTTTTATTAATTTTTCATGGTTTTGTTTGTTAGGCCTACTACGGGTGATTGTTTTGCGTGCGTAGCGAATTCCCGACACCCTAATTCCCGAAACAGAATTTCGTCGGATCTCCGAAATCTATTTTCCAAGTTAGGCCTACAGCAAAGTTATTTGCGCAAATCGAACTTTTAGAGACAATTTCGAATATAATATTCAGGATATTGACCGGTTAATCCATACTAGTTTTAAGGATTGGAGCGCTTGGCAGAATATTGTTTGCCCAATTTTCGACCAATTCGACCAATTTTGCATTTCCACATTTTATCTGATTTCGGGGATTCGGGTAGACCCAGATTGTTTAGTAGGCTTACAGGGTCGAGGGTTTTATGATTTAACTTGAAAGAGTCAGAAAGACGATATGATAAAATGTGTGGAGAGGATAAGTATAGAGGGTGTGGGATGCGTCTGGCTGTTTTTTTAGTCGATTGCACATTGATTCATTTCATCCAACCATATCACACTATCGTCGGGAGCATGCCCAGACGGGCGTACTTCCCATCAGATATTTCTATTACAGAAATGTATTATGACTTTACAGCGAAACATTAAGTTGTAGTCTGCTGTTATGATCTCTAGATCATAATGTGATAAAGTAGAGGAACATTTCATTTGCAAACTGGTTAACGAGCGGTGTGAAGAATTTTCTTTACATAATTTTTTTATGCAGTAAAGATAATCTTAATTGCACGTAGGACCTAAATGCAAATTAGGCGTCCAAAACCCAAATGCAAGAAATATAATGAGAAGCATTCCCCGGCAGAAAAAGATGACATTATTTCTAAGCTGACCGTTCTGATGCCAGAAAATAAAAGAAAATTCTGACAAGATATTATGACAGCAGATGTTGTGCACCTAAGATGCAGATTAGTAAGTGTGGTTCTTCTTCATCTGTCCTGTGACATGTTCACTATGATCCCAGACTGTTTTGATAGTCGGTTATGATCAAATATAAACGATATCAATATTTTTAGAGCTGTATATAACTGGTTACATATATTTAATATCACGGTTGACAGAGGCGTAATTTTGGTCTAAAAAGTTGGGGTACCAAATTCTTATATGTATACAAGAAGCAAGGCAAAAACTCCGATTTCTGGGAAGGCTCAATAATAAAATATTGATTGGCATGATTTAAAAAGTAGGGGGTATTGTACCCCCAGTAAAAAAAAGTAGGGGGTACGCGTACTTCTCGTACTCCAAGGGGCGTAACTTTGGTCTAAAAAGTGGGATATCAATTTCTTACATACACGAAGCAAGGCAGAGACTGCGATTTCTGGGAAGGTTCAATAATAAAATATTGATTGACATTGTTTAAAAAGTAGGGGATACAGTACCCCCAGTAAAAAAAGTAGGGGGTACGCGTACCACTCGTACCCCGAGGGGCGTAACTTTGGTCTAGAAAGTGGGGTACCAATTTCTTACATACACGAAGCAATGCAAAGCGACTGCGATTTCTGGGAAGCCTCAATAATAAAAAATATTAATTGGCATTGTTTAAAAACATTGGGGGTACGGATACCCCTAGTACCTCCAGAGGCGTAACATTGGTCTAAAAAGTGAGAATACCAATTTCTTACATACACGAAGCAGGGCGGAGACTGCGATCTCTTGGAAGGCTCAATAATAAAATGTTGATTGGCATTGTTTAAAAAGTGGGGGTACGGTACCCCCGTGTAAACAATAGTGGGGGTACGCGTACCCCTCGTGCCCTCACAAATTACGCCTATGTTGTTTGATATATTTGATATATTTGACCTGAAATATGAGTCAATTGTTGTATTGTACCACTCAAAAACACGATTTTATGCAGATGCGTTGTTCTTAACAATTATTGGGTTCTGTCGTCGGTCTTCAAAGCTAGGTAAAAACACATTTACTGACATTTAAAATATTTGTCAGAAAAATATTTAAAATTCATTTCCCCTAGAAATGGTAGCTTTTTGTTGCATATGTTGGTTAAAAGCAAAAATGAATAAGAATATAGGATCTACTTGGCAACAACCAATTTATGTTTTTTGCATTTATCTCAAAATCAACTTTTTACAGATGCGTAGTTCTTTCTTATGAGGGCAGAATTATATACACTGACAACTGTAATGTGAACTAAGTACGTATAATAGGCTAATCACGTCATTGCAAGCTTATGTGGATTTCAAATGTCTATTCCATTTCAACCATTTCAACCTGTGGTTCTGGCGAATCTGTGCCTGGCTATGTTGGCGTATTGAAAGGTCTAGTTGAATCTGTGGCTGTAAGTCTAGCGCTTATATACGCCTATACTGAATATGTGGCTGGCTATGTTGGCGTATTGAAAGGTCTAGTTGAATCTGTGGCTGTAGGTCTAGAGCTTATATACGCCTATACTGAATATGTGGCTGGCTATGTTGGCGTATTGAAAGGTCTAGTTGAATATGTGGCTGTAGGTCTAGCGCTTATATACGCCTATACTGAATCTGAGGCTGGCTATGTTGGCGTATAGAAAGGTCTATAGTTGAATCTGTGGCTGTAGGTCTAGCGCTTATATACGCCTATACTGAATCTGTGGCTGGCTATGTTGGCGTATTGAAAGGTCTAGTTGAATCTGTGGCTGTAGGTCAGGCGCTTATATAGGCCTATACTGAATCTGTGGCTGGCTATGTTGGCGTATAGAAGGGTCTATAGTTGAATCTGTGGCTGTAGGTCTGGCTCTTACATAGGCCTATACTGAATCTGTGGCTGGCTATGTTGGCGTATAGAAGGGTCTATAGTTGAATCTGTGGCTGTAGGTCTGGCTCTTATATAGGCCTATACTGAATCTGAGGCTGGCTATGTTGGCGTATAGAAAGGTTTAATTGAATATGTGACCGTCGTTAGGGCGCTTATATAGGCCTATACTGAATCTGTGGCTGGCTATGTTGGCGTATAGAAAGGTCTATAGATGAATCTGTGGCTGTAGGTCTAGCGCTTATATACGCCTATACTGAATCTGTGGCTGGCTATGTTGGCGTATTGAAAGGTCTAGTTGAATCTGTGGCTGTAGGTCAGGCGCTTATATAGGCCTATACTGAATCTGAGGCTGGCTATGTTGGCGTATAGAAAGGTTTAATTGAATATGTGACCGTCGTTAGGGCGCTTATATAGGCCTATACTGAATCTGTGGCTGGCTATGTTGGCGTATAGAAAAGTCTAGTTGAATCTGTGGCTGTAGGTCTGGCGTTTATATATACTATACTGAATCTGTGGCTGACTATGTTGGCGTATAGAAAGGTCTAGTTGAATCTGTGGCTGTAGGTCTGGCGCTTATATATACTATACTGAATCTGTGGCGCGCTATGTTGGCGTATATATAACGGTCTAGTTGAATCTGTGGCTGTAGGTCTGGCGCTAATATAAAATACAGGGTGGCGCAGAAAAAGTGGGACCGCCTCATTAAATCTTGTGCAATATATTTCAAATTATGTTTTGAGGGTTTTTTAAACTGGACAGATATCTTTACTCACTAACTCAACGTGTGAGATCACTATTTCGTGAACTTTCGGTCGCCATCTTTATGGTTTATGCCATTTTTTACCTTACAGTGTTTATAAAATGACAAAAATAACAGCATAAGATATTCTCAGTCTCGGATGGGAAAACCAGTGTGCTCTTTGTTGAACCTGGAGCGAAAGTGAATAGTCAGTATTACTGTGATCACTTTTTAAGACAAGGATTGCTTCCGGACATTCGAGCGAGATGTAATCGTCAAAGCTGGACACTGCAACAGGACGGAGCTCCTTCGCACACGGCAAGAAACACGATCAACTTCCTTCGTCGGGAAAATGTCCCCTTCATCGAACCAGACATGTGGCCCCCAAACATCCCGGACCTAAACCCTGTACATTATGCTATTTGGGGTGCTCTTCAACAAAAAGTCTACCTTCGTCGTAAATTTGAAACAATAGATCAATTTAAACTGGCCATTGTTGAAGAGTGGCAAAAACTCTGTCAGCGGTTTATAAACAGAAGCATTGACCAGTGGCGAAGACGTTTAGAAAAAATGTTGAGAACCGAGGAGGTCACATTGAATTTGATTTCTGATTTTGTATAAATTATCATTTGGCAACAATTTACTTGTTTTTCTTAGAAGAAAAACTTACGCAGAAATTTATTACTTGATATTATACTAGGCGGTCCCACTTTTTCTGCGCCACCCTGTATACTAGACTGAATCTGTGGTGGCTGTGTTGGCGCATAAAAAGGTCTAGTTGAATATGTGACCGTCGTTAGGGCGCTTATATAGGCCTACACTGAATCTGTGGCTGGCTATGTTGGCGTATAGAAAGGTTTAGTTGAATCTGTGGCTGTAGGTCTGGCGTTTATATATACTAGACTGAATCTGTGGCTGGCTATGTTGGCGTATAGGAAGGTTTAATTGAATCTGTGGCTCTTATATAGGCCTACAGCGAATCTGTGGTTGACTATTTTGGCGTATAGAAAGGTTTAGTTGAATCTGTGGCTGTAGGTCTGGCGCCTCTATATACTAGACTGAATCTGTGGCTGGCTATCTTGGCGCATAAAAAGGTCTAGTTGAATATGTGGCCGTCATTAGGGCGCTTATATAGGCCTATACTGAATCTGTGACTGGCTATGTTGGCGTATGGAAAGGTCTAGTTGAATCTGTGGCTGTAGGTCTGGCCATAATTATGGGCGCATATTCAGGCCTATTTGAATGTGTGGCTGTCATTGAGGCGTATTCCTAAGTTTCTTTGAATATGTGGATGTAGTTACGGCGCATATATAGGCCTATAAGAGGCCTATATGTAGGCCTATAGGCGTTTATAGACCCATTTGCATTAGCAAGTTGCTGTATTCCTGTACGTCCATTTACAATTATTGCTAGAACACCTTGAAACATTTTAATTACCGGTAGTGATTTATAATATAGTCAACCGCCAGACTGTTTAGCGGACAGCGAATCTGTGGCTGGAAATCGCGAATCTGAGGCGCGAATCTACGGCGGGGTTCCTGCGCGTGTTCAACAGTGATGCTTTAATATTATAAGTGGACCTATGCCAAATTACGTACGGTTGATATGTGCTTTTCATTCTATATTGGCAACTTTTCTCATGAAATGCTTGCAAATTACCTTGCTTATTTTCATTTATGTTTTAACGAAGAAGAAAGAATGACGTCGCAAACAACTGCAGCAGCTGAAGGTAATTTAAAAAGACTTCGTTGTGTCTTCTTGTCGTCCTTCACGGGCCACCTCCACTGAAACTATGCACAGTTTAATCAAACACAAGAACCAGTAATTGGCACTTTCTAAGTCGAACGGATTGTAAACTATCAGCGCCTTTTTGAGGTGATAATCAAAGATATGCTAATTTCTTTTATTATTTCTGCCTTTCATACTTTATGGACTTAAGTCCAATTTTAAATGAAATAAAAAATAAATGAATAAAAAGAGATACCAAAGATTTATAGTTTGAATTTGCAGGACAAACACTACATAGTGATGACTTGTTTTATATGCAATTTATATTTACGGTAGGTTCGTGTTAGAACTTAGGTTTATAGAATACGAAAATCTTCGCCTATGTTAGAGGCATGGCGTCGAGAGAATTTTGGTTTCAGGCAATTTTTTTACAATCACGCATTAATTGCCTATTTTTACTCAGAAAGAGAAATCAGTGAACGGAGTCTAAAGAGAAGATATTCTGATGACACTTCAGTCATTGAGATCTGGCCGAATAAACATCTGTGCCAATCAGTGTCAGGTAGGATTTAACTGTGATCCACATTTCCCATAATATGTCCCTAGGCTGAGAACTTGATTCAGAAGAATACTACAGTAACACAATACAACTGAATGTGCTGATTGTCAACCCGAAAATTATCGCGAGTTATGAGCACAGTTTAGGCAAATTCGGAATGTGTTGCAGAAAAAGACAGAATTACCGAAATATACGTATACGCCCGTCGTATACGAATGAGATTGGTTTAACCGTTTAATCAGTCGCATGTCGGACGTATGAAAGCGCATACTGGCTAATATATGACACCAGACCTGAAATTAAAGCCAGTGTCAAGCTCAAGCTGTTAAGAAAAAGAAAATATTATAATTGCATGTTCCTGATTTCAATGAACATTATAAGCTAATAACAAGGAAGTTACCGTAAAACGGGGTGACTTTGGCCTGCTGGGTGACTTTGGCCCAAATTGAAAAATTAGTTTGTAACCTTCTGGCCTTCCGTAGTTATCACGTGATTTCGACTTGATTTACCAATAACAATCGGTAAACATGTAGCGATTATTTAAAAAAATTTTGGTTTATTTCATTGTAAAATTTTTTGAAATTTCCCCGAAATGTTTGTAAGCCTAAAAAAAGTTAAATTTTGAAGATGTGCAAACTTATTTTTCTGTGAGAAAGACCGTTAATAATACCGTGGATGATAATAACACCTTTCAATGTACATTGTAGTGGCATGTGTATGGCGCACCGTTTGCTCCACAATGTCATCAATAAATACTTTATAAATGCAAGCAAAGTTTTTGGGGTGACTTTGACCCACATTTGGGTTTACTTTGACCCACATTTTAAAGTACGGTACTCCTGGCGATATTTATATAATTTCTATTTTAAAATTAATGTATTTGCAAACATTTCACTTTGGCCATATTCTAAAGTATTCCTAGCGATGTTTATATAATGTTTAGGGTTGTTTCAAGTTCCTGCATTGAAAAGTAGATGGCGTTCTTGAACATTTCAACAGTCATATGACTTTTCACTCGTCTTTTACTAGTACCGGTACCGGTATGGTACCATTGTCACTTAGTGTTAGTTTTAAGTTTAAATATTTTTTTAAACACATTCTTCGGGTCAAAGTGACCCCAGTAGCATGTTTACTTTGTCTAATAACTGAAAAACTACTGTGTGACAAAGTCACCCCACCTGATGAGGTGACTTTGGCCCACCCCAAAAGTTTTAAAAAAAGTGTTCAATTGTTATTACCCAAAAAAGTTTACTTTATACGTTTTCTGTTTGACCCTATGCACATCTAATCTAATTGTTAAGTCAACCATATTCAGTCACATTATCGTTTTATTATTAAAACAAGTTCAAAATGGGCCAAAGTCACCCCGTTTTACGGTAACCGAATAACAAGACTATATGTATACATATCTCTAAAATGAGTCATAACTAAGTTAGTAACGTTGGCAATTGTCGTTTTGTTTGAAGTTTTTTCTGAAATTATATATGAAACTAATGTTATATGAAATTCTTGATATCTGCTAATCGTAGATATGACAAATGTCAGGAAGACGTTTAGCACGTACCAAGAATTTTGTGATTTTACTTTCAGAAGAAATTAAATTGCGAGCAGTTCATGACTTCGATCCGAAACAGATGACCTCCAGAGAGAAAACGGAACTCACGCATCTTTTAAGTAGTAGAAGACTAATGAAAAAGAGAGAGGAAATTAAACTCAGCAAGAGGAAGAAAGAGGAAGAAAGATTGGCAGAATTTATGACGGTAGCAACGGAAATAGGTGGAGAACAACGTCATGTGTTAGACCAAAATGAAAGTGATCAGCTTCTTAATGAAGGAGATCTATCAAGTTATTCAGATGGAAGTTTCTACTCAGACGACGAAAGTTACGACTCAGACCCCTCTAGTGATGAAAGTTATGAAGACGAAGTTAATCCCCACTTTAAGGCGCTTGCAATTAAAAGAGGAGACGAAATGGAGACAATTTCTCCCGCAAATATTGGGTAACTGTATACATGCTATACAGCAATCAACTGAGATTTATATTTCAAATCGCCGATTGTTTATAAATCATGATAATTCTTCTTTAATTTCCAAGTATTAATTAATTAATTTCCAGAAGTATTAATACGTTAGCGTTTAATTTATGAGCGGTGCTTGCAATCGCAATGCTTAATTATCAATTGAGAATTCATTTCCACATAAATATGGGGCTGTTGGACTGTGCCGTTGGTATATTGCTGTTGCTGCATCGGAGCTTCAGCCAAAATAGCGGTAAATCCCCAAAACAACCGAATTTACTTAAACAGAGATATCAGATCATTAATCAAAAACGGTTTAACTTATACTTATATTGAGTGTCTTTCTGCAGCGACAATGTCGGGTGGTGGACGGTGAGACACTTGAAAAGTGGAGAAATTGGATTCATTCCAAGAAATCGCGTTGTCATTGGTAAGTGACAACGGTGGCGCTTACATAAATTTGAAACAATTTATCGGCCAGTGCGTGTACCATGGTTGTTTGTAGACTGTAGAGAATGGCAAGTTTCACTCAGTAGCTGGTTACCAAACTAACGTGTTAGACGACAGCCTACGGTCTGGTAGTAGGGATTAGGATTGACGACGTTGAGTATTTACCTTTTAATTGCATCTAAACTTAAATGATCTAATTTGGCTCATTTAGCCTAAAACCAGTTCATTCGACAGACAACGATAAATGTTGGGGGTCATTGCATAATTACGTAACGCCGAAAATGACCGTTTTTGACCCACCCACCCACCCTGTAACGCTTTGTAACGTTTCCCTACACCCACCTACCCCAGCGTTACGTAATTATTGTTACGAAAAATCATTTTAGATTAACTATGTTAAGTTTGTTAACACAGAACACGCAATCATAATTCATATTTTATAGCGAATTTAACATAGTATGTGAATTACAATTTGACAGTAGGCCTAAAATATACAGAATTTTTTATTTATATAAATGACAGTCATGTTTGACATGCAATTTTAGTTTTTAAAGTTTTATGTCAAAAGTTTTACACACTGCTGAAAAATTTCATGGACTAAAATATTAATAATTAATCAAAATTATTATTTGCTTAGTCTAAGCACTTCGATAATTATTAATTCAAATATTGCTAAGTTTTTGTTGGGCATCAATTTTAAATGTTTGAAATTCGTGTCCACTAAGTAAAATATGCTTTAAGTGGTTCTTCGAAGTTCGAGGTCAGGAATCCAGGGAGAATTGCCACATTGTTCCGACGGTAAAACTATGAAAGATCCAAACAATTCTAACAGCGGTTTACGGTTTATACGAATGGGAGAACAGAATATGTTGATCTGAACCTTCGCTGGTGTCTGTTGCCGGATCTTTCTCGACTCCGGTAACTGTCGGTACTTAGGTTTCGGTTTTCGTCTACAACACTCGCGAGAATTTTGTCTTGGCGACAACAGTTGGAAATTCATACCGCAAAGCTTACATTGTCTCTTTTGAAAATCTTGAACTCAGGCATATGGACAATATAGATCAAATGGGTACGGCTTTGATTTGATTCGTAATATCGGGGTAACTTGAAGAAGAAGCGCCGACAGTTTGCAAAAATGACGATCTGCTGCTATTGGATCCTACGGCGGCAATGCGTAAATTTATATAGCGCATTTATAATTTGTCCTCAGGTTTCAATCAATGGCAGATAATATTCAATAAATTTGAACTTTGGTTGCACCGCCACAATGTATTAAACACTAACTTAGTGTTGATTTATACTATTGCGTGTTTTTAGTTAAGTTTTAGATCAATGGCACGAAGTTTGAACTTCGATCACGTCGTGTCTAAAGTATCAGTCGATGTAAATTTTAAATTCATTTATAACTTAATTGTTGGTGAAAGCGTTACGTAACGTTCACCTCCAATACACCCACCCACCCACGTAACGTTTCGTAACGTTTTCAAGGACTCCACCCACCCACCCTCGAGCGTTACGTAATTATGCAATGACCGCTTGTCAGCTTTCCATTACCCAGAGTGCCAATTAAACGAATTCTTGAATTTGCATTTTATATCAATATACAGTAAATTTTAAATTGAAATACATTCGGCCAAAATGAATCTCCAAATATTTTTTGTGTTTAAGCAGAAAACAAGCAACAACCTTCGAAGACAATGGTAAGGTTGACAAAGTGTTTTTTTTATAAAAATGACTAAATGATAGCAAATTCAACTGCAACGAAAACAGTTTTCTATAGTGCCATCATCTCTGGTAGCCTACTCCAAATAGCTACGCCTCTCAACCTGTCTATGTAACCTAGTTAACAAAGTTGATTAGTTTTCAGATCCAGGTTAAAGAAATAATATCCTCTGGATTTACGTCATCACTCGCCGACAAATTACCAGATCTCTCAATGACCTTACATTTGCACCCAGTTGAAATGCAGATTAATCATAGTTACCGGTATTGAGTTAAAACTGTTTTATAGGAAAAGTTTTTTTATGTACTTTCAAAAATCTGGAATGATTGTAAAGCTTTCATTTATTTTTATTTTTGCTATATGAATTGTTTATCTTTATTCCTCGTGACATAATAAGTAAGTGAGTAATTGGGTATATTCTTTATTACTACAACTGCTTATACCGCACTTTGGTTTACATATAGTTTATACAATGTAAAGCATTCTTGTAAAAAAAATGTTTTCCTCATTAGATTGTCCACCTTAGGTGGACAATCTAATGAGGAAAACTCGGCCATGCAGTCTCGGACTTATGGAATAGTGCTGTGGCCTCAGCAGTGGGTGCTGTGGCCTCAGCGGTGGGAGATGAGGGTTCAGTACATGGCCCTAGTCACGCAGTATCGCAGCGAAGTGGCCCTCACCTGCCAGGCTACATATTTGCTCGAAGGTGGGGCTATCCGCAGGGAGATAACGCAGACGCACCCAGGGGCGCAACCAGAAAATTTTCCTGGGGGCTCATATTGCAAGCGCCGAAGGCGCGAAGCCGCGAGTGCTGGAGGCACGAAGCCTATAACGACTAGGGTCTGGGGAGCGTCGTAAGCCAACGCATTTTCTAGCAGTTGATATCAAATGGAGCACGTTTTAGCTCCTTGTTTGCAAGCTGTTTCTGAACGATAACGTCGTGAAAACTTCAAGAAAAAATTAAATTTCCCAGAATCTCAGACTAAAAGCATAACAAATTCAAAGTCTTATTTCAAAAGAAAACGGGTTTAATATTTACCTTTCGACTCTTTCAGAATTTACTAGTTAAGTTTTTTAGTCAAAATCATCATTTCTTTCTGTTTTTGTAAATTGGTTAAGCATTTTGTCCAGTGGTATAGCCGATGCTGCTACCTTGTTAGCAGATATTCTCAGCAGGCTTTGCAGTCATGTGGCAGACATAGTTGTCTTCAGGTGACTTTTTATTAGACTAAGCCTCGAAAATGCTCGTTCTGCAGAACAGGATGTCACTGGTAGGGAAAGGCAACGCCCAGCATATAGTGCAGCGCTGGCTGAATTTTTGTATGACGAAACAATTCACTTAGTTCCAATTGGCAATCTTCAGAGGATCGATCAGAACGCAACCCTGTAACTGTGAAGTCTAGCTGTCTCTCAACAGTTTCTGGGTCTTGCTGGTGAAGTTCGCAAAACTGACGAAGTTCTACAGTCATTTCTCCAGTTTGAAGAGCCGAAAGAGCGCTTAAGGCTGGATTGTGGAAACGACTTGCCAGCTGTTCTTTAACCAAGTCAAGAATTTAAAAGTATTCGCGAAGTTGAAGAATTGGATTATGACGTTCACTAGTAGACCAAATGGCTATCACATGCGTAATTACAAACTCGTTTAAATCAGTTGGCAGACAGCGTTTGCGCTTTGGTCTTGATGAAATTTCAATATCGTCAGTGCCACCAGCGCCTGAAACTGCAGGCAATGAAGACAAAGTATTTTTGTTGGCCAGCAATTTCTTGTGTTCGTCTTCCGAGCGAAGTTTATTCAACTGGAATGTCAGCAGATTCAGCTGTATCTGTGCATCCACAAGATTGAGATCTGGACTCTGAAGTGCCTGGCTCAGTAATGAAATTGGGCAGAGAATGGCATACAAAACTGATACTGTTGATTGAAACTTGTCATCTAAGCTTTTAGCAACAGAATCTAAGTTCATTTCTGTAAGCGCTGATCGAATTGCTGGGAGTTTTTTTATGAAAAATTCGCAAGTTTCTTGTTCTGGCTATGAAACGAGTGCCGCTGATAGACAGAAGACGTCGGTAGCGAGATTCCTTTTCAGCCAGCTTAGCATTCTCCGTTATAGTTGCATTTGACTCAGTTTCGAATTCTGATTGAAAAGCAAGGTCGCTACTTCTGTCTTTATCTTCTTCAACTCGACTTTCATCTACAGGAAGCTCGTGTTTTAATAAATAGCGTTCCATTATTCCAGTTCGTTGAGACAAAGATGAAACACAACTGTACACTTCTTTGATTTTGTTGAAACAATCAACTGCAGCAGAACTGCCTTCAGCTGCATGACTCATCACAAGCTGTAGATTGTGCGACCAACACCAGGTATACAATGCTTTTGGGCATCTTGCTCTTATTCGACCTTGCACGCCCTGAATATCCCCTCTCATATTTGGACCACCGTCATATCCTTGACCGACCAGATTGTTTAGATCCAAACCCAATTGCTGCAGTACATCCAGAAGTATATCCGAGAGAGCTTCTCCAGTTGATGACTGTGATTCTATCATAGCAATTAGATTCTCTTCCGCAATTCCATTCTTGTCATTTGTGTATCTAATACTGATTGCAACCTGCATTTTTGTGATTGAATCTGTCGTTTCATCCATTATTACACTAAACGGTTTGTTCTTCCGGATTATGGGTTGGAGTATTTCAACGATGACTAGTTGATCAATTATTTGTATGAATTCATTTTGAATTTTCCAAGTCATGTATGTTGCATTTTTTGGACATGCCGACATAAATTTGTCAAGATCTGGCATAAACTCTCTAAACGTGTGCAAAAAACTTTGAAAATTTCCATTAGCTTCTGTGTGTCCACGAAACGATATATTCTGTGTTGCAAGCCATCGAACAACAGAAAACATTATTTTTATACCTTTTCTGTTCCGTTCTTTCTCTTCATCACTGCATTTCACTAGTTTTTCTTTCACTGAGTCTTCGCATTTTTTCACTGGCAGCAATTATGTTGTTGGCATCATTGTAGCAGCGTATGTGGTCTGCTGACACATCGTGTTTTTTGCTTTTTTTAAGAACTTATGCCAGCTATTAACTTTTCCAAGTTTGAATTCATCGTTTTTGCCAACAGACGACTTGCAGAAAAAACACTGAGCCCCATCATTTTCTTCATTGTAATCCAGCCACTTAAATCTGTCACACCAAGAATTCTGAAACGATCGATTGTCAGCATTTTGGGGATTGGTCATTGAAATTTCCTTGGTCCACTGCGTAAGATTTCCGCTTTACCATAGAACGAACAAGACGAAAAATTTCCCATGAAGACGGAATCAATTCAAGACACGAAAATTATGTTACAAACTATTATCAACGTTAAGAAAGTTGCTGTCTCCCTCTCTCTTCGACTCTGATTCCCAAACGTCTGTCTCAGTTCGTAAGCAGTCCGCTTCTGTGTCACGTGGTGCCAAGTCTCCATCTGTGTGCATCTCGCATTCTGTGTCTTTCGGCGTAGCTTACCCCGTCTCCGATAATGCAAGCCAGCAAGTGTCTCGCGCTCTTTCTCCATGTTGTCAGTCTGTCTGTATGTCTTCGAAACCCACATACCTGTCATTCTATCTCAGGGCCCTGTCTTTTACAAACGTTCACCTCTGCCTGAATGTACGCCTTCTTCTTTACGCCCCTTCCGACCTTGTCTTCTCGCCCCCTTCCTTGAGCCAAATGCGCAACAGATGACCTTCTGATAAACCCTAGCATCGACCGAGGGCAAACAGACCCCATGCTCAAATGACCGCACATTAGGCTACTCACAACCAGACAGGGGATAGACCACGATACAACGAACTACCCTGCCCTCTCGACCGTCCTGCCAAACGCACCATAAATCAAACAGCTGTCTCGAGGGTTGGTTGCAGCGGCTGTTGGAGTCTCATCTTTCGCGAAATCTGGCTAAAGTAGAACTTGGTATGGAGACCTAACAGGCTTGGCCGCTGTATACGGTTTGTAGTAATTCTTCCATCCCTACCTCCCCCCACAACAGAAAAAACTCATCGGATTTTGAAAATTTTGTGTGTCATCTTTTTAACCCCAGCACCACCCTAGTTGCGCCACTGGACGCACCAGACGGTCCATCACGGACTGCAGTCCATCCCGCTCCTGCTGACCCGCGAACTCCATCATGCCGGGGCTGCGCATAACATACGGGCTAATGTAGTCATTTCACCACGTCATGTAGACTTGGCACCGCAGGCTGTACGTTGTCATGTTTCGCAGAGCATAAATCGACTGTCTTGTCTGGACGCAAGCACTCTTTACATGCGCCTCGAAACCTAGTTTTTCAGTCATTACAGGATGTCTTCGTGCATGCAACAAAGTTTTACTCAGTGCTTTTTTCTAGGAAATTGTTTCCGGAACTAAACAATTATGGAAGGGCTAAATCGAGGGCGAATCCCAAAAAAACGGGGTGGGGTTTAGGGAAGGGTCTCGTTGAGCGTAGTATTAGTGTTATTGCCAAAAGCAATGTTAATTATATAAATATATATATATATATATATATATATATATATATATATTGTTACAGGTTCATCCTAATAAAAGATTGAAAGGCCTCGTTTCTAGTTTAAATAGGTATATTCTCGCAACAAAAATATCAAACAAATCATCGATACATTACCCAACCGTAGAAAGACGGTGGAAAACGGTTCGCTCATCACTCACGGAAGAACGCCACAGAAAACCTGGTCTTCAATGCAGCAACAGGCTGACGACCAGAAGAAAAGACGCGTAGAACGTACGTCGAATACCAAAAGAGGAATGCCTCACGAAACTAGCTTAACTAGCATGCACACAGGAAGTACTCGGACAAGACTACGCCCGTCGGCAGTATAATCAGAGTCTTCCCCAGGAAGTACTCGGACAAGACTACGCCCACTCGGCAGTATCATCAGAGAGTTCGTCCACACACCCTATTCTCCGTCCTTATATGAGATCTCTTTCCCCGGTAGAGGTCTCTACTCAGTCAAAGGAAACCAGTCAAGCAGAACCCTTGCCCATCCTAGGACTAGTCAGTCATGGGATCCTAACATACCCCGGGACGTCCAAGCAAGGCAGAAACCAGAAGGGTTTCTGACTTAACTAACTTACAAAACATGCACAACAAATAACACAATCGAAGCATAACCTATGCAATAAATCATTAATCTATACACACTAGACGTCCATGTACGTCAGCCCTAAACACGATTACCCAGTTGTAATCATCGACAATCGACTCAACAAATCGGAACGATACATCAACGTAACAGTTCACTAAACAACGTTATAACACACAAAAATCATCTGTGTAGGTTTAATGTTCAAAATGCAAATGTCCAAAAAGACAAAAACACAAAAACCTCAAGAAAATAAGAAGAAAACACACCCAAAAACACCTACAAAGCAATAACCCCCAACTGGATAAACCCCATGGCGAATCTCTCGCCGTCGACTCCAAGAATCCTGAGCGTCGTAAAGAAAGTTCCTTCAACGAACAACGTCCAAAGGAAACACCGACAAACAAGTGAATAGACCAACGGTCCAAGTAACCGTCGAGAAACGAAGTCTGAAATGACCACAACGTTCCATGATCGCGACGTGTAGAAAACAAGCCAACACACGCCATCGTGTATCACAGTCGAAGCATTTCCATCGGAGCGCAAAGCTTCCGACAGCGAGGCGTCACCAACGTAGCCGCACAGTGTCGTCAGCAGGACCACCATTGCCACGAACTTGATCGAAGAAGCATAAGATCGTCTCGACCTTCGCAGTCGCTTGCTCCGTCGACATCCACCAACACAATCCAAAACAGAACATCTCTGTAAATAAACTCTTACAGAAGCATTAGATTCAGTAAAACGATTCACAAGAGAATCAATCACTGGTTCTGAACAATCAAGTACCTCACCGCACAAAACACTTTGCTTCCTCAACACTCGAAATGCAGAGCACAAATATTGATGATGCATATAACTTGTAAACCATTGGCAAACAGTCAACACGGTACTCGATATACCAATGCCATGGAACACCGTCCATCGAAAAGAAAGGCAACAACAAAGCCAAGACGCATGTAGCGCATCATTCAACAACACTAGAGTGCCACAAGTCAAAGTTACCGACATCTCAAAGCACTCGCTCGTAAAACAAACTCCCTGAGTCAAATGCATCTCGTGAAACAAAACATTCTGTGAAACAGACTTATCAACTACAGGCAAAGTCCTTCCTGTCAAACGCAATTCATATGCATTCTCCTTGCAGTCATAAACTAATGCACTCTCATTCAAATTTTCTGTGAAAGGCCGTCGTTCATGAACAAAAACATGATCCTGGATCTCATGCTCAATTAATTTCACATCAGCCACATACTCAACCAACGAAAGAGAATTATTCTCCACACCATTCACAAACAAAATATTCTCAGTCGAGTCAACAAAAAAACCATTCGGAATAACATCAACAGACTCATTCAAGACTCCTTTGAACAATTCTCTGTCACAATTCACAATCTCACTCGTCTCATCATTCGCAAATAAAGTTGACAAAACATACTCATCTCGACAGCAACAAATTAAGTCAACTGGCGCAACATCCTCGTCGTTGTCTTCGTCAAACAACCGAATCAAATCGTCCGATGACACACCTTCATCCACATCCGAAGTGTTTGCCCTTGACTCACCAAAGAAATCAGGAGTATTAGAAAACACATTTATATTTTCAACACAGTCAGAATACCTGCACACATTAATCTCATTCGACTCATGAAACAGAACTAACAAATCACCAGTGCTGGGTAAAATACTCTGTAAATGTATTTCAAATACTAAATACAAATACATTTTTCAAAAGTATTTGAAATACAAATACAAAATACATTTTTCAAAATGTATTTCAAATACAAAATACAAATACATTGTTGTATTTTGTATTTGAAATACAAAATACATTTTATTCTATAGTAGGATACAAGCTCCGCTAATAGTCATCATGCTGCAAAAATCTGTCCTTCTGGGAATTAGGCACCCAAAGTAGCTTGAAGAATGCATGGGTTACAGCAGCCAAGATATAGTGATCAACACTGATAAATATACAAAGTTCAACAAAGATCGGAAGTTAGAAGACCACCGAGTTATTATTACCGAGAAAAAACATGTTGCGTGAAATTATGAGAGTAAGTAGGCAATAAATAGTATTTCTAACGAAGTATTTGATATTTCAAATACAAAATACTCTGAAAAGTATTTCAAATACAAATACAAAATACATCATTTTAAATGTATTTGAAATACAAATACAAAAATACTCAAATGTATTTCAAATACTATTTCAAATACTTTGTATTTCAAATACTCCCCAGCACTGCAAATCACCTTCATTCAGTCGCCACTCGTCACAGTCATTAATTCCCACAGACTCATTGCACAAACTATCCGAAATTTTTAGAGACACACCCTGCATTAGTCTATCGTCTCGAGTCTCAACAGATTCACGTATATTCACTGGCAAAGAAGTACAACTCATTATTGTCGCTTCCGAACGTGCTATATCCATTTCATACTCTTTCATTTTCTGCTCATGAATTCGAACTCTTTCTTCGGCAACCTTTTGTTCCCAAATTTCAAAATTCTTCATGTTCAATTCGTCAAGAAATACCCAGACCATTTTCTGCAGCTCTACCTCATTCCAAGTTTTTATTCCTAGTCCTAAACTATTTAATCTTTCCCTCATCTCTTCGACCGACATATCAAAAATATCTTCACCTTCCAAAATCTTCAACGCTAGCGAATTTTCCATTTCAAAAATTTACGCAATTCCACAATTTCAAATTTCAAAATTCAACCTTCAAAATTTCCACAGATACGCCCCTAAAATTTTCAATTTCCCTTAACAATACAAAATTCGTATTCAAAGCGACAATTTAGACCGTAAAAAAATTTCGCGAACACTCATATGTTATAACTTCCAAATTCTCGTACTTTAAACTCCACACTCAAAATTCTATTTCAAATAAACAAATGAGAGCGAGAAAAAAAATTTCGGGAACACTCATATGTTATAAGATACGCCCCTAAAATTCTCATATGTTACAGCACACACTTCGTATTCAACGAGAAAAATGAGAGCGAAGAAAAAAAAATATCCCGGACGATACCCCATATGTTACAGGTTCATCCTAATAAAAGATTGAAAGGCCTCGTTTCTAGTTTAAATAGGTATATTCTCGCAACAAAAATATCAAACAAATCATCGATACATTACCCAACCGTAGAAAGACGGTGGAAAACGGTTCGCTCATCACTCACGGAAGAACGCCACAGAAAACCTGGTCTTCAATGCAGCAACAGGCTGACGACCAGAAGAAAAGACGCGTAGAACGTACGTCGAATACCAAAAGAGGAATGCCTCACGAAACTAGCTTAACTAGCATGCACACAGGAAGTACTCGGACAAGACTACGCCCGTCGGCAGTATAATCAGAGTCTTCCCCAGGAAGTACTCGGACAAGACTACGCCCACTCGGCAGTATCATCAGAGACTTCGTCCACACACCCTATTCTCCGTCCTTATATGAGATCTCTTTCCCCGGTAGAGGTCTCTACTCAGTCAAAGGAAACCAGTCAAGCAGAACCCTTGCCCATCCTAGGACTAGTCAGTCATGGGATCCTAACAATATATATATATATCATATCAAATCAATCTTTGTCTAGAACAACGGTAATAATGTGAGCTATTTTATGTAAATAATTAGCAACAAGTTTAACAACATCACAAACTCTTTGGCATAATCACTTGAAGCGCCCGTCGACTGATGGTTTGTACATTCTGATAATGGCACTGTAGAAATAATTTTAAATGGAAGACTGTTTGAGAAGGATGGTCGAATGCACGAGAATGCACAATAGCCCGCGTCATCGTATGAGAGCGTCGACTAGGCTGATTAGAGACAGGAACGCAGAGCCTTCTGATGTAGGCCTATTTTGGAACCGCGTCCAATGTAGATGCTCTTCCAGCGAGAAGGATCTTGAACTTAATCCTTCCTCAAATGAAAGCCAGGGCAGCGTCTCTCGCTGATGCCTATTATAATTCTCCACTGACTCTTGCTTCGTACAACTAACTACTTTGACTGAGTATCGTAGTCTTAGTTTTTGATTCTCTGCTATAAGCAATGTGCCTTGAACCATTTCGCTATCCTGTCCTTCCGAAAGAAAATTCCCATATCTCAGATCCAATTATCCATTGACAAAATATCTGCTGTTGAAAGTTACATCATCGACAGTTTTGAATATGCCATAGTCCATCCTCTTCTTAAAACGCCATACTCCTTTCCTGGTGATCTATCAAACTTATCGCTCCATCTCAACTCTCAACTTCCTTTCCAAAATGCTGGAAAAAGTAATTTTTGATTAGTCGCTATAGCTGTCACCTCTCTGCCTTCAACTTGTACCTTCCTTTTTACTCGGAGTATTACAAATGCTTTTCCAGTAAAGTGGAATGGTAAACTTGCGGTAGGCGAACTGGAATGTCGTGCATGTTTTAAGCGATTGCTGCATCTTCTTGCATTTCAGCTGTACAATCTTCCACTGGAGATGTTGGACATTATCTTACAAAAGTCCTATCTGCATTGGATATTGAATTCACCAACAAAGCAAAGAGATGGTGAAGTTATCAGATCGCTCATATCAGTCAACTTTTGCTTCTATCGAAGAATTACCAGACAACGGTTCAAGAATGCAATCTGGCGCTATCTGAAAAGTGAGTTGGCTTCTAAGAAATACTCTCCACCACAAGCTATTTCTATGTATGATAATCTGATATGATAACATCCCCCATCGTCAATGACTATCTTCGGTTACTGAGGAATGCTTTGATTTAATTACTTGTATACGCTTTGCCAAAGTATAGACACTTGATAGAGAGCATTTTAAGTACCTCACAAAAGCGCCCTCTTCAGTAGCCAAAGCGTTCAGTAATTAAGTCATTAAAACAAACAATTCCTCAGTAATGTTCTTCTAACTAGAAGATTAACCATTGGCGGGTCCTCAAACACAAGAAATGCCATTCCTAAGGATTTAACTATTGACACAATCTTCAGAGTTCCTGGACCAAGTTGCTTCGATGATGACCAACGACGATGAACGATGATATCCGCGGTAGGCCTACACGATGACTCGATAGAGACCCAGAAATATGAGCCTGATAAATGCAGTCAATGCAAAAAAGAATAAGTACACCAAATGCTGCCAATTTAAAAAATCCAGTTTAAACTCTGTCTCAGAGTTAAAATGTGAAAGTGTTTTACACTAAAATATCATTGGCCAGTTCCTCTAACTTCCTGGTCTCCTGGCAAACGCAGCGGTATTCTTAAGTGACAAAACCTTTCAAAAATATGTCTATTTTGTAAATCTCATTGGTTTTTTGCTCAGGTAACAAAAATTATAAACTGTTGATTTTTTTCAGTGTTGCAGGCGTGGACTGCTGAATAGTCGTAAACGTAATCGCAATCTCCAATTATCTAAAACGCCATTGTAAAGCTAAGCGCAGAGCACCACCTTATTCACGAGCGCTGAGCTATGCAGCTGCATAGCTAAGGGTTTCGCTGTTAACTTAAGTCTCACCTCTTCCAGAAGTCCTCCTCAGATCCATCGTGTCGGTCATAGAAGATTATTTGCCTCTTCTTCCTGGTTTCCTTGCATGCAGAGCGTATGATTTGTGGTTGGAATGAAAATGTATGTCTTCGGGAGATTTAAAGATGTTCAGTCTTCTGCTTCTTCAAGAGGTTGATGGGGAGGGGTTGTTATTCCAGATTTTAAACAGACTGATACCTAGTAATAGTGTCAGAACTTTCCGTTTTGCCTATCCGTTTCACTTGCCAACAACCACTGATTTGAATGCCCAATGTAGGCCTACTGCGTCAGTGGCGCAGAAAAGGATCAGTTTCATCTCTTCTTTCTAATCCAAAGTCAGCAGATGTTTCTATTTACAAAGATCAATTTCATCTCTTCTTTCTAATCCAAAGTCAGCAGATGTTTCTATTTACAAAGATCAATTTCATCTCTTCTTTCTAATCCAAAGTCAGCAGATGTTTTTTATTTACAAAGATCAATTTCATCTCTTCTTTCTAATCCAAAGTCAGCAGATGCTTCTATTTCGCCTTCGGACAAAAAGTGTTTTGTTGGTTATGATATGTTGTGATGTAACAAAGCTCTCATGCTATTAAAAAGTAGTGATACTTTTTGTCTGTTTAGATTTCTATGGAAAAATCAAGAAAAGATATGCAATCATTGGAAACAACACAAATTATCTCATAGAAAATATTCAACCAAATGACGAATTAATTGCTTCACTGTTCTCTCTCAACTGCATAACGGAAGAACAAAGTTACTTCATTCAACGACAACGTTCAAACCGAGATAAGAACGCCGAGCTTTTGTACGTCATGAGATCCTTCGACGAGACAAAGTTTTCAAATTTCGTCAAATGTCTTCGACAAACAAACCAGAAGATAGTGGCCAGGATCATAGAAAACGGAGGAGGTTTAAAGTACAAACTTTATCTAAAGGCTTAAAATTAACATAATTTGTAATAAAAACCATCCTGACACTTGGTCATGGGAAAGATGAAGAAAGTTGTTTCCCATGAAAAGCCCTAGCGGAGGTTTAAGCTAAATACCAGGTGTCGCCTTAGAAATTGAATTTTGATGCATATCTACGCCTTTTAATAATTTCAGTATCAACTATATATGTTAAACTTGAAACTGATCTTATTGCCCCCAATGCGCTTCCTGGTATAGCATCGAGTTCCTTTGCTGACTTGTTCTTTTCACTCACAATTTATTCTGTCAGATGGGAATCATCACCGTCTTCAAACTGCCAGCTGCTTATCCAAACATCCATGAAACGTTTGAGGTTTTGTGCATTTTTACAAACACAGTACACGCTATTTAATTTACTGCTGATCCCGAATCTTAATCACAACGTTGGCCTATTTTCATCCACTGTGGAAAATGATCTTTCCGCGTGTTTGCTTTTATACGCGAATTCATGAAAATGTTCTTCATGAAAATGTCCATTTCGCTTAAATTAGACGAAACTCCATATTGGCTTATCTAATATAAATCGTAATCTCGAGATTTCTACATCGCCCAAAAAGCGAAGACGCGGGATCCGGCTCATTCACAGCCTCTCAGTCAAGTCATAATCGATTGGTGGGGGATGTGAAATTGGTTCCAGGTCAAGACCCAAAGGGGTCAATCAGAAAGACAGTCAGATGGCTAAGCTGAGTGGTGTTTAGGGTTAAAACAGCGAGGAAGAAAAGGGGAAGAGGAGGATTCGGGATAGGATTTGTGAAAAAGCAGTGTTTTCAGTTTTGAGTGAAAGACATGTGGAGAGACAGCAAGTGGTGATGTTTTGTTTAGTTCGCAGGATGGTTCAAAAATTTCTCGTTTTACTGGTGGGGGTTTTTCCAGAGAAATTTTAATGAGGTGACGGAACTTCACTGAAGGACGGAGACGTGTTAGGGCAGAAAACAAGCGGGTTGATCGGAATGATTGGACAGTGAACAGTAACTGTTGACGGAGATAGGAAAGCTGGGAGGATTGGAGTGTGTTGTAGGTGAGAGATATATAACTTTATATTATATTCGTTCTGGTATTTTAACCCTCAGGCTACCAAGGTTTTTTTGCGACATCGGCTACCAAGGGGGGGGTGGTTACCACCCCCCCCCGGAATTTCGTGTTCGGTTTAAAATATCATATCGTGTAATACAGCATTTGATTCAGCATTCATTTCTGAAAAGAATGGTATATTTAGTTGTAAAATATATGAATGCATCTCGAAATTATATAGTTTTTAACAAAGGCACCGGTCCATTTAACGATATATGATATTATCCCACACAATTTGTACTATTTGGATAAAAAATATAAATGATGTGGGTTTTGAAAATGAACTATGTATCCAAGAATATTCTAAATATAATGAGGCTTAATTTTCAACAATAAAAACTATTCCAAAGTCTGTTTTAGTTACAGGCAAAACCTAAAGGCGTGCAGCTATATCAACATGAAACAAGAAATTATGTAATTTTTCCCGGCAGTCAAAAACGTCAGTGGTCCTTGCAGTTATTGCAAGTTACTTTCATTGTTTTGTGTGAATGCTTCCTGCAAACCGGCTTTTTGAACACTTCACAGCACTGCTTTACTCTGTTAGCATTCTGCTTCAACTGTTTATAGCCCTTCCCCATACCCAACCATATCGGTTTACGTTGTGATGTTGCATCAGTGATTTTCACACTGAAAAAGCGTATTATTATTTATTATGATCACTTCCGGTTATCAAAAGACAAATAACTAAGGTATGTATGTATGTATGAATGTATGTATGTATGTATGTAGGTATGTATGTATGAATGTATGTATGTATGTATGTATGATTGTATGAATGTATGTATGTCTGTATGTATGTATGTATGTATGTATGTATGTATGAGTGTATGAATGCATGTATGTATGTATGTAGGTATGTATGTATGTATGTATGTATGTATGTATGTATGATTGTATGAATGTATGAATGTATGTATGTATGTATGTATGTATGATTGTATGAAATGTGTGTGTATGTATGTATGATTGTATGAATGTATGTATGTATGTATGTAGGTATGTATGTATGTATGTATGTATGTATGTATGTATGTATGTATGATTGTATGTATGTAAATATGTATGCAAATATAGCCCTACATTCCCTCTAAAGAATGGCATAGTTGTTTCTCTTCCAGAAAGAATAATGAATACCTTTATAGTCGACAACAGCTAACAGCTGACGAGAGAAAGTCCTGATTTCAATAGTGGTACCTAGGCTATATCGGGTATAACTTTTTTATGGCGTGGGCTATCATCACGACTTTTACCTCAAAATGTGTGCAAATGGACCCCCTACAGCTACCTAAACTGTCAAAATTATATTCCATGTGCTAAAAAAATTTTTCCAGAAAAACGTAGGGGGGGGGTGGTAACCACCCCCCCCTTGGTAGCCCGAGGGTTAAGCCAGTGACACCTATCTACAACCTAAAGCATGTTTAAAATTTTACTGCAGTTAGCTAAAGCTACGTTTGAGTAAGTACTTTGACATTCGAAAACGTTTTTTTCTTTAGGAGTAATAAAAATCGAAGTGCAATCTCGTAGTGCAAAGTGTACAACGTCATTGGAAACACAGCTACTTCATCAAAACATCGAAGATCTTCGAAACAGAACCAAACCAAGATCACATCAAACTGATAAATTCATCAGTCAACTGAGGGAGGAAGGCATAGAAATCCTTAACTCCCAACTGGACAGACAGACTGTGGTCGTTTGGATCTGGTGTCATTCACAAGCAGCAATTGAACATATTCAGAAGCTGTACGAATCGAATCAGCTGAGAAATGTATTCTTCGAAAATATTCAACCATCTAATTCAACGGTGATCAACATCGACAGGAATCAATTCAAGAAAACCGTTGGCAAGTTCTTATGAACTCACTCATCATAAAGAAATGATATAACATGTAACCAACATTATACGTCTTAGATTAATGAAATATCTAAGACCGCGGTGGTTAACAAAATCAGCAGGATGTCGAGGCGGACAATAGAAGGCCGTTAATTTATGTTAATAGGGTGAAAATAAATGAAAATAGAGACCCAGAAAGAAATGTTTGTTGTTGGGAGAGAAACTTTATCAAATAAAAGAGGTTTTAGAATGCGCTATATTATCGTAAGCTACTGAAATTGTTCTTTTGTTGTCTACTTTGAGTGAAATCAAGACATTGAAAGAAACCATAAGGAGGGATTGGAAGACAAACATACAAATGGTACAAGTGCAAGAGACAGAGAGGCAACAAAAGGCTTGCAGTGAGATTGTAATTATGTAAGAAAAATACAAATGTGAGATATTCAGACATTAATGATAGGAACTGGTAGTCAAACAGAAAGTATGAACCTAAGGTGTAGCTAATGAGCAATAAAAATCAGGTAATTAGTAAGAGAATGATATTAACAGTTTATCGAAGAGCTTCATTGGTTTTCCAGTCACTCTTAGTAACTCTCGTGGTTAAAGTGTTTAGTTGGTAGCGAGATATGGAAGCAGTAAAACCAGCAGCGGACAAACTCAGAACAATAGACAGACAACGAAAGAGACAATTAGCAGCAACTTAAAATTTATTAATAAATAATATAAAAAAATATGAAGAAACATACAGTAATAGATGACCTAAGTAACCAACAACACTCAGTTCTAATTACTATACATGTAGTATAGTAGAAATATAATGAATGAATAACAATATTTATTTATTAATATATTAATAATTTTCTTTTATTTTAGTTGTGAGCCGTTGAATGACCCACCATTTACCAGATAATAATAATAATAATAATAATAATAATAATAATAATAATAATAATAATAATAATAATAATAATAATAATAATAAGAATAATAATAATAATAATAATAATAATAATAATAATATTAATATTAATATCTTTTCTTTAATTAAGCGCTTGCTAACCGTACCGCCCTGTACAGTGAACATACATGTAGTAGAAACGGCAGCCACGCAGGGCGACTTACATACATGTGTATAGTAGAAGCACATGATAACAGTTTAACAGGAGTCGAATACAACTGTTTTTAACGGCAGCCACGCAGGTCGTCATCACGGCCTAACACTCACTTAACTATCGCCGCCATCTAACGAGTAGAAGGCTGAGTAAACCTTATGGAGGGCTGCGTGATTCGATCTTGGTACCTTCTGCACTTCACGCCAGTGTGTTATCCATTACTCTAATTATATAAAAGTAATAATATTACATAAACGAAGCAGTCGGTCATGGGCGCCCGCACGTTGGGGCAAGGGGGCACTTACCACCACCCCTGGATTTTGAATCAAAATATGTAAAATTAAGAATATTATTAATTTTAAATAAATAAATATAGTTATTCTGACATTTTGTGTGCTTGCTTGGTGACTTATACAAAGGTGCTCTTGTACATTGAAGTAAAGACATCGGATCATAAGTTAAACAACGGTTTACCACGGCCTTCTAGATGGCTCTATTTACGTGTAGAAGGCCGTGGTTTGACACTGCTGACCCGAGAAACCGGGGCATACAGGCTGACCATATAGCGGGGAAAGCCACCTCGACATCTGGTCCTAATATCAGGGGTCCATAGGTTACGGGGAGTGACTGAGAGCATAAGGGTATGCGTGTTTAAGCTGTTGGGAAGGAGAATATTTGCACATGTGTATACATGTATACATGTACATGTATAATATGGTACACCAATGACATACACATTTGGGGTTGAAATCCAGTTGGATATTTTGACACTTCAACAGACTTGGCATTAATATTCTGATAAGATAGGACAAGTGGGGAGGGAGACAGTGTGGTAGCTCCTTTCTTTGTTCTCCGTTCTTTCCAAGTGACTACACTGGGTCAATTACAACGTGAACACAGAACCGTGGCACTTAGCGTGCCTGTAGTGACGTGCTATTCGAAGGACAGTTGAATGTAGGCGATACACTATATTCACCATACCGTTGACTTGTTACATTTACTGTAAAAGTATTCAATAACAGCGAAAGCCATTAATCTTTGCCGGAAGTCTCAACACCCGAACACCGGAGGGTTCATAGACATAATTTGTGGGCACCATGCTTTGTGATATTATCAGTACATTTCGGCTACCGGCAACAGTAACGTTTTTAATGGTGAGTTACAATTTTGAATAATGCACATCCTCTATTCACCACTGAAATTTAGCTTAAAAAAACTCGAGTAAATTTTGTTTAGATTTATTCTTACGTTTCATAGCTCTTTGTTTGTTTGACGAATTTGTGTCAGAAATTCAAAGAAAGTATTCAAATTTCCAGACAATTGCTTAAATTAATATCGGTAGAATGTCAAGAACTTAATTGCAATGGCCGAGATCAAAATACAGCCTAATTGGAAATGAATAAATCTACTGTCTGCGCCAATGTTGAGTAAGACAGGAGCCTGTCTAAATGAATTGATTTTTGAAACGAGCCTACACTCACGTTTACAGTACTAACCTCTTCATGGTTGCAGTTATATATGTAGAACCATGTACGGACTATGTGGGACCTAGGTTGTGTGTGACAAGTACATGTAAAATTGTCATTGTAAGTGCTCATCTATACATTCGGGGTCCATCTTTAAAAAAGGAGATGCTAAGGAATGCGAGAACTACAGAACCATTGCGCTAATATCTCATACGAGCAAGATACTCCTAAAGATTATCCACAAAAGGATGGAAGACACGATAGAGAGAGAGCTGCCGGCAAATCAAGCAGGATTTAGAAAAGGGAGAGGCACAAGAGACCATATTGCAAACCTAAGATGGATAATGGAAAGGCAGAGGGAATATGGACAAGAGGTACATCTTTGTTTTATAGATTACAGCAAGGCATTCGACTGCGTTGATCATGCTCTGCTGTGGAAAACACTGAGTGAAATGGGCATACCCATGCATCTGATAACTCTCCTCAAGAACCTGTATGGCAATCAGGTGGCGGTGGTCAGGACAGAACATGGCGACACTTCAAGTTTTCGAATAAAGAAAGGGGTCAGACAGGGATGTATACTATCACCATACCTATTCATTCTATATGCAGAAAGGATAATGAGGGAGGCAGGTTTTGATGATGAGGCGGAGGGTGTGAGGATAGCTGGAAGGATAGTGAACAATTTAAGGTATGCGGACGACACAACACTGCTGGCGGAAAAAAAGGAGAAACTGAAGGATAACATCAGAAGGCTAAAATGTGCTAGCGAGAAAGCAGGAATGTACTTTAATATAAAAAAGACGAAGATAATGACCACTGAGAAATGGAGTTATTTTGAGGTAGATGGAGAGGAGATAGAGGTGGTATCAAGCTTCTGTTTCTTGGGGGCCATGATGGAGAGTGAAGGTGGATGCGAACGAGAAATACGACGGAGAATTACATTGGGGAAGACGGCAACGCAGGGACTGGAAAAAATATGGAAGGACAAATCAGTGAGTTTGGGAACGAAGACAAGAATTGTTAAAGCAATGATCTTACCAGTGGTGCTTTACGGATGCGAAACATGGACAAAAACCAAGGCATTGGAGAAGAAAATTGAGGCATGTGAAATGTGGATCTGGAGGAAAATGTTGAGGGTTTCTTGGACTGAGAAGAGAACTAACGAGGATATCCTGGAAGAAATAGGACACTGGAGAGGGAGTTTGACGTTGGGGCAGAGAGCGTCCAGGCAGAAGATGTCATACTTTGGACACGTGATGCGTGCAGATGGGCTGGAAAAGGAGATGATGTTGGCGTGTGGGGAGGGCAGAAGGAGGAGAGGACGACCAAGGAGGAGATGGATGGACGAGATACAGGAGGCATTGAAGATGAACATCTCGGAGCTGAGAGAGGCAACGAGAAATCGGAGCACATGGAGAAGGTTGACCATGACAGTCGCTAGGATTCAACGAATCGACAGCACAAGGTGACAAGGTGAGAGTAGTGGTAACATCACTGGCGTGAAGAGCAGTAGGTAGCGGGATCGCCTCCCGCAACCCTCCCAAAGGTACACTCAGCCTATCATTCGCGAGATGGCGCGTTGTTAAATTGAGATGTAGGACGTGATGGGCGCCTTGTATGGCTGCCGTATACAGTTAACCCTCATCCGAACAAGGGGGTCTGGCCAGACCCTCTGCATATATTTGTAGCATAACTTTTTTAAATATTATATTTGTTCAAAACGCTTTATATGACTTTGTTGCTATATTGTTGAGCAACAATAAGTGCATCTAAATGACCAAAAAGACTGAGTGCTGCGGAGACACTGAGGATAATACTGGCTGAGACTAATGATGACAGTTTTAACAGTGACATCGATTACGACGAATGTGAATGTGACGAGATGCCATTGCCTGAAGAGCAACTTTCAGATGTTTCTGATGATGAAGATAACGTTGAAATTGACGATGAAGAAAAAATCTATGATGAGACTGGTCCTGAAAGTGACGATAACGCTGACGAAACGTTTGATAATGAAGAAGCCGGTAGACATGAATACAACTCAAGATCCGGATATTTTGGCAGTGCAAACCACTTCAAGCAGGCTGTGCTCGGTTGCATAATGTAATAAAAGAAAAATGTGGATATTGAACAACTCAGATTGGGAGAAGAAGAAGCGTTTCAAATTGCGCTTGCTCATGCAGCAGCTTGAGAGAGATCTCGTAGCACCGTGGATCACTACCAGAAAAAGCGAGCCACAGTGAGGCGCAGTGCGGCGTGCAATCTTGTCTGTCGGATTGTTGCTCAGCAGAAGCAGGAAGATGAGGGTATAAAACGACAATGCTAACTGTTGTGTGGCAAGAAGAAGGAGAGAAACAGTACATAATGCTGCACATGTTACAAACCAGTCTGTCTGTCTCACTGTTCTTCTGCTCCACAGTACACATGGCATCAATGCAAACAAGACTTACTGACTAAATTACAGGCTTAGAATTACAATTTATTTCAATATTTTAAGAGATATTTTCAATAAAACAGTCATGTAGCATTTGAACATAACAGCAATCAGTACTAATGTTACTAGAAAAATGGTTTCTTCATATTTGGTTCTAATTTTATAGATAGACTATCATTGAGTCGATCATGCTTTTACGACAGACTGTCACAAAATAAGGTTCTAGGACTTTTCGCCCCCGACATTTCGCCCCCGGAAGTTTCGCCTCCGTCGATCCAGCTTCTAGTCTTACTTACATTTTCATCATAGATCCAGCTTGTAGTCTTCGAGGCGAAACTTCCGCGAGGGCGAATCTTCCCGGGGGCGAAATGTCGGGGGCGAATCTTCCGGGGGCGAAATTTCCGTGTCCCACAAAATAATGTATTGAACATTTAGTTTCAAATTCATAGTAGAAATGATTTTTTTTGCATGGAGAAACTGAAATATTGTTATTCATTGTTTACCTAATAACATTTACCAAAATTGGCATACAAAATATACTGTTACGTATGAAAAGACCATATCAGACCCCGCTGACGGAGAATTGGTGGTCAAACACACAGAATCTTCTCGGGCGGCGCCATTTGGCGAATGAAAATAGGTCGACTAGAATTTGTTCGGACCAGGTAAAAAGTGGGGGTTTGGGAGAGGTTTTGGCCCGGGACACCATGGAAGCGGTGATAACGCGGGACGCGAAGCCAACCACTGGGTGTGTAATGCCCACCCCGAGACAGTAGTGAAGGTTTGGAGTGAAAAGGTCCAAAGCTGTAGAAATGCATCGCGGTCAAACATCGCTGTGACAGACAGAGTCTTCTCTTTATTTATATAGATTATTATTTTATTCAAGAAAACTCATTACAAGTGCTCCCAAACTGACTAAACAAGAACACAATTGAATAGATTGGTCTTCAACCGCTAATGAAATATGGTATAGAAAGGAAGAGGGGACTATACGGAATATAACAAGTAAAATGATCCAGTATAGAAAACCATTATTTTATGAAGAATATGGTGGACGAATTTGACATACAGTGATAGTCGTTGGCTTCAGTTTCCTTTATATGTGCATATGTGTCGTTGTGCAGAGTCGGCATTCAGAGTCTCCATAACAGTTCAGTACTTACGTTCTTTTATTCTTAAACATTCTGCATAATGCACGTGATTAGAGTGTACATTTGTGAGAATTACTGTCTACTAGTATTATGTTACAATGTTGATTTTCAACTAGGCCTATTACACAAATATATCTTGAAATCCGTTCTCTCAGCACTCATGAATAGGCCCTAAGCTGGTTCCTTTCTTTTAGCTTTACAATTTAAGCTCTCTAGAAATTTGGAGTTTACAATTAAGACTTCTTACAAAGTATGCCCATTAAAGTTCGCCCATAGTTCCATATTGGCCCTCGTGGGTCCCACATGGAAACATGGGCATGCGAACAAGCTTTTTGCTCCCTTCAAACAATTTTTTTTACTACACGGTTGTGCTCCCCTGCAAAAATTCCTGCGGGCGCCCATGCAGTCGGTTATTGAAAACAAACTAAACTTTTTAGCAGTCAATTATATTTCAAATATTAATAAATAATAAAGAAATATATTACTAACAGTCAATTATTTGCGTCTTAACGATTATTTTGCTTTATGTTAGTCGTGTGTCCAATTTCCGTCATCTTCACTCGGAGAATCGATATAGAGGAGAATAAATATGTGTATGGATTGACTAAACTGCGAAATGAAATCTACGTCCTCTGTAAATCATATTATGGTGCTCCAAATATAATTCGTGTCTTTGAGGATCGAAATCCATTTCGTCTTCAGAAGGAAATAGAAATAAAAGAGATTCAAGATCCCTGGGACATTGCATCCAGTGAGAAGGAAAATTGTCTCTACGTCTGTGTTGCACATGAGTACAGCGTCTGGAAGATAACAAGAGAAACAGATGACCAACACAAAATTATCAAATGGTTGACCATTGACTATCAGCCATGGACTCTGTCAGTGTCCACTGATGGTCAGTTGTTGGTGGTCGGTATTTCATCATCCATTCTGAGGATCTACGGAACAAACGCAGAACTTCTTCGATCCATTCAGCTACCAAGAGACATTGGAGACCTTTATCATGCAGTGGAAACATCCATCGGGAATTTCATTATCATTCACCATGAAGGGAGGTGGAAGAAAGAAGTAAGAGGTTGTGGGTTAAGTGGAATAAATTCGATGGAAGTGCAGAAAGAGGAAGAGGAGAAGAAGAAGGAGGAAGAGAGGGAAGAGAAAGAGTGGCCGGAAGAGAACCAGTCAGAGTGTCGGTCAAGGGAGAGAAAGAGGGAGGGAAATGTTGTTCTAAGTGAATTGACCAGAGATGGACAGATGGTCATCCGTCGTTTTATTCCTTCAAATGAAACACAAGAACTGAATGGACCTCAGTATCTCTCACTCGATTCAGACGATCGAGTTTTTGTGGCTGAATATGATAATCACAGAGTAATTCTCTTGGATTACGATCTTAAATGGAATCGAATTATTTGTCCAACAAATGAAGAAGAAACGAGAATCCACTCGCCACAGAGATTGTGTTTCGACGAAGAAAATAAACAACTGATCGTCGGAGGATGGGAAGAAAATGGGGTTAATGTTTACACTTTGAGTCGAAATTTAACTAACTTTTCATCAACAGATCCTATCGCATTGTACACACCACGATAGCAGTTGGAAATGGAGAGTAGATCCAAAAGTTTTAAAGGAAGCGCTGCATTTACATGTAGTTTAGAAATTTTATGACAAACATTTTAGTTTTCAGCAAATTTGTGTTGGATTTTCTTTCTGTTCCTTTGTTGTTTTCTAAGTTTTTAGAACACTTTCTGAGATTATGATATTTTAAAGGAAGCACTGCACTTACATGTAGCTTAGAAATTTAAAATAAATAACTGCTAGACTATGATGTAAAATCAAAACGATGTATGCTATTAGTAGGCCTACAAATAATATTGGGTAATAGGCAGCATAATATGAGCTATTTTGAATTTCCACATTGAAATTAAGCCTATATTTCGTGCCAAAATTATTATTCCGTTGTCTCTTTCGTTCTAATCTAAGCTAATTCAAATATTCTAACCCAGAATGTTTTCATTTGTGGTGTTCAAATGATTGGTGAAAACCTATTGCAATAACAATTGAAGAATGCAGAAATACTGAACACTCAGATCAGTTTGATAATCAATCAATCAATCAGTCAATCAGTTTATTTGGTAACCACAGTAAATAAGAAAATACAATTGCCATAAGGTACAAGAGAAATAGTGTGTCTGGGTTACACAGGGGAAACCTAAAGGGCTTACAAACTCCGCTAGTCAGGACTCCTCATGTGAAACGTGAAATTTTGAAGGCGGCGTAAGAACAAAGTTTTCAATCATATGCAAGCAAGTAAGAGGAAATTAAAGGTTCATAACTACGAGATGAATAAAGAAAGAGAAACTTAACTATAGACTTAACTAAAGGCTACGGGCACCAACGAGCAAGAGGGCAAGGAGCCCTATCAATACACAAAGCAGTCAAGCAAAGTCAGAAACAGGCGAAGATGAATTTCAAATCGAGCGATGTTGATTTGGCTGCGAATAGACAAGGGGAGCTGATTCCTCAAATAAGGTCCAGGTCATTTAATAAAAAACAGACTTATGTTGGTATGTGCATAGGGGGCAACATAGAATGATAGGTCTCTAGTCTGGTAGTGGCGACGGTCTTGGGCGAAGTTGAAACAGTTGTTAAAAATAGGCGGTAGAAGGCCATATTCATAACGATACATGAACTCCCTGTTTGCATAAGTCTAATTTGAGCAATCTTAAGTAGACCGTAGTCGTGGAAGTTTGGGGCAGTATGAACTCTATACGATACGTTGGCAATGAATCGGACAGCTTTCTTTTGCAGGATGATTAATTTATAAAGATTGGATTTATAAGTGGAAGTCCAAATTAAGTTACACGGACTAGTAAGTTAGATAAATTATGGATAAATGAGGGTATAACAGAGTGTAGGCCGGACAGAAGGAGGAATTAGTTTAGATGAACGGTGAAGTATGCCAATTGGTTTAGCTTTATTTGTTAGAAATGCTGTTTATATGTTCCTTCCAGTTTAGGTGCTGATCAATGAATGTGCCCAGGAATGACAATCATCACAGTAGTGAGTCGGAGAACACGACATCCCAAATTACTTTATGTAATTTAATGTTCCCCATCGACCAACTGTAAAGAGAGAGCGTCGAGCGCGGATCCACGGTTTTTCACCAATCCGCTTAATTAAAGTCGTCGTCGCATACGTAACATAATTATTGAAACCAGTGAAATATTATATAAGAGTGTATATATTAACAATGATTTATTTTGCTTTCTCTCATGTTTCCACACCAGACCTCAACTATCTACTCCCTCTGGCTTACCATGACTTGACAGTCACTTAAGTTATGTACAACACTAGTAGGTGTCCCTGCTTAGCGGGAGTTACCTCCCTTTAGGGCCACCTTTTGCTCTATCTGAGACAGAACCACAATCCGACTACTTATAGTTTGTTACATAACATGTTTTTGTTTTGTTTTGTTTTGATGGAAGCAATAAAATGATTTGATTTGATTTGATTTGATTTGATATATATACCTCAAAGATTGTAACTAGACGCAACGTGACATCACAATACTGGCAATGCTGCCACTGGCGTAAACTTGTCCAAAATATTGGGAGGCATGGAGATCTGGACCAGAGTTGCAAAAACCCAAGTTTTCCAAGGACCAGAGGTGCAAAAACCAAGTTTTTTTCAAGATGAATAGTTGTTTTTTGCTTTTTTGTTTTTCGCTTGTTTTGGTTTAATGGTTTTTGTTGTTTTGGTTATTTGTTTTCAAGATTTTCGGATCATAAAATCCATGAAAAAATGGCATGAGCAAGAGCTCCAACTCAGTTTACTTCAATTGCAACTTCCTAAATTACAAATCATTCAATCAATATTATTGAAATAACTTCTACCATATAATAGGAAATTTATTTTAAAAAAATCAAAATTTTGTGGGTTTGTTGTTTCTTGTCGTAAAAAAACGAAATGAACCACTGTTCACCTCTTGTCTGGACAGTCAGCGAGCCACAGAGGCTTTCTGTGTTACGTAATGGGTGATTATCCAGAAAGTGTCAAATTCGGTCAGGAAAAAAATTGTTCCAAGTTCTTTCTTTAGTCGTTTAGACAGTTAAATTTAACTAATTTGAGAGAAATCCAACATATTCGTAATTGTAAGTAATTTTTTTTCAGTTTTTATGCAATAAAAACTCCTGTTTTGTCACTACCGTCCCCCTTTATTGCTGAATCACGCTTAGAAAATGGCAATTTATCAACTAGATGATACCAGCAGTAAGTTGAAATAGCCTACAGCAGGCCTTTTCTTCACATAACAAAATATTAGTATTGTGTCGAGAAATTAAGACATTTGTCGAAATTAGGTGGGTTTTGTTTACATGTAAATTTGTTTCATATTGAAGACATAAATAAATCTGTGTTTTTATTATGAATTTCTTATAGTATTTCAGTTCTTTGTCTCTGTTTTTCTGTTTTTGAAGAAGTATGTCTATATTGAAACATAATATTTTAATATTTCAAAATATTATCCTCTCGATTTTTAGGGGGCATTGCCCCGGCTCCTCGATTATTGGGGGCACTTGCCCGGCTGCCCCCCCCAGAGTCTACGCCTATGAATGCTGCTATAATAACCTTGAAGGCCTCAGTAAGGTTACGGAATATAAAGGTCTACACGTATCCGACAAACTCTAAAGATAGTATTTTCTACAGAATGATGCATCTACGCGTAGGCATTTCCAGTTTGCAGAAGAGCATAATATAAGGCCAACAGTACGCATACGAAATGGATAGGTATTTATAGACAGTTCTTGTATGAGGGTATTATTAAGAAGCCGCTCACTCTTGTGGCAGGAACAGGACCGGTTTAACCACTAGGCGAACTAGGCGGCCGCCTAGGGCGACACATTTATGGGGGCGGCAGAAAAGCTACACAAAGAAATATTTTTTAAACCATTGCCGCCGTTTTGCCAGTCCAGATGCGTAGGCCTAGCAATACAAGGCGCTTAAGGTGCGTACGCACCCCCTGTCACATTCTGCTTTAGGGCCATATATTGTTTCATTTTCCTCCAAGCGCACAAATTTTAAATTTGGTGTTCAAAAAGCCCGTGTGCAGCGTGTATGTCTCAGCCTCCATGGGTCTACTCGCTCATCATCATATCTTTCTCTATCTCGGACTTCAGTCTCCTCATCTTTGAAATTCTGCAACCGCTCCTTAGTCTATGCTGCACCGGCTCTTTGGAACAATCTCCCAAAAGATCTCCGCCACTTTGCTCATCCTCCCATGTCACCTCTCCTCCGCTCGCACTGTCCTCCGCTGCTTTCCACTCACAACTGAAAACCGAACATTTCAAGCTATCCAATCCTGATTCCATTCCTGCGCCACCACACAACCGCCATCATCACCGATTACCACCGTAGCACCCTGCTGTCTCCTCGGCTTGACCTACCGGACTCTGACCTGGCACCGGAACGGATAAGGCGGACATGGCTATTGCGGACTTGATTTGATATAGCGCCGGTGAATAAGCTGGTCTCCCTGACGTGACTTTTGTGTGGCGCTGAGAAATTTCGGAGATTTACATTACATTACATTACATTACATTATATTACAGCCTCTCTGCAGTCTGAACACTACAGTCTGTACGATGACGTATGCGGCCGGGATGTGATATCTGATACACAAGGCCACAGACATATTGTACATGTGTGGTATTTGTCTATACATGTACTAGGTTACCCTGATGTGTCGGAGTAATTGACCTTGTTCGACCCCCAAGTCTGCGCATGAGTCAGATTCTTTCTTTTAGATGTACAACCACGGCACACTTTAACCGTATAATCTCACAGCCCCAGCGTTAAGATATGCCTGAAATAGTATGCCTTGTTCGTCTGTCTTTTTTTCTCTCTCTCTCTCTCTCTCTCTCTCTCTCTCTCTCTCTGTTTCTGTCTCTGTCTCTCGTTTTCTCTCGCTCTGTCTCTGTCACAGTCTGTCTCTCTCAATGTCTCTCTACAAGCCTGTAAACCCTAAACTTTACATTGTCTACACACGTATGCAGTATTCAAAGCTCTCTTGAAAAAAGAAACTAAGACTCAACTGACGGTAAGGAACTTCTAAATTTAGAGTAGTAATCGTAATCGTAATCGTAATGGTAATCGTAATCTCCGGATTTCTACAGCGCCCAAAAAAGCGAAGTCGCGGTCACCAGCTTATTCACAGGCGCTTAGACAAATCAAAATCGTTAGGCGGGGGGGGGGGGTCAAATCGGTTCCAGGTCAAGATCAAAAGGAGTCCGTCAGGAAGACAGTAAGACGGCTAAGGTGGGTGGTGTTTAGGGTTTAGACGGCGAGGGGGTAGACAGAGTTGGAGGAATCGGGATAGGATTTGTGAAAGAGCAGTGTTTTCAGTTTTGAGTGAAAGATCTGTGGAGATATAGGAAGTGGTGAAGTTTTGGTGAGTTCTTGTTGCTTTAGTTTTTTAAGTAGTACATACGTAATCTGCTTCTCGTTTCTACATTTGCTAAAGAGAAAGCGCGAAAAATCAAATTTTGAAATAACATTATATTTGTATAGACTTCGCACGTAGGTAGGACTATACTGCAGTCCAGACGGATGCATCGTAAAGGCCTACCCCCCCTACAGTGTCCTACACATAGGTGATACGCCATGGAACTCTCTTCACTTTTTCAGAGATTCAGAATAAAATAATGCTAAATCACACCAGCACAACTGAGGGGTTTAGGAACGATACCCCTGGGGTGTGCAATGAAGTCTTAACTGTGGGGTCCTAAGAAAGACTAGAGGGTTGAACTCCTAGCCCCAACAATTCTCACCCTGCTTATTCTCCCCTCTTCGTAATCATCGACACCATCTTCGTAATAGAATGCATGAATTCACCTTACAAAAAAGACAAAAACAGCTTTATCCTCCGTATTCTCTGTAAGAACTCTTACTAATAGAGCAAACTCTTTCTCGTATAATGTACCATGTCGCGGCATGTCAGCTTGGTTCTGCAACAAACGAGTATTGTACTGTATTGTATTGTTTTGTAAGTATTGCTCATGTCCTGCTGATGGGTCTAGGACACTACCCCTGCCATTACCCCCTGCCATTACCCCCTGCCTTCACTCTCCCCCCCCGTAGGATATATCCCACCTGCCATTACCCCCAGCATTTAATATACGTGTTTGGTTGTATCTTTTGTGCCTGCACTTCTGTTAGGGTCACTCTAAGCAGATGACGCTAACAAGTAAACTTTAATAAAATTTTGGGCCAGTGGGCACTCTAAGCAGCTGACACTAATAAGTACACTTTAATTACATTTTGGGCCAGTGGGCACTCTAGGCAGCTGACACTAATAAGTACACTTTAATTACATTTTGGGCCAGTGGGCACTCTAAGCAGCTGACACTAATAAGTACACTTTAATTACATTTTGGGCCAGTGGGCACTCTAGGCAGCTGACACTAATAAGTACACTTTAATAAAATTTGGCCCAGTAGGCTGTAGAGCCCAGCCAGCCTGACATGTTATGCAAGTAAAATAATTAGTGTTCAATGGCTTACTGATATTTAATTGTTATTTAATTTAATTTCAGTTGACTTATTAGGTAATTCTTGCAGCCTAATCTTTCCATGCCGGCTCCTTTCTATTATCTGTGTCATCTCTATTTGCGTATTCTTCTTATCTGTCAGACACACACACAATGGAAATATGCTTTAGTATATAAGGCACTTAGAAAATTACACTTACTAGCATTCGATAATTTAAGTCATGGAGAAAGTTGAAAGTATACGTGGAAAACAGAAAATCTTATATAATGGAAATGTATTTGTGAAGCAGAAAGATTTAGCAGAAGGTGTGATAAGTTATGAATGCGAGAAAAGACGAGGAAATGTGAGAGGAGTATCGGAATGCAAAGCAAAGATAAAGGTAAGAAATGAACTTATTCTTGGCTCTTTGCACAGTCACACACATGCACCGGATTCATCACGATGCGAAGTTATAAAAACTAGACAAAATATTACAAAACGTGCAGTAGAAACAGAAAAGGCGACCCAGCAGATACTTGGGCGTGAAATGCAAGACCTGTCAGAAGCAGCATCTGTCCAAATGGTTCCACTACGCCATCTTCTCCGCCAAATTCGTCGAGTCCGTCAAGCAGTTCGTGCTCCTCATCCTCTTCAATTGATCGAACAACCGTCGAACTGCCAGATGAGTACAAAACACTGTAAATTGGTGAGCAATTCCTGTTATTTGATAGCGGTGTAGGTGATAATAACAGAATTTTAATCTTTGGGAGGGATTGAACATCGTCCTTACTGGCACAATCTCCAAACTGGTTCATGGATGGGTCTTTTGCCATTGTACCAGAGTTATTTTTTCAGCTGTCACGATTCATGCATTCATCAATGGTGACGTCATCTGTTGCCTTTATTGCTTGCTGCCAAACAAAACCACAGAAACCTACCAACGTATGTTTTCGGAGGTGAAATCTCTCATTCCAAATAACCAATGCTTAGCACAATATAACTACAAAACTATACAATCAGCATATAATATGTGGGAATTGGTTTATGGTCCAAGGTCAGGTAGGCGTACAGTCGGACGGTTGCGGTGGATGGTGTTTAGAATTTGAGCAGCGAGAGATGTGAACGCAAGTGCAGGAATCAGGATAGACTTAACGGAAAAGGATTCCGTTTTGAGTGAAAGACCTGTTGTGAGATAGCAAGATTTGCAGTTTTGGTGATTGTGTAGCATGAATGAGATAATTGTAGTAGTTCTTACGGGAGTTTATTTCAGAATGGTGGTGCATCTAGGATTATGGAGTGATTTCCAACGTTTAGGGCCGAGGTGACAGCAAAGCAAAGTGTTAGGACGGAAGTGATATTACAGCTCTGGTCTTCCGTACAAAACATGTTTTATGCGTTTTTTTAATCTCAAGCCAAACAGAAAAAGGCCAATGTCTTAGAAATATTTGATGAAACTTTATCACCCGACAACGCTGAGTAGTTGAACTTGTCATCTTAATTGTGCGATACAGAATGTGATCTGGTATCGACGGCGAGCGATCGATCGCTCTCCTTGGTCGTTCGCCATACGAAGGTCTCGGCGATCGGTAAATAAAGACTGTTGACTGACCACTCCAATTTCGTGCAATATGATTGGCCATAGCAACACCGTCGACACCACACACCGCGCGACATCATTCGTAACGTCACTAAATTTATAATTAGCACGGTTGAAAGACTGCTGTTCTCTCTGCAAAGCGACCGTACATACCTTCGGTCGGCGGTCCGTCTTCGAGCTTTGAGAGATGTAAGAGCCCACGTAAACTTACTTTTCAGAAACCCAATTAAGCCTCCTTCGCCTTATGTCTTTCGGAGGAATCCGATTGGCTGCAGTCCATAAAATTATATTAAAGCAAGGGCGTCTATCCCCCCTAAGTCATTGGAGCAACTTCCAATTTCCCCCTCTTCTTCCCCCTCCCGCTTCCTTCCCCCCTAAAATGGTGGCACACAATGACAGATCTCCCCACCCCTATTTCTTGGATGGAGCATTTGCTCCAAGGTTTCTATGGTGTAGACGCCCCTGTATTAAAGTCTGAAGCTCTCTGTCATTCTACAACTATGACTGCTATTGCGGGACACCCTACGGCTACCTCGAGGTAACCCTACAAAGCGGTCACAAAGCCTCGGCTACGACACGCCGTGCCAGGCCCAAGCCTGGAGAAGGCAACGGGCGACCGCTACCACCTGACGCGAGTCAAACTTATCGTTTCACGTAGCAAATTGCGACAGAGCGTTTGGCCACACTAAGATAAACGTCGTATTCAGACACCTAATTTTATGCAGCTATACGAATACGATACACAAAATACACTGTACTCAAAATCTCTCGACATCGATTGCGCATCGCTCGACTGGCCCAGTTAGCTACATCGGTAAGAGCGTTGGCTGCATGGGCGGCGATCTAGGGGGACGGGGGGGACATGTCTCCTTCGCCTTGTGTCTCATACGACTCTGTGTTTGTGCGCATGCGGACCGCGGTTCGCTTCCCGAAGGTGGCTTATTTCAGAGATTTAAATCTCGGGCTAGCACGGTCCCAACACGGGGACCTTAAATGGCGTGGCACCCATTCAAACGGGCAAACGGTGGCGTAGGATCTCACCAGATCAATTCATTGGCAAATGAGCAGGGTCGAGGCCATATACGGTCGCTATAGAAAATCGCGAACATTTACATTTGCATTTACAATCCAGCGCGATGGATTTTCAAACCGCCCACTATTTTCAAATGAGCCAACCTATCACACTGAAGCTCAACTACATACAAAGGGACTGAAGAGAAGACACCTTCAGACATTTGCCTTACAAATATGAACATCCTTAATTACACTGCGCATCTGCATAGGTATTGACAAATTGTAATCAGATGAAGCAACATGCATTTGCACATTGCATGAATACACTTGCATATGCACTGATACAGTAGGCCTACAGGGCTACACACTATGTCACATGGCAGACGCCGGATAACAGCATCCTCCCAGTGAGAGAGGCTGCTGTCAAGCCATGAAGTGAAATGTAAATATATACGTTTTCCTATGGTGATACAATAGCCGAGTGGCCTCGCCCCTGTTAATTTTTGAATGAATTTACCAAGTGGTCTGCTGCCCGTTTGAATTAGTGCCATGACATGAAGGTCTCCATAAATAGACACTTGTTTGCACTTATAAGCTCCTCTAACCTTACAACATTAAGCCAAAAATTTACACCATTGTAATAAGACTACAGACACCAAAGTCTGCAATTAATAAGTTATGGAAGCTATTCAACATGTAAGGTAACGAATGGTGAACTCTATAGACTGTAGTATACGTACAAAGCCATGCATTGCATATTGCTTTTGTTATCAAGGTATTAAGGAAATGGCAACAGGAACAGAAGTATCAAAAAATGGCTACTTGTATCAAGATATCGCTTTACATGACTGTGTGTATCATGGCACAAAGACAAGATAATCAGAGTATAAAAAAATGAATTTCGTCAGAAAGACGGTGCATTATTAGTATCAAGATAAAGACCACAACATTGTAATCAGCTATGTTCACTCTTTATCTTCTTCATTAAAACACGAGTTCCTACCAATAAAAGTGCCATTTCTGAGAATAGTTTGTTTAATAAAACATTTAGGCCGTATATACTTAGAAATTGACTCAATGCTAATAAATGGAGTTAGAATAGAAGATGCGCAACTAATTGCTAATAATTTTAATAAATATTTCATTAACCTACCCAAGGAACTGGCCAGTAAAATTCGCGACTCACCTTGTTCTTATGCTGACTATATGCCGGCATCCACTCTAAAATCCATGGGCTTAACTACAACCTCAACGGAGGAAATTTTGAAAATTGGAACCAGTATTAAAAAAACTCATGCTCAGGGAACTGATGGTATTGATCCCTACATAGCAACTCCGAACCTGCAATTGGTAATTTACCCTCTAAAGGAAATCATCAATAGCTCCTTAATAAATGGGATTGTACCAGATCGGCTTAAGTCAGCAAAAGTTATACCTGTTTTTAAAAAAGGGGACAAAGATTGCATCTCAAACTATCGACCTATCTCCATCCTCCCGTACTTCGCTAAATACCTTGAAAAAATCATGTACGATAGACTTAGTTCTTATATCAGTAGGACAAACATGATCCACACTTCTCAACATGGATTTCAACCCGGGCACTCCACCTTTATGGCATTGTTAGAAATGGAAGACAAGATATCCAAAGCAATTGATAATAACGAATACTCGGTTGGGATTTTTATAGACTTGGCTAAAGCATTTGACACCGTAGATCACGATATCTTATTAAAAAAATTGTTCAATTACGGTATTCGGGGTAATCAAATTAAATGGTTCAAAAGTTATTTTGAAAATCGTACGCAAAGAGTCTTAATTAATGGACTCCTTTCTGAACCCGGTTGTATTAATTATGGAGTCCCGCAGGGCTCAAATCTCGGGCCACTCCTTTTTTTGTTATATATTAATGACCTGGCCAATGTATCTCCTACTCTGTACTTTATCCTGTTCGCTGATGATACGAACATTTTTTACTCAAACCGATCCTGGATCACATTAATGGAAACTGTTAATATGGAACTAGCCCAAGTTAGTAAGTGGTTCGTCTCCAACAGACTCACCCTTAACATCGATAAAACCAACTTCATCATTTTTAAATCTCATAGAAAAACTGAACCAATAAACATGCACTTAACATTTGATGGCATGATCATCACACAGGTAGAATCTACTAAATTCCTGGGTGTATGTGTAGACCAGCATTTAACTTGGAAAGAGCACATTAACTATATCTCCTCAAAAATTGCGAAAAATATAGGAATAATATCTAGAGTTGCACATCTGCTACCCAAAGAAGTTAGGCTTAACCTATATTATTCGCTAATTTTCCCTTACTTAAATTATTGTACTTTAGTCTGGGCCTCAAACTACGACTCCCGTCTTCATAAATTAATAATTTTACAAAAAAAGGCAGTTAGAATGATTGAGGGATCCCGGAGATATACCCATGCTTCCCCCATTTTTAGGCAACTGAAATTATTGGACCTAAAGCAAATCAAGATCTTCCAAATTGCGGACCTCATTTATCGATACGAACATAATTTATTACCTAGGTCCTTCGCAGGCTACTTCACCCGCGGATCACTAGTACATGAACATAACACTAGGGGAGCTACACTATATCGAACTGCTAAAGCACGCACCAATACAAGACTGTTTAGCATTAAATCGTCGGGGCCTCAAATCTGGAGATCTATACCCTTGGATATAAGACTTGCTAGGAATCGACTAGACTTCAAAAAACGAATACGGACATTCCTAACAGAATCTGGTTATCCTGCTACTGTTTAGAATGAAGCCAACACCCCTTCCTGTTGCATCTGTGACATGATGACCACACCGGAGCCCGGGCCCAGAGCTACTTAGTTAAGATTTCTTAGTTAATGATAGTTAAGTCAGAACACTATGCTAGATGCTCCCTCCTGAATGTTTAAAATAGATCTAGTTCAGGCTAGACCCGATTAGGATTCACAGGAGGGAGCAGTATTCGTGCAGCCATTGTTAATGCTGGTAATTGTCTCGTACGGGTGCCCCAACAGCGGGATTTCTATCCCTTCGGGGACGCCCTTTGCTTCCAGCGACATTTGTTCTCATTCCTGAGTATAACAGCGCGGAAAATTTTAGCAATGAAATCCTTGTAAATGAAGTATAACCTCGTCTGTTATCTGGGTTTTTTCTGTTGTTCTGTTGTTTTTGTTTTTTGGTTGCAATAAAACATATATTGAAAACATATATTGATTGATATATACTTATCAGCTTATCTTACATCTAATCTTTTAAGAACCGTTAGGTAGCCAATTAGCCGTGTTTTAGCTCCTTATATTGCTGACATTCAAGCTGCCATATGTGCAGAAATTTTATTCTGTCACAAAATAAGAGTTTTCACAGTAGCCGTTAGACCGGCAACAGAGAATATTCTCCTGTATTTTGTTTATAATTATTTTAGTTCATTTGTTTTTTCTTGTCAACTAGTACATCCCATTTCACAATCACGAGCATGTACGTGAACTTATATGTGCTATGATAGCTGCAAAAATCAACACGAATTGGTGATATCATACGCTCATAGCACTGACGACACCAATTCGTGTTGCCGATTAAGTTTCGCAAAGAAACCCAGAAAAATAAATTGAGTAAGTACAAGATGTCCACTTCCATTTCGAACCAAGGCAACAATTTATCGCAATATCATGCAAAACATGAAAAATGCAACAATAACAATTAAGTATATCAAACTGGCATCGGCGGCGCGCCGACAGATTGTCGGCGGCGGCGGCGGCGCGCCGACAAACAAAAATCGGCGGCGGCGGCGCCCACAAATTGTCGGCGGCGGCGGCGCGGCGCGGCCGGCGCAGGGCTATATTCTAAAGTACAAAGCAATGGTAATTTGATATTCAACGTGTAGAGTCTTGTTTGACATGGCGAAAAGGAATTGGTTTATATTATGCTTTGACAGCAGAGCGCCTTAATGTCAACGGTGCCATTCGTTGCATCCAGAACAGTGCAAGTATAAAGGTCTTCAGGTAGGCCTAAATGTCGTTGACAGGCCCTTAGCGTTGCACCAGCAGTATAGGCCTATATATATAATCATGTAAATATATATCTAATCATGTAAAGATATTATGCACATAATCACTTAAACAAATATACTGTATATTAGGGTGATTCAAACAACATTTTTTTGAAAGTTAATGCGCATAGTTGTTTATTTTGTTCCTTTTGGGTTCAGAATAAAGTCTCTATAAAAAAAAATCAGTTTCAAATACATTTTAGAGGTTGCTCAGTGAGCACAAAAGTTCCCATACAATCGTATTCTCAAGTGACATATTAAGATTATGGCTATATCGCACACAGAATAAAGTTGAATAGCATGAATAGTAGATTCACTAATAACTCAAAGTATCCATTAGAAAATAGAAATTCACATTATCTGTTAACTAAAAAATCTAACAATCAACCAAAGTGTTTATTAGTCAATCGTAAACCAGTGTTCCAGTGGTTAGCGCGAACTGCGGCCTTTCCAAGTAGATTTGCAAGAATCTGGCACACAGCGTCAGTGATCTTCAACCACCTGCATCAATTTTTGCATCTTGTTTTAATTCTTGGTTACAGACTCATTGAAATGCGATATCAGAGCAAAGGAGCACTCAGCAGCATCATTGACCACACACTAACCATGGCAGATTCGATCTGCTGAAATATCACAGATGAGCTCCAAGTTTTTGGATTATTAGACATGATGAAGTCTGTATCAAAGCCAAGAGAACGCATGGTACAGACCGAAGATGGATTAACAAGCTCATTCAGCTCTTCGTTGCGTAGATCCATACAGGGATCTATTTTAATGCCTCTGACTCTTCAATTTTTGCCATGTTGACGCATGCCAGCAATAATGTTGCATTCAAGTCCAATGATGCTTTGTCAGAAAGAAAGCCAAAGGAACCAGTTCAGGTCCTTAGAGTGGCCAAACGATATATCCTAGTTTCTATACGAAAACGATATGTTTCACTCGTGGGGAATGACACTGATTCCCCCACCGTCTCGAGACTTTGGTCTGACGCGCAGTAAGGTAGCCAAGGCGAAGTTCTCGCTTTGATTGTATCCTCGAGGTATACCCCTATAAGAATATTGTGTCGAACAGCAACATACATCGTTAGGCAACAGAGAGCTCTGATGCAATAAACGGCAGCCAATCGGATTCGTCCGCAGGACACAAGGCGCAATATATAAGCTGCATTAAATTTCTGAAAAACGTAATAAGTGCCCAGGCTCAAGTATTTCTCAAAGTTCGAAGACGAACCATGGACCGATGTAAGTAGGTAGGGTCGCTTCGCACACAGAACAGTTATAATTTCTCAGCCATGTGATTTAGGTGTCTGAATACGACAACTATCTTTGTGTTTCCAAAAGATATATCTTTGTTTCCATGCGAAAACGATATGTTTCACTTGTGGCGAATTATAGTGATTCCCCCGGCCTCTCCAGACTTTAGTCTGGCGCGCAGCATGCTAGCCAAGGCGTAGTTCTCGCTTTGATTGGTATCCTGAATGTATCCCTATGAGAATATTTTGTCGAACAGCAACACAGTTCGTTATACTACAGAGAGCTCTGATGCAATAAACGGCAGCAAATCGGATTCGTCCGAAGGACACAAGGCGCAATATATAAGCTGCATTAAATTTCTGAGAAACGTAATTAAGTGGACAACAATCTCTCATAGTTCGAAGACGGATCCCACACCGATGCAGGCATTTATGGTAGCTTCGCACAGAGAACAGTTATAATCTTTGAACCGCGTGATTTAGGTGTATAAATACGACAATTATCTTAGAGTGGCCAAAAGCTATATCTTAGTTTCCATGCGAAAACGATATCTTTCGCTCGTGGCGAATGAGACTGGTTCCCCCACCGTCTCGAGACTTTGGTCTGACGCGCAGTAAGGTAGCCAAGGCGAAGTTCTCGCTTTGATTGTATCCTCGAGGTATACCCCTATAAGAATATTGTGTCGAACAGCAACATACATCGTTATGCTACAGAGAGCTCTGATGCAATAACGGCAGCCAATCGGATTCGTCCGAAGGACACAATGCGCAATATAAGACTTATAAGCTGCATTAAATTTCTGAAAAACGTTAGTAAGTGGAAAACAATCTCTCAAAGTTCGAAGACGGACCCCACACCGATGTGAGTAAGTACGGTAGCTTCGCACAGAGAACAGTTATAATCTTTCAACCGTGTGACTTAGGTGACTGAATACGACAATTATCTTAGAGTGGCCAAACGATATATCTTAGTTTCCATGCGAAAACGATATGTTTCACTCGTGGCGAATGATACTGGTTCCCCCGCAGTCTCCAGACTTTGGTCTGGAGGGCAGTAAGGCAGCCAAGGCGAAGTTCTCGCTTTGAGTGCTATCCTTGAGGTATCCCTATAAGAATATTGTGTCGAACAGCAACGCACATCGTTATACTACAGCGAGCTTAGATGCAATAAACGGCAGCAAATCAGATTCGTCCGAAGGACACAAGGCGCTATATATAAGCTGCATTAAATTTCTGAGAAACGTTTGTAAGTGGACAACAATCTCTCATAGTTCGAAGACGGACCCCACATCGATGTAAATAAGTACGGTAGCTTCGCAGAGAGAACAGTTATAATCTTTCAACCGCGTGATTTAGGTGTCTAAATACGAAAATTTTCTTAGAATGGCCTAACGAAATATATTAGTTTCCATGCGATAGCGATATGTCGCACTCGTGGCGAATGACACTGGTTTCCCCACCGTCTCCAGACTTTGGTCTGACGCGCAGTAAGGTAGCCAAGGCGAAGTTCTCGCTTTGAGTGGCATCTTCGAGGTATCCCTATAATGAATGTTGTGCCGAACAGCAACATACATCGCTATACTACAGAGAGCCCTGATGCAATAAACGGCAGCAAATCGGATTCGTCCGCAGGACACGAGGCGCAATATATAAGCTGCATTGAATTTCTGAAAAAAGTAAGTAAGTGTACAGGCTCAACTCTATCTCAAGGTTCGAAGACGGACAACAGACCGATGTAAGTAAGTATGGTGGCTTCGCACAGAGAACAGTTATAGTCCTTCAACCGTGTGATTAGGTGTCTGAATATGACAATAACCTTAGAGTGGCCAAACGATATATTCTAGTTTCCATGCGAAAACGATATGCTTCGCTCGTGGCGAATGATAGTGGTTCGCACATAGTACAGTTATAGTCCTTCAACCGTGTGATTTAGGTGTCTGAATGGTTCCATGACAATTCGGCGCCGGTCAATTCGGCGTCGGTCAATTCGGCGCCGGTCAATTCGGCGACGGTCAATTGGGCGCGGTCAATTCGGCGCCGGTCAATTCGGCGCATGGTCAATTCGGCGCCGGTCAATTCGGCGCCTTTTGTTAACGCTTCTATTTCTACCGACATTTCGTCTATTATGACTTCCCTTGATCCGCTTCCAGTTTTAGTTATATTTTAATCGTTGATCCCGCTTCTAGTTTAGTTTATATTTTGATCGTTCATCCCGCTTCTAGTTTTAGTTATATTTCAATCATTCATCCAGGTTCTACTGTTAGTAATATTTTGATCGTTCATCCCGCTTCCAGTTTAAGTTATATTTTAATCGTTGATCCCGCTTCTAGTTTAGATTATATTTTGATCATTCATCACGCTTCTAGTTTTAGTTATATTTCAATCTTTCATCCGTGTTCTACTGTTAGCTATATTTTAATCGCTAATCCCGCTTCTAGTTTAAGTTATAGTTTAATTGTTCATCCCACTTCTAGTTTAGTTTATGTCAATCTTTCATCCAGGTTCTACCATTAAGTACAACTTAATCTAATTGCTAATTGGAAGATGGCAACAGGTGTGAAATGGTCTGAAGTTTATAATTTCAACATCTGCGCCTTTTGTTGAAAAATTGAAATCTAACTAAAACTAGAAGCGGGATGAACGATCAAAATATAACTTAAACTAGAAGCGGGATCAACGATTAAAATATAATTTAAACTAGAAGCGGGATGAAGGAAAGTCATAGTAGACCAAATGTCGGTAGAAACAGAAGCGTTAACAAAAGGCGCCGAATTGACCGGCGCCGAATTGAGCATGCGCCGAATTGAACGGCGCCCAATTGACCGCGCCCAATTGACTGGCGCCGAATTGACCGGCGCGCCGAATTGACCGACGCCGAATTGACCGGCGCCGAATTGACCGGTCACCCTTTTCCATATGCTTTTGATCATCATCCGCGATGAAAAAGAAACTCGATAATTTCAGACGAAGCCAGTTGGACGTTATTTGCTGCTATGCACTGTGAACTGTAACAGATGCACAACTTCACAGCAAAAGGTAAGCAGTGTAATTCACAAGACACAGTATCAGAATAAAATTGTCAGAGATTCCATATTTTTCTGGTGACAGAGAGCCTGTAACTAGACTGAACACTTCATAAACAATTAAAGTTGCATGAATAATAGGAATAAATTATATAGACTGTTTGTACTGCAACTGTTACTTTCAACTAAAAGTCAGAAACCATTAGGTACTGATCAATGCCGAATGTTATCTAACATATAATTAAATAAAAATTCAGTAAAATTTAAAAAAGTCAAATATGTAGCAGAGGCGATGAACAATGATAAAGTCTGAACACATAAAGCCCTTGATGCTCTCCCAATCTTGAAAGGGAAAGCACCACAAGTTGAACAAAAACACTGTATCCCACAAGAGGGTGCTGAATATTATACAGCGATTGTTAAGTAAAGTTATGTAAAATTAAAACACATAAACGAAAAAATTCTAATTCAACCTTGTTTTCTGGAAGAAAGAAAGTAACTTTAAAACCGTGACAATGTGCCATATACTCCTTCTCGATTTCAAAGATTCCGTCAAAGATTCCACAACTAAAATTAAGAGGAAAAGGATTATGTCAAAATCAACTGTTGAATGCAGTAGCTTTTCACTTGGAGTTAGCCTAGACTTTCTCCGTCTGGATACACAGATTTTGTTGTTTTATTAGCCAAGTGATATGATTAATTCCTTCACATTACTCACACTTGCATACAATTTCTCCACTCTGAGTTTTCATGCTTGTCGAGATAGTAATCTCCTCAAAAGCTTTATCAAATACCGTACTTCCCGCTTTTATGGCGTTCCTCCAGTATGTGTTTTCATGTGATATTTGAGAGTACTGTTCTGTGAAAATGCCTTGTTACATAAACTGCACTTGTACGGTTTTTCTCCAGTGTGCGTTCTTGAATGCACGTGAAGATTATTAACATCCGAAAACATTCTGTTGCACAACAGGCAAACGTATGGTTTCTCTCCTGTGTGGATTCTTGTATGACAATCCAGTTTTCTCTTCAGTATAAACGCTTTCTGACACAAGTTGCACTTGTATGGTTTCTCCCCAGTGTGAGTTCTTCGATGGCAATCCAAACTACTCTTCTGTGAAAATGCTCTGTCACATAAATTGCACTTGTATGGTTTCTCCCCAGTGTGAGTTCGTCTATGGTAATCTAAAGTACTCTTCTCTGAAAATGCTCTGCCACATAAATTGCAGTTGTATGGTTTTTCTCCAGTATGATTTCTTCTATGGCAATCCAAATTACCCTTATGTGAAAATGCTTTGCTACATAAATTGCATTTGTATGGTTTCTCTCCAGTGTGAGTTCTTCTATGGCAATCCAAATTACCCTTCTGTGCAAATGCTTTGTCACATAAATTGCATTTGTATGGTTTTTCTCCAGTGTGAGTTCTTCTATGGATCTTCAGATTTGTATTGTGTGGAAATATCTTCTCACAAAATTCACATTTGAATTGTTTTTCATTGTTGCGAATCTTAGCTTGCATCTTGAGATCTTCAAGATAGTAAGAAAAACGTTAGAGAACTTGAATGTTTACCTCTAAACTATAGTAGCCTTCTACCGGATAGGTATGTGGCCAGGTTGTAGAGAACATAACACTCGACCACAGCTGGATACAAACCTTCCGTTTACTTTTATTGTCATTACCTCTAGATTGTCGCTTCCACTCGAATATTCTGTGAGGAAGTAGGTTCCTCTCTGAGATGGACATTGTTGTTAGAACCAGTATACCGTGGGGGTAATGCAGCAATAGACCTACGGCAGGTGAGATCGCTGTCTTTGTGTGGCTGGCTGATAAGGAGAGTTGTCGAAACAGGTGAAGGTTAGAGGTAGAACAGCCGTCCGAGAGAGGAAGGACAGAGAAGAATCCATCCGGTGCATGAACCAAGGATGACTCAGGTTACTCTAGGAGAATTTTAGTAGTTAGTAAAGTTCTGGTATTGGTATTTACAGGGCAGAGGGTGCCAAGATGTAGAGGAATAGTCCAGTTTGTTTATCCCGAGATAAAGAAATTGCCTCAGAGTCGTTTCAAGTGGCAGGAAGTCATCTTGTGCCCTCAGTCAGACTATAGAATCTGGGGTAAACGTACGTTTTAGCGTATTTAATTATTGGACGAAATGTCCACGTTCGCTTTAGCTTAATTAATTATTGGAAGCTGTATGAGCGATGAAAATACAAATCAAAGTGGAAGCCGGATTAGCGATGAAAATATAAGTAAAACTGGAAGCTGGATTAGCGATGAAAATGGAGATCAAACGAGAAGCTGGATGTGCAAAGAAGGTAATCCTCCACGTTACGTGCGTTCATTATATGTACACTCTTATAGTGGATAGTTTTCAGCAATTGTGATGACTGATGAAAATATAACTCAAACTAGAAGTTGGATGATTGATGAAAAATAGTATTGAAACTAGAAGCTGGATAAATGATGAAAATATTACATAATAAGTCGGAAACTAGAAGTTGGAATTGCGATGAAACTATAATCGTTTAACGCCGATATCATTGCCGTGGATGAGCAATGAAAACATTTCATAGTGTAAAACTTAAAATATAAGCTGGATTTGCGATGAAAATGAGCTAAAACCGGAAGCTGGATGGATGAACGATTAAAACGTGTAATATTAAACTAAACTAGAAGCTGGAAGGTGGATAAAATAATTATTTACGCTATTCATTTTTTCGAAATCCTGCCAATAATTAAATACGCTAAAGCGTAGGCCTACGTTTACCCGAGTATCCTATACTCTACTGAAAAGAAAAAATGACAGATCTGCAGAAACTGACACCTTGTCGAGCAAAAAACGTTAATATGTTAACGGTAAATTTGAAAGTTACCTCGTGAAATGTGGTTGATGTTAGTGACGTCATAGTTCTAGGCAACACGTGACCAAGGAGCTTTTATCGTGTGCAAGGGGTGTTATTCAGTCGTAAAACAACTTCACTGTATTTCATCTAATAGGTCTAACATTGCCTAAAGCTACTGATTTGATTTCAAATTGTTTGAGAGTAATTAGCACACAAGCCTCCACAGATAATCAGAGATGAGTCATAATTGCAAGGAATAGTGTATGTGAAAGATGAGAACGCAGGAAGGTAACTCGAATTTACTGCACTTCAATATATGGCGCCTGTCTATCTGTAAGGCTACAGTTCAGCGGAGGAGTGACGAGGTGTGGTGTTGGATGGCTATCAAGGCTGTGGTGGTCGAGCCAGTCGGTCGGGAGGCGTACTGGTCCGCGAGTAGGTCGTGCATCGGGGGTCCAAGAAAGCAGAATTATAGGCCTAGATGTAGCGTTGAACAAGCTCCCGCTCGACTATGATTATGATCAGTGTTGGGTATGAGTTAACTCATATGAGTTTAAACTCACGAGTTAACTCAATTGCTGTGATTTATGAGTTTGAGTTAACTCATATTTTCTGTGAGTTTGAGTTGTAACTGTCAATTATTTTAAGCTCAACTCACTCTTCGGCACTCGGCACATATTATGTTGAAACAAGCCTTTTTTTTATATCGTCGGCTTTCCATACTGGTGAGTGGTGACGGCAGGGAGGATCGTAAACACTGCTAGCGGACAGTGTTTAAGCACTGCATATTTTGTATATTGTGAACAATTAAGAACAACATTGCTGAAGTACCGTGTATTCTTGATGGAAAATATTTTTCTGTTACAAGTAGGCGTGATGGAAAAATTGTTGCTCGATTAGAACGTGCTAGTATGAAACGTGTGAGTTTATGAGTTAACTCATTTAACAACTGAGTTTGAGTTAACTCATTTCACTTAGGATGAGTTGAGTTTGAGTTTAAACTCATTTTGAGGTCCATGAGTTGAGTTTTGAGTTAACTCATTTCTTGTGTGAGTTTACCCAACACTGATTATGATTCTTACAATTATTTCGATTATCGCCCAGTTCTACCTACAGATCAAGACAGCTGTTGACCTATTCTTCCCCATCCATAGGACGACCGTGAGAATGCGCGATCCACCGTACATGACCCCGCATCTTCGGCTCCTTCTGCGCCAACGCAATCGACTTTTCAGGCGTCGGCGGCATGCGGCGGCATCAGCAATTGCCGATCGTATTCAAACCATAATTACGAAAAGTTAACACTTCATCCTTTGAGGATCTAAGAATCAATAGGCGGAAGTACAACGTCTATGATCCGTGTGTGCGACCAGCTATGACCAGAGACATAACCTCTATCCAAACGCTGATTCACTTAACGAGCATTAGAGTAAAATTTCAACCGATGACCTTTATACTGAACCAAGACTGCGTCTGACAGCTGCACCCTCTGATTTGACACTATTCATCGAATACAATGTTTTCACCATGCCAGCAGGGGTTCGAAGGTTCTCTGTGGTATCCCTCTGGCTTCTCAGGAGTATGGCTCACATTTTGGCTTCCCAATCACAGCCCTTTTTAAAAAGTCTTTAGCAGGAGTTCGAGGGTTCTCTGTGGGTCCAGATGGTATCCCCTCCTGGCTTCTCAGGAGTATGCTTTTTTTAAAAAGCCTTTACTGCTTTCATATGTATCCCCCACAGTGGAGGTTGAGTAGCATAACTCCTATCCCTAAAGTGGCATGCTCTAGAGTAGAATCTTATTACCGTCCGACAGTGGTGTCGTCCCAAAAAATGAAGTGGGGGAACGCCTGGAAATTGAAGTAGCAACTGTAGCAAAAAGTGCAACCTGGCAAGAATTTTGCATAGTGTGAGCGCTGCTATTTTTGAAACTGTTGAATGTAAAAAATAACAAAAAAATTAATAAATGTAATTATGTAAATTTATACATAGGAATTTGTTATTTGTATTACAAATAACAAATTACAAATTTTGTAACATATTGTATTCAAGTATTCAAACAGTTTCCATACCATACAGACGCTGAGACGCCATTTACATAGAATATTTAGTATAAAGTATAAAGCCAACACATCTATAAATATATCTGCGAAACTGCGAAAGGCTCCAGTAAGTAAGCAGTTGAAACTGTGAGTCTTGAAGTCTTCTTTGTTCATTTATTTCAGCAGAAATGCTGCAAAATAGTGAGGGATCTCGTTCCCTCCCTGGAAAAAAGTGCGGGAACGGCGTTCCCCCGCGTTCCCGCCCCACTACACCACTGCCGTCCGATCTCTGTCACCTCTAACCTCTGTAGAATGCCAGAAAAAATTGTGACCCGAATATATATGTATCCGGTAATCACAAACCCAGACAGTAACTGTAAGTTTGACGATCAGTATGCCTTTAGGCTTACGGGCTCAACGACTGCTGCTTTGATGGCCATATCTAGCCACATTCTTGATACCCTAGGTAATGAACCCTATGTTAGCTTGGTCTCTTTGAATTTTTCTAAAGCATTTGACTCGGTCAAACATTCACATCTGGCTGAGCAGCTTGCCTCCTTCCCTAGCCCTGACCACATCTTTAATTGGATCTTGAAACTCCTCCACAATCGAAGTCACTGCACCAACTTCCGGGGAGAAATATCTTCCTATGTTCAAATCAATGCAAGCATCATTCAGGGATCTGGTTTGGGCCCCACTGATTTTGTAGTCAATATCTGTGGTTTAAATTCAATTAACAAATACCACCGCGCATTTAAATATGCCGATGACTGTTACCTTGCAGTCCCCCGCATCTAGCATCATTACCTCTTAGATGGAACTTGAGCACATCACTACAAGGGCACGCTGCTGTGACCTAAATCTTAACATGAATAAGTCCAATGAAATAATATTCACGCACCATCGGGAAGCCATCAGGGAGCCTCCACCTCCAAATTTAAATGGTATCGCCAGGGTTCACAACTTAATATTTTGGGTTTCGACCTTAATGAAAAATTTGGATTCTCGAGTCATATCAAACAACTGACCATTAAGGGAAGACAGTCCTTCTATGCACTTCGCGTTTTGAGAGCGCATGGGCTCTCGGGGATTGTATGTTTGACGTGCCACTACAGCTGGTATTGTCTTTCTTGTACAGTGTTGTGCGTTTGCTAGCGCTTCTCAGTAAACAATATACTATAGTCACGTAATTAAAACGTTATAGGCCGTCAGAACAGACTAAGGTAAACGCTTTCATTCATTTTTTTATTCGAACCATCCAGAGAAAGAAACAGTTATACAATAATACATAGCGAAAGAGTATGTTCTTGGTTACACTGGAGACCCCGAAGCGGTCGCAGAACCCGCTAGATAGGCACCCTTAGTAGTATATCACAGAGAAAGGGATGGCCCAAATTGTTCGTAGGCAAAATGTCAAAAGTAAACAAAACACATTAATTTTATTATTATTATTATTATTCGTTTATTATCGACTCACATTGACAAACCGCAATATGTTACAAATACATTAGTGATGCTAAGTAATAGTAATGTAATGTTGGAGGATTTAGGAGAGGCTGGAGACTTAACAAGTAGGCCTATTGAAAATGTTACAGTTTACCATTAACACGATCAAAGACATTACATCATGCACACATATGGTAGACAAAAAATCAACAGTAAAAGACACATCTTAACTATTAACTTAACTAAACACACTACACCACGCATGAAAACAATGATTGTTCACCTGATCATGACTAGCTTGCTAGAAATGACTATGGTGCTGACATATTATGGGGTTCGATAATTCCGTCAATTAGGAAAGAACGGAACTTTCGTTTCAATAACTGGATGTATATATCTGGTTCCATAACCGACAGCCACAGAATTTACACGCTCCAGAGTAGACTAACACCGCTAACAAGCCGTTGAGATGACCTGTGTGACGTCATAATGCAAACTGAACACATAGTAATAATTATTATATGTGGAATGCAATAACTGCTTTATGCTAAGCAAATCTCACCGCCAGGACATGACGTCATCTGTCTTATTGTTCAGTGAATACACGAGTTTCATTTCTATAAACGGTCAGAAAAAGTATGAAACCTTCGCCAAAAAATACGTAAGTCAAAGCTCAATTTTATGATTCTTATGGTTAGCTGTTTGCAAGCGTTCATTAGCGTTCATTCTCCGTTTTCTTATTGCTACGGAAATATTATTGTCATGTTTTAACGTCTTGGTTCCAACAAGGTGCTTTGTTTTCTTGAGATTAAAATCCAACAGACTAGAGAAGCGAAGAAGTGGTTGTAGCACGCTACGATACAATGCAATGAAATAAAATATAAGTAGCTAAATTGGTGTTTGATTAACATCATCATTCTGGCGAAATGAAGCGACAGTCTAAGTTCGCCACGAAAAAAAGTCAATTTAAGATCAATCACATAACACATGGCGCAATGTGTTAACTTGACTGTATCCAGGCAGAAGGCGGCATACGTCTGTGCAAAACTGTATTGTATTGCATCGTATTGTAAGTGTTGCTCACGTCCTGCTGCTGATGTCATCGTCAATTCGAAACTTGGAAACCGTGATAAAAACAATCAATCAATCAATCAATTTCGTTTATTCAATGCAAGCTGACATGTGCGCAACTTGTTACAATAACAAAATGTCATCAAAAATGAGCCCGGCTACGGGATTTATATACTAATTATTATACGAATGTGCTATGACAGAAGGGTTGTATCTATCGTCTGAGGAAATAGGCCCCTACCTTGACTATCTATATGTGGCAAACAACATGCAAAATATTAAGTGAGGGAAGTCACTAGCAGTCGATGACTTAGCGACTGGTTTCGGCTTGAGGGTTTAGCGGCGCCGGAGACTAATTTCTAGTGGTGCCCAGGCATATTATGTGGGCCTCGCATGGCCTATTTCTGGTGGTGTTGGGCAGGGCTGTAGTCGAGGGTATGTGCGGGGTAGGCTTATACAGCGTGTATTCACCTCTAGCCTCCTGAGACCCCGCGTGCATTTAAATGCACATTGGGTTCATAGGCAGTATAAAGGTTAAACGTTTTAGGTAGTCTCTGAGACCCAGAGGCTATTTAAATGCACACAATTTCTCAACACACTGCAATAGTGAGGAAGTGAAACAGACTATCGGAAATATTAGAAAACATGGCGGCGATGAGCGTGACTTTACATTACTGTTAAGGGTGACTGATTAAGGTGCTACAGACCCAGTGTTCATTATAATGCACATTAAAAAAAAATTCAAATTCTTCATCATAAAAATATTACAAAATTTACATGTGTTTTAGATGTGTCTTAATGTTATATAAACCCGCCGCAATTGTTTCAAGAGCTTTCATTCTAGAAAGTAGTGACTTTACATTACTGTTAAGGGTGACTGATGAAGGTGCTACAGACCCAGTGTGCATTATAATGCACATTAAAAAAAAATTCAAATTCTTCATCATAAAAATATTACAAAATTTACATGTGTTTTAGATGTGTCTTAATGTTATATAATCAGTAAAATATCTCGGAAAACTTGTGTAGATATTGCATGGATCTCAGGAGGCTAGAGGCCGTATAGGCCTACTCACCTCACAAATATTTTTACTCACCTCTAATCAGTTTCGTAAAAAATAACCTTTTGCGTGTACTCACCTTTAGCCCTACATAGTTTTGGAAAAATAACCGTTAGCGTGTACTCACATCTAATTAGTTTCGGAAAACTAACTGGCATCGTATAGGCCTACTCACCTCTAATTTTTCCACTGCAGCTCTGGTGCTGGCACTCACGGCAGTGACGGACTTGCAAAATCGGCGCCTGTAGCTAGTGTAATGAAAACATCAGAGGCGCGTTTACAGAAAACGGGGCCAGAGGCGCAAGCATTTTACGGGGCCCTAGGCTCAAACACTTTACGGGGCCCTTCTTAACTTGTGAAGAAAACAATTATAAATTGCACTAATACTAGCCTATGGCATACTTTTATGGGAATGCTAAACTGTAAAAAATAGAAAAGTTAATATTTAAAATAATTAAAAATAAAAGAATGCTTTTTTACAATTGAAAATTTTTTTCATTCGTTTGGGGCCCTCCTAGATTTTGGGGCCCTATGCGCGCGCCTAGTTATAAGTGTGCCTACGTGTATACGCGCCTCTGGAAAACATAAGAGAATTTCGATCCCGTGTGGAACAAAAAGGTGCAAACCGGTAATGCCTTAATGTAGGCTATATTTGCACACGGGACAAAAGACATATCATGAAAAATGCAACCCCTCACTTTCGTTTAAAATATGTCAACCTCCGCTTTTCATGTCCGATGGCGATCGTTCTCCAAACCCCACCATTGCGTCGCCTGAGAATTATCTTGTCGTATCTCCACTTTTTTCGAAAAGTAGTTAAGGGTTGATTTGTAGCAGAATTTTTTTGATCTTTCTTCAGTTTCAATGGCTAGGAGATACGATAGGTCGTTTTAAAGATCTTCAACAAAATATACTGTCGTATGTCCTGTTTTCAGAAACATTTTATCGTATCTCCATACAGCATTCATAGTGTAGCACTCTCTGTTGTTGTAGGGCCTATGTCCACAGAAAGCTCGTCGCTGATTGGACGCGCAGGAGATACAACAGTATAAACCTGTGCGCTTAGCTGGACTATAGTGTCGCATATCCAGACAATTAAAAGTTTTTCTTTAAAAAATCCGGACTATATAAATGAATATTTTAAAGAAAACACTCTGTAATAATTGGTCGTTGCTTAATTTAATAATTTCATGTCTTTGTTTTCAGAAAGATGGTTTGTAATATTTGTAAATCCAGTTTATACAAAATTTTCTCAAATTTCAGAAAAACAACTATAATATTATTGTTAATTTTTTAAATGCAATATCTTTATGTAATGTTGATGTTTTAATATGACGTCTGGTTGTGAACTGTAATTTGACAGTGCCCTACTTATTGCATTGAATTTCTCATTTTTCCGCAAAATGCGGCCCAAACTTCTACCTCGTTTATCTCGGAATTTTGGAAAATGGAGATACGTCAAGATAATTCTCAGGCGACGATTGGTAGACGCCACTGCCTATGACAATAATCAGTTTTAACGTAGGCCTACTACTATGCTATGTGTGGAGACAACGAAGTCAGTGAAATACCGGTACTCGTTAAATTAGTTGATAGCCTATTAAATCATTAGTTTCCAAAGGAGTAGTGTTTTTTTATACCTAGCTGTGAGGTGTTTCATGACCAAATTTGACACCTCTTACACACTAAAAACTCCGTGTTTGCGATCAGCGACATTCTGCAAGATAAGGTTTCAAATTTACCGTTAACAAATTAATTATAGGCCTAATTAATCGTTCGACATTCAAATAGTTTTACAACACTATCAACTAATTTTTAAGTAGAATGTTTCAGAGCGGCATGTAAATGAGTTTTCGATCTTTGCCTTTTTAAAGCTGTTCCGAATTAGTGATAGATACTTCATTTTATTGTTTTTTTTAATTTTTTTTTTATCAAGGCCCGATAGCGCATTGGATATCATCTGGCGTAGAGTGCGAGAGGTACAGAGATCGAGTCCCATAGGCGGACATGCTTTGTAGGCTGCAATTTGTGCCGTGTATTGCAGGCTGTCTGTTCTGTTAGTAGTTAAGATTTATCGCATAACATGTACTTGTACAGCGCAGTGCGTTTGCAGGCGCTTAATTAAAGAATAAATATTATTATTATTATTATTATTATTATTATTATTATATGTTATTTAGGTAAACGGGGGAAAATACTGCACTTTATGTGCGAGATTTTCATTGCAAAGTTCTAAATCGTACAGTATAATTTTACTGAATCAGTTATGTATAGGGTTGCCAGATACAAGGGCAGCCAAAGGAGGACACAGAAAGCCGGAAAGGAGGACAAGGGAGGACGTATTGAATGTTTCCCTCCGGAGTCAATGGGTCTCCTCAAGAACCAGAAAATCGGAAATAAAATTAGCACTTTGACCAAAGATACATTGTAAAGTAACTCAGATTAAGGACTAGAAACGTCTGGAAAATAGAGCTGCAATAAAATATAAATAAGTAAGTAGATTAGCTTGGGGAACTTAGGGACAACATGCACGTGTAAAGTCGTTAAAAACGTTCACAAAATATTAGCCAATAGCCCAACACAACAAGCATGCAAAAAGCCGGACATTTTCCAGGTTTTTGGCTTTGCCTGCCGGACAGAGGACGTGAGGCCAAAAAGGAGGACATGTCCGCCAAAAAGGAGGACATGTCCTCTTTTTGCCGGACGTCTGGCAACCCTAGTTATGTAACTATCTGATATCTGGTTTTCGCATTTTACATTATGTAGACTTGTTTAAAAGGTATTATGTGCGCGCATTTAAGTACAACAGGTGATTGAGATAGTTGAATGCTGCCTAAAATTCTTATTCGAAACACTTGTTGCACTCCTTATTGTAAATTGATATCATTTTAAATAGGTGACTCTATGGAGTGGAATCTGTTCATTGTGCAATGCTGTTTCTATCTCAACGACGTCTTGTTTGTTGTGATTACAATGATTGTTTTATGTTATTACAGTTGCTTAAACAAATTGATAAATAAAATTTAATGACAAATGTACAAGGAAATTTACCCTTTTAGGATTGTACTGAGTGAAGATAATATCTCGTGAACTTTATACTACACAAGCCAACCACTTTGGAAAGTTTGTGAATAATGGCAATACACAGTAATATGCAAGAGGGTCAGTGTTTTTAAAGCTATATCTTTGTAGAAAATCTTACCTGAGACATAACTTCATTAATCTTTGCAATCATTAATGATGTTGGAAGGCACATCTTCCAAGGATTCATTTGTAAATGCCTCTTAAAATGCAAAGCATGAAAAGATGCAGAGTTTCTCGCTATGTCAGAAATCATTTGCACTGGATATGAAGGAAAACATGAAAACCTGCTCCATTGAAAAGACATTCGAATGTGAGCTGTGTAGTAAAATGTTTAAGAACACCTATAGCCTAAAGAGGCACACGATATACCACACTCAAGAAAAGACACACATTTGCCTGATCTGTCACAAAGCATTCTTATGCCCTTCTGCTCTGAAAACACACCGTCGAACTCATACTGGAGAGAAACCATTTGAATGCTATGTTTGTCATAAAAGATTTTCCATGTCTACCATGGAAAGAACCCATACTAGAGAGAAACAATACCAATGTCAGTTATGCCAGAAATCATTCTCACAACCTTCTCATTTGCAGGTTCACAATAGAGCCCATACTGGAGAGAAACCTTTTCAGTGCGAGGTATGTAAAAATTCATTTTCTCGATCTTCCAATCTACAAAACCATGTTAGAGTCCATTCTGGAGAGAGGCCTTACCAATGCCAGATGTGCAAGAAACGTTTTATCCAATCTTCCACTCTAACACACCATATTAGAATTCATACTGGAAAGAAACCGTACAAATGTGAGTTGTGTGAATTTCTAGCTAATCGTAAGGATCTTCTAAAGTGTCACATGATCACACATACTGGAGATAAACCTTACATTTGCCACATATGTCAAAAAGCCTTCCCACACTCTTCAGCTCTGAGAAGACATGAAATAGTCCACTCTGGAAATAAACCTTTTCTATGTCTGGTGTGTCAGAACACTTTCTCCAGATCTAGTTTATTGCAAAGCCACATTAGAATCCACACTGGAGAGAAACCATACAAATGTCAGATCTGCACACAGACATTTCCCCAATCTTCCTGGTTGAAATATCATGTTAGAATCCACACTGGAGAGAAACTATACAAATGTCAGATCTGCACACACACATTTTCCCATTCTTCCCAGCTGAGACGTCATGTTAGAATCCATACTGGAGAGAAGCCTTACCAATGCCACGTTTGTCAAAAAAGGTTTTCAGATTCTTCCAGTCTACGATTACATGTAAGAATTCATACTGGAGAAAAACGCTACCAATGCCAGTTATGCCAAAAAGCATTCCTGCTAAATTCTACTCTGGTGCTTCACAAGAGAACACATACTGGTGAGAAACAATTTCTCTGTCAAGTATGCCAGAAAATGTTTCCCTATTCTTCTGGTCTAAAAAGTCATGTTAGAATCCATACTGGAGAGAAGCCTTACAAATGTTACATATGTCAAAAAAAGTTTGTCACATCTTCGAATTTGAAAAGTCACACGAGAATTCATACCGGTGAGAAACCATACCAATGCCAGTATTGTGATTTGAAAACTGGTAATAGCAGTAACTTAAAGAGCCACATGAGAACACATACTGGAGAGAAACCATACCTTTGCCAGGTATGCCAGAAAACCTTCTCGGATTCTTCAGGTCTGAGAAATCATGAAAGAACCCACTCTGGAGATAAACCTTACCTTTGCCAGGTATGTCAGAAAACATTTGCACGTGCTTCAGGTCTGAGAAATCATGAAAGAACCCACTCTGGAGATAAGCCATACCTATGCCAGGTATGCCAGAAAACATTTGCACGTGCTTCAGGTCTTGGAAGGCATGAAAAAAGCACTCTTGATGTCCGGCATACCTTTGTCATACCTATGTCAGACCTATGGTTACCTTTGACATACCTATGTCAGAAAACATTTTAACGCACTTTGGGTCTGAGAAGTGAGTGAAAGACCCACTTTTACAACAACTCTTTTCTGTTTAATTTTTGTAATAAAACATTTCCCCCGTCTTCCAAACTACAAACTATGTTAAAATCCATACTGGAGAAACACTATTCCAGTGCTAGTTATGCCAGCAAGCATTCTCACGCGATACTGATCTTCAAGTTCACCTAAGAATCCATACTGTAGAGAAACCCTAGTTGTTTTCATAATGGAGCAAATTATTTTCAAAATCTAATGATCTGAAAACTCACATGAGACTTCATACTGGACAGAAACCATACCGATGTCAGATTTCAGAGAATTTTTTTCAAATTTGATAACCTAAAATATCATGTTAGAATCCAAGCTGTAGAGAAACGGTGTCTGTGTTAGTTATGCCTGAAAATATTCTCTCACTTTACTTCTGTAAAGACTCGGCGCAGAAGCCATACTGGAGAAAAGCCTTACCAATACAGGTTTGGCGAAGAGTTTGTCCGATCTTCTTGTCAATGTGGTTGCGCAAGAATTTATATGGCCGAGAAAACCATGGATGCCATTTTTATGATCCACAAATCAGAGACCTCTGCCAAGTAATCTAAACAGGCATATGAGAACTCTTACTGGATATAAACTTTAATCATTGTCAAGTATGTCAGAAAGCATTCCCTTGCTTTTCAGATCTAAAAAGTCATTAAAGATTCCATAGTTGTCTGCAAAATGGTTTACGAACTCATACTAGATGAAACAGTGACATTAAGAGACATACTGGAGAGAAACCACATCTCTGCCAGGCATGTAAGAAACTTTCATATGGACTTGAAGTCTGAAAAGGCATGATAGTACCTATACTGTTGAGAAACTATTTCTGTGTCAGATTTGTAGAACATTCTTTCATGATTTTGTAAACTGAAATTCATATCAGAATTCGTATTGGAGTATGCTGCAAAATCATATTGGAATCAAACGTCAAACAAATACTTTAAATACTTTAAAGCAATAAAAAGCAGGCCATTCTACCTTGTGAATTCACTAGAGGAACCATACTCTACAGAACAATTGCAATCAGTCTTGCTAGAAACAAATGCAGTCTAATCTGTGCATATGGAAACTCCATTAAACCCAGAGGAAAGTCACTTGATGAAGAAGTTTGTATCAGTTGAGGGCACAAAATCGTTTATGGTGATTCCTATTGTTTCTGAGTAGGGCCTATGTGATGACACTTTCTATAATAAAGAATTTGTAAAGTTCTGTTGTAGCATACATATACTCCTCCCAGTGTTTAACACAGCATAAGAATTATTTCAAGGCTTTGAAATTTCAAAGAGAATATCAGTTTCTCTCGTAGAGAGAAACTGATATTCAACAAATATTTGAATTGACAAGCAAGTTGAAATAGTCTAAAGAAAAGGAAATAAGAAGTCACAAGAAATTAATGGAAACTTGGAATGGAACATTTTTTGGTGTGAAAACAATTGATGTTGCTTTTCTTGTGTATACTATAGATTTTCTTTTTTTGTTGCACGTTAAGCATTTTAGTAGCTCTTGCAAAATCAAAAACTTGAACAGCTTAACATTTTTACTTTCTAATTTCAGTTGATTTAGTTAAATTCACTTGTTACATGTTGATATGATGAAAGTGATTGCTGATGATGAAAGTGATTTAGTGTTTTTCGTGATTTATATAAATATGGAAGAACTCGGGAGTATTCCAGGTCATAGATGATTAGGCGTGGCTACATTCCTCCATGGATCGGCTGAGGCTGGTACTCGATTCTATACAGACGGGAAATGAACTTCCAATCTATATGATGGGAATTTCTTGTCCCGTATTTATTAACAGTTAATCTCGCGAATGACGAATTGCTGTCCAAAGCCAGAGAGGCTATGAAATTAAAGCAGATGCAGGAAAAATGAGCAATTGATCTTATTCCACAAATCTTGCGTTTGTCAACACATTAATTCTGTAAGTTGGTTGAAGTAAGCCATATTTTAGCGAAAGCTGTTGGACTTGTAGAAACGTACAAAGCATCAGACGATAGTTGCCAGAGCCGTTTTATCCACTAGGCACAGTAGGCACTGTGCCTAGGGTCTACGAAACTTTCAGGGGCCTACGAAAGTCTGAAAATGAGATAATGAATGATCGACTTGGAAAATAGAACCAAAAAAATTGCAAATAACAGCAAATTCAAAACCAATAACTTTTATGCTGAAACAGTTTAAGTTGATTATGCTAATGTGAATAGGCCTACGTTTAGCTTTAATGCAGAATTGGCAGTTGAGTTGGCGTTCACGAATGCAAGAGTGCCTAGGGCCTACGACAACCTTAAAACGGCCCTGATAGTTGCTTTAAGTTTGTGGGTCACGGAGGTCGATTGGTTAGAGCGCTTGGCCTGTAGCGAGGAGAGTACGGGTTCAAGGGTCACGGAGGTCGATTGGTTAGAGCGCTTGGCCTCTAGCGAGGAGAGTAGGGGTTCAAGGGTCACGGAGGTCGATTGGTTAGAGCGCTTGGCCTGTAGCGAGGAGAGTACGGGTTCAAGGGTCAAGGAGGTCGATTGGTTAGAGCGCTTGGCCTGTAGCGAGGAGAGTAGGGGTTCAAGGGTCACGGAGGTCGATTGGTTAGAGCGCTTGGCCTGTAGCGAGGAGAGTAGGGGTTCAAGGGTCACGGAGGTCGATTGGTTAGAGCGCTTGGCCTGTAGCTAGGAGAGTACGGGTTCAAGGGTCACGGAGGTCGATTGGTTAGAGCGCTTGGCCTTTAGCGAGGAGAGTACGGGTTCAAGGGTCACGGAGGTCGATTGATTAGAGCGCTTGGCCTGTAGCGAGGAGAGTAGGGGTTCAAGGGTCACGGAGGTCGATTGGTTAGAGCGCTTGGCCTGTAGCGAGGAGAGTAGGGGTTCAAGGGTCACGGAGGTCGATTGGTTAGAGCGCTTGGCCTGTAGCGAGGAGACTACGGGTTCAAGGGTCACGTAGGTCGATTGGTTAGAGCGCTTGGCCTGTAGCGAGGAGAGTAGGGGTTCAAGGGTCACGGAGGTCGATTGGTTAGAGCGCTTGGCCTCTAGCGAGGAGAGTAGGGGTTCAAGGGTCACGGAGGTCGATTGGTTAGAGCGCTTGGCCTGTAGCTAGGAGAGTACGGGTTCAAGGGTCACGGAGGTCGATTGGTTAGAGCGCTTGGCCTGTAGCGAGGAGAGTACGGGTTCAAGGGTCACGGAGGTCGATTGGTGAGAGCGCTTGGCCTGTAGCGAGGAGAGTAGGGGTTCAAGGGTCACGGAGGTCGATTGGTTAGAGCGCTTGGCCTGTAGCTAGGAGAGTACGGGTTCAAGGGTCACGGAGGTCGATTGGTTAGAGCGCTTGGCCTTTAGCGAGGAGAGTACGGGTTCAAGGGTCACGGAGGTCGATTGGTTAGAGCGCTTGGCCTGTAGCGAGGAGAGTAGGGGTTCAAGGGTCACGGAGGTCGATTGGTTAGAGCGCTTGGCCTGTAGCGAGGAGAGTAGGGGTTCAAGGGTCACGGAGGTCGATTGGTTAGAGCGCTTGGCCTGTAGCGAGGAGAGTAGGGGTTCAAGGGTCACGGAGGTCGATTGGTTAGAGCGCTTGGCCTGTAGCGAGGAGAGTACGGGTTCAAGGGTCACGGAGGTCGATTGGTTAGAGCGCTTGGCCTCTAGCGAGGAGAGTAGGGGTTCAAGGGTCACGGAGGTCGATTGGTTAGAGCGCTTGGCCTGTAGCGAGGAGAGTACGGGTTCAAGGGTCACGGAGGTCGATTGGTTAGAGCGCTTGGCCTGTAGCGAGGAGAGTAGGGGTTCAAGGGTCACGGAGGTCGATTGGTTAGAGCGCTTGGCCTGTAGCGAGGAGAGTACGGGTTCAAGGGTCACGGAGGTCGATTGGTTAGAGCGCTTGGCCTCTAGCGAGGAGAGTAGGGGTTCAAGGGTCACGGAGGTCGATTGGTTAGAGCGCTTGGCCTGTAGCGAGGAGAGTACGGGTTCAAGGGTCACGGAGGTCGATTGGTTAGAGCGCTTGGCCTCTAGCGAGGAGAGTAGGGGTTCAAGGGTCACGGAGGTCGATTGGTTAGAGCGCTTGGCCTGTAGCTAGGAGAGTACGGGTTCAAGGGTCACGGAGGTCGATTGGTTAGAGCGCTTGGCCTGTAGCGAGGAGAGTACGGGTTCAAGGGTCACGGAGGTCGATTGGTTAGAGCGCTTGGCCTGTAGCGAGGAGAGTACGGGTTCAAGGGTCACGGAGGTCGATTGGTTAGAGCGCTTGGCCTGTAGCGAGGAGAGTACGGGTTCAAGGGTCACGGAGGTCGATTGGTTAGAGCGCTTGGCCTGTAGCTAGGAGAGTACGGGTTCAAGGGTCACGGAGGTCGATTGGTTAGAGCGCTTGGCCTGTAGCGAGGTGAGTACGGGTTCAAGGGTCACGGAGGTCGATTGGTTAGAGCGCTTGGCCTCTAGCGAGGAGAGTAGGGGTTCAAGGGTCACGGAGGTCGATTGGTTAGAGCGCTTGGCCTGTAGCGAGGAGAGTAGGGGTTCAAGGGTCACGGAGGTCGATTGGTTAGAGCGCTTGGCCTGTAGCGAGGAGAGTACGGGTTCAAGGGTCACGGAGGTCGATTGGTTAGAGCGCTTGGCCTCTAGCGAGGAGAGTAGGGGTTCAAGGGTCACGGAGGTCGATTGGTTAGAGCGCTTGGCCTGTAGCGAGGAGACTACGGGTTCAAGGGTCACGGAGGTCGATTGGTTAGAGCGCTTGGCCTGTAGCGAGGAGAGTAGGGGTTCAAGGGTCACGGAGGTCGATTGGTTAGAGCGCTTGGCCTGTAGCGAGGAGAGTACGGGTTCAAGGGTCACGGAGGTCGATTGGTTAGAGCGCTTGGCCTCTAGCGAGGAGAGTAGGGGTTCAAGGGTCACGGAGGTCGATTGGTTAGAGCGCTTGGCCTGTAGCGAGGAGACTACGGGTTCAAGGGTCACGGAGGTCGATTGGTTAGAGCGCTTGGCCTGTAGCGAGGAGAGTACGGGTTCAAGGGTCACGGAGGTCGATTGGTTAGAGCGCTTGGCCTGTAGCGAGGAGACTACGGGTTCAAGGGTCACGGAGGTCGATTGGTTAGAGCGCTTGGCCTGTAGCGAGGAGAGTACGGGTTCAAGGGTCAAGGAGGTCGATTGGTTAGAGCGCTTGGCCTGTAGCGAGGAGAGTACGGGTTCAAACCTCCACTCACGGTCACTGCGTAAGTCATTCACTCACAGTTGCTCTGTCATATGATCGTCTGCACTTCTGAACTTAAATTGAGTTGTGTTGTATTGCATTAAAATGAAAGGCAAAGTTAAAATCCACGGCAAAAAGGAGTTGGGATCCAGCAAGTGAAGCATTTAGGCCCATACAGAAAATGCTTCATTGGTGTAAAATTAAAATACTCTTTTGAACAAGTAGGTTTTACTCTTTAAAATACTTATGCGCTAATGGAGCCATTTGACGGTACTTGTCGGTTTCACGACCCCCAAACACACCGAAAGAAAACACCACAACATGAAGTTAACTTTATATTTCACGTTATTAAACTAAGAGCGGGATGAACGATTAAAATGTTAATTAAACTGGAAGCGGGATGAACGATTAAAATGTTAATTAAACTGGAAGCGGGATGAACGATTAAAATGTAAATTTAAACTAGATACGGGATGACGATTAAAATGTAGGCCTATATTAAACTAGATACGGGATGACGATTAAAATGTAAATTAAAATGGAAGCGAAACGAACGATTAAAATGTAAATTAAACTGGAAGCGGGATGAATGATTAAAATGTTAATTAAACTAGGAGCGGGATGAACGATTAAAATTTGGGGGTCGTGAAACCGACAAGTACCCATTTGACTAGCGAAAAAGCATGGAAAATGACACGACTGTCTATAACCAATTCAAGCAATTCACAAAGTTTATATCCTACGAAGTATTGCAAATTGCATTTTAACGCTATGTAACTTACCGTTGCGTCACTCACTGAGGTGAGTTTTGGACGTTTAGTGCTGTATTCGTGCTGGAATACAACAACAATAGGAATATATGCAATCAACTCCACATGAAATTATTAGCTTCCATCATTGTACATGTTAGTATTATGAAGCTATAATATGTCATGATGGTTATCTCGCGTGCTTTCTGATTATGCAAAATCTGTTCTGGGGTGTTTCTCATTAGAAAAGCTGATTGATTCATTTTGAAAAACCAAGCAATTGAAAAGCGTATTATTAAAACCTGTGACATTAACTCACAATCTGTGCCGTCATTCGTTTGTTCGTCATTTTCACTGGATTCAGTTGATGTTCGTTTCTTTGAAATGGCGTAAGAGATGCACTAGGATATGCAGAAGAATAAGCGTCGCCGCTTGCTACAATATCATTCGATTAGATAGGTACAAGATTCTATGTAAAACGTTTTGAGCGATTTATATGAATTAAAATAATTAAAGTTATTTTCAAATATACGAACGAGCATTTAAATGAACGAAACCTTCATTGAAGCCTTCATTGAATAATGACGTTCTGAAACTATGTATTGTGACGTCACAGAAGGACGCGATGTATTATACTTAGTATTTTGTAAACACGCCACTGAATAATTATCACTGCTGCTTTCCCCTCACTTCACCTTCACTGTTGTTCGTGACCACAGTATAGCCTCTGTCCGCGCCCACGTGACTTTGCCCTGCCTCCAGGGGACGATACTAATTTTATTTCTAGGGTTCTCTATGATGCCTTAGAGTAGAATCCAGTTTCTCTATAACTCAGTTTTATTTACAGACATGATTCAATTTGCAAGCGACTCTTGATTCTATTATTCTAAACTTGTATTTTGTACCATGTTGCGGTGTGACAACGCGTGGAGTTAATAAACGACTAATAATAACCTCAGATCAAGAGCTCGCCATATCAATCACCATAGCCGTGATTGCTTCTACCAACTGCGCAAACTGCGTACAACCAAGTGGTGGGCCCTCTAAGCTGGAATAGCCTTCCCTTATCGCTCCGCTTACTTCCCAGAACTTTTCTTCCACGTTTTTTCTCGCCTTAAGAGTCTAAGACCGCTCTATTCAGCCGTGCTGGAGTGGGGAGCACCTCTGAGTAGTTCTCCTTGAAGAGGCGCTATATAAATGTTCGCTATAAATGAATGAATATCTTAACTAAACACACGTTATGGCAGCCATGCAAGGCGTCCGCCCGAGGGGGGTTGCGGGAATCGAACCGCGTACTGCTGCTCTCCTGCTGCTCTCCTGGCCATGAGTGTTACCACTACTCTATATCCCCTTCCCATGAGTGTTGTCTTCGTGCTGGAATACTACAACAATAGAAAAATATGCAATCAACTCCACGTGAAAATTATTAGCCTCGCTCATTGTATATGATAAAAAAACTGATTGATTCATTGAAAAACCAAGCAATTGAAAAGCGTGGTATTAAAACCTGTGACATTTACTCACAGTCTAAGTCTTCTGTCGTTTGAAGTCATTACTGGATTCACTTGGTGTTCGTTTCTTCGACATGGAGTAAGAGATGCACTATAGGATCTACAGAAGAACAAATTCGCCTTTTGCTACAATCGACATCAGCATCAATATTGCAAAAAAACACTGAGTGATTGTCGATAATAATATCATTGCTGACGAAACCGAACTAGAATAACATTTAATAATTATAATGCTATAACAAATGTAAATAAAATAATTTTCAAATATGCAATCGAACCATCAAAAGAGCGAAACCCTTATTGAATAATGACTTCTTTAAACTATGTATTGTGACGTAACAAAAGGGCGCGATGCATTATGCTTCGTATTCACTGATGATGGTAATGACTACGACCACGCCATCGCCTTTCAAACCGCCTACTATGAAATATGGTTACATAATAATAATAATAATAATAATAATAATAATAATAATAATAATAATAATAATAATAATAATAATAATAATAATAATAATAATAATAATAATAATAATAATTATAATAATAATAATAATAATAATAATAATAATAATAATAATAATAAACTCGTATATACACCTGACTTCCATAACGCCAGGAGTAGCAGCAGAAATGGCAGCCACCAGGAAGACCACAAAATATGCAGAAATCCCCACTACCCACAATTTTATTCCAGTGGTACTAGAAACCCTTGGTCCCATTAATGCTCAGGGCAGGGAGTTCTTATCAGAACTAGGTCGGCGTTTGACCGTTGTTTCGAGGATCCGCAGGAGACAGCACGCCTCTTTCAGCGTCTTTCAATTTGCACGCAACAATTTAATGCCGTTGCATTTCGAGGCACTTTTACACAACTGACAGGTGAAGATGACCGTTAACTCCAGAACAACCAAGCTCTTCGGATAGTTTCTAGGAGCCTGAGGGATTATTTGTACCTCGGGCGAAAAAATAATAATAATATTAATAATAATTATAATAATAATAATAATAATAATAATAACAATAATAATAATAATAATAATAATAATAATAACAATAATAATAATAATAATAATAATAATAATAATAATAATAATAATAATAATAATAATAATAATAATAATAACAATAAACCATGGGAGGATTTCAAAAAGACCAAGACCAAGACTTTGAACCTCGAGACCAAGACCAAGACTTTGAACCTCGAGACTAAGACGAAGACCAAGATTTTGAACCTCAAAACCAAGACCGTGACCAAGACCAAAAAAATCGCAATCAGGTCAAGACTTCTATTCCTTACTAAAAAATTGTCAAGGCGGAATATTCGCTATATTAATGAAAACATGAGTCTCTTATTTTATTCAAACGAATTAACTTTAAATGCAGAATGCAAAAAATTCCGAATTCGTATTTACAAAACTCCTTCATGCAAAATGTTAATCCAAATGCCATTTGTCTTTCATAAAAGCTAATTGGCTCAGAATTTTCTGACCAAGACGTGCCTTGTGGGGCCTCTTAAAACTCTTCCATGTGAAAAAATACGTTCTACAGGTGCTGAAGACGCTAGCGCGCACAGTAGCTTTACAAGCACTGGATGTAAATGTACAGATCGTCGTGTGTCTTATTATTTGTTTGACGCTAGAATAGTGTCTCTTGTGTCCAGCGTTTGTTGCTGTCTTTCTCTGTCTCTGTATTCCTCCTACTTTATGTCTTTCCCTCTTGGTTTTGAGGTTCAAAATCTTGGTCTTGCTCTTAGTCTCGAGGTTCAAAGTCTTGGTCTTGGTCTCGAGGTTCAAAGTCTTGGTCTTGGTCTTGGTCTCGAGGGTCAAAGTCTTGATCTTGGTCTTCAGGTTTAAGGTCTTGACAACAAGACTGATTTCGACTACATCGACATCGAACTTGTCGCCAATTTTCCATGACAGATACGTGCTCAACTGTACATTATTATTCGACTTGCTCATCTTCGCTGCCATTTTTTAAACATAATTTCCGAAATTGGTGATGTTACGGATGATGTCACTCGGCGTGAGGTGTCGGCCGTGTTGTTGTGGCCAATCATATTGCATGAAATTGGAGTGCTCAATCAGGAGTAATTAGGAGAGGTTACGGCACGCATTCACCGCTGTCGCAAGTAAGTAAATTAAAGTAATCTCAATTAGGTAAATAGAATTATGGTCTGGCTCCAGGTTCGTCTATCGTCTTGGAGTTTAACTCAAACTCAGCGAGCGACAACCGACTGTCACCGACGGTGAGAAGGCTTCGGCTAGGCGAGCGGTAAATCGCTCGCCGGTACCTCTGCTAAGCGAGCGACCAAGGAGAGCGATCGCCGCACGCCTTAAATCAGACACTCTGGCTACGATCATTATTGGCCGAGACATCAATCGAACTCATTATCTAATTATGAAGCCATGCTAACTCCTATAAACAATAGAAACCACAAACCAGGCGACAGTGGCAAAACAATTTTAAAGAGATAAGTCTAAAGTCAAACTTTAAACAGTGATAAATAAAGTCATTGATTAAAATGGATAATAAGAAAAGAGCTAGATGAGTCACAAATAAAGTAAGAGGGAGAGTACGAAATAAAGTAAGAGGGAAAGACATAAAGTAGGAGGAATACAGAGACCGAGAAAGACAGCAACAAACACTGGACACAAGAGACAATATTCTAGCGTCAGACAAATAACAGAGAGAAACGTTTGAAGTAGAACAAAGCGTACGATATTAACATAGAAGGAAAGTCACAAGGTAAGGAACAGCCCGTTACAAGAGACACAAAAACCAGGATCTAAGCAATGGACAAGACCGAAACAGAACAATTTAGTGCGTTGTTCCACTAGTCCCCGGCACCGCCGCCATCCGCCGCCGCCGCTAAGCCCTCAAGTTGAAACCAGTTGCTAAGCTATCGACTGCTAGCGATTTCGTTTACTTAATATTTTGCCTGTTGTTTAAATCGCGGTTTCCATGTTTCGATTTAACGAAGAGATCAGCAGCAGGACATCAGTAACCAGTGGCGTACCGAAGGGGGGGGCAGAGGGGGTGAGTCGCCCCGGGCGGCACTTTTGTAGGGGCGGCAAAATAGGGTTGAAGAAAAATAAAAGAGTGAATTTTTGATAAAAAATGAAAAAGTAGGATAGAAAGAAAGAAAGAAAAAGAAGAAAAGAAAGAAACCGTCACTTTTAGTCAAGTCGGCTTGGCATCTGTTGATTGTTAGGGGCGGCATCACTCTCGGAAGTCTACGTTAAACACTAAACAGAATTGCAGAAAGGGAAGCGGAATTGCATTTATCTAGAAAACTGTAAACGGAGTAACAGACTGCATACGGCGTAGTCTAGAGCATACTCTTGTTATGCCGCCTTTCATAGGACTAATCATATTAGGCCTATATATGCCTCTCAATCAATCAATCAATCAATCAATCAATCAATCAATCAATCAATCAATCAAGCATTTATATAACGCCCCTTATCGGAAGCTATTAAGAGGCGCTCCCAGCCCAACCACGGAGAAAGAGAACAGTCTTTAGAGCAGAGAGGAAAGCGGTGGACGAGCCTCGAGGAAGAGACCGCACCTCAGGAGGAAGCCCATTCCAAATTGTGTGTCCAACGACGAAGAAAGCGCGCTGCTGCATAGTATGCATAGTAGCGTTGCGTGCGAAAGGAACAGAGAGATCACCACGGATGGCAGAGCGAAGAGAGCGGTGACCAGGTGGAACAGAGGCACGAGACAGTGGCGGCGCGTGGATTTTTCAAAGGTGGTGCGAAGCATCAATGTGCCGCCCCCTCCCCCGTAAGGCGACAACCCTGTCTATGGAAATTTTGTCTGTGTTGTGTATGATAGTAGTTAGTAATAGCCTTAGCCTGCAATCGAGCACAGTAGCATAGAGAGTTTTTCAGAGAGTAGCCAAAAAGAGGTCCGAATCCGGTTTCCAAAAGGCCAAATCAAATTAGAGTAGGTCCCCAGAGAGTCTTGTTCCACGGGGCCAGATCAAGAGAAGAGGAAGAGCAGCTGTCAAGGCGAGTGTCGTTTATTGCGAGAAGAATTTGAAGGCGAAGGGTCAGATGTTTCAGGGTAGTACTTGAAAAGATGAGATTTCAGTTTTGAGTGGAAAGCGAAATGGCGATAGAGGACCATGAAGAGGAGAATGAAGGACGGGTCGTAATGATGATGGCGGAATTCAGAAGCTGCGGAATTCAGGGGGGATCAATCCATAGGCGTGGTGCTGTGTTGAATATGGCTCGGTTGGAGAACTTGAGATGAGTAGTGACTGGCGATCGAGAAAGACTGAGATAGGAGGAGAATCGGGTGGAGTGCGTTGTCTGAATGGTGAAGAGATAACTGAGGTACTTGGGCGGGGAATATTGTAGAAAGTTGTAGGTTAGTGTAATATAATGAAGTGGATTCGCTCAGGGATTTTTAACCAATGGAATGATTGGAGGATGGGAGTGATATGATGATGTTTGGGCGTTCTAGTGACAGCTCTGGCAAGTGAGATTTGGATAAGTTGCAGACGCTTGATTTGGGTGGATTCAAGACTGAGGAAGAGGGAACTGCAATATTCAAGCTTCGAAAGAACAATGAAGGTAGCAATGTTGGAGGCAGTTTTAAGGTCGAGCATGGGCCTGATGCATCAGAGGTCACGAATGTGCATGAAACAGGAGTGCGAGAGGTTGGAGATGTGGCTAGAGAAGGAGAGGTGTGCATCAAAAGTAATACCACATTATCAATATACTCAAGCGCAATCATTATTTCTAGAAACCAGAGGCGTAGCTAGGGATGCAGAGGGTACATGTGTCCCAGGACGCCAAGGGAAGGGGCGCCACAATGAGGGTTAAGATAAATAATTTTACTCTTAATTTTGATGAAGTTTGAACTAATTTATCCCAAATAAATTTATATGATTTAATTTTGGAGCCCCAAATATATCTAGTTATATCCATATTACTTACAAACCAGTTCTCAGGTATGATTTTGGCGCCCCATTCAGCAATATCTGTATTTTTCATATTTTATTTACATAAAATTAATATTGCAAATCTGTTATTTAGAAACTGTGAAATAGTAAAACAATGTGGGGGCGCCAAATTCATAGTTCGTCCTCGGGCTCAATATATCGTAGCTACGCTGCTGGTAGAAACTATAGGCTTAAAATGACTTAAATCAATTTAAAACTAAGAAATACATTGAAACTAGCATGAACAGTGAAGATTTACAGTTCACTGAATTAATATGGTGTTAAAGTTTCATTGAGATTTCTAGCAATGAATCACGTAATAACTCCAAATGAAACACTACGGTGACCACAGGAAGCACCGAAAAAATATTCCAGGTACTCAAAGTGCCGCCCCCCTCAAGTGGCCGCCCGGTGCGACCGCACCCCCTTGCACCCCCCACGCGCCGCCACTGGCACGAGAACAGAGCTCACGCAGATAGAAGGAGTCTATATATGTAAAGGTAGGCTATCCAAACGAATCAATGAGTTAGAAAAAAATTTAATCACGAACTATCAATATCACCACCACAGCCTTCCATCACTTAGTTTAGTACTCTTTTTAAATTAACTTAAAACTTGGTCTGGCTTTGACAGAAATTGACTGCATGATTAATTTTGTCATTTGAAATGACCACTTATCCTTTAAACAGAGTTTAGTAATAGTAGGCCTATTCCGTTATTTTCGAATCTCGGTTACACGCTATTAATTTTTTTCCTTTGCTGTTTTTTCAATAATGCTGCAGACTGCATCTTAATCGAAAATTAAGTGGCCAAGGGCGGCTTTTGGGCCATCGCCCCGGGCGGCATTTCGGTTCCCTATCGTTAGGTCGTATTTCATTTTCTCGTAATCATTTCGTCGCAATTTATACCGTCGTTATTCAATGCGTCGCAATATAATTCGTCGCATGCAGATTGTCGTTTTCAGTTCGTCGTTTTCAGTTCGTCGTTTTCAGTTCGTCGTTTTCAGTTCGTCGTTTTTATGTCGTCGTAAATTAATATGGTCGCAGTTTATTTCGTCTGGTATGCCTACAACATTAATGGCAAAAAGAAAAGAGGATCTGGCAGAACTGATAAGAAGGGTCAGGAGAGAAAGTGAAAAAGCTGGTTTATACTTCAACATAAAGAAGACAAAGGTCATGACAACAGCAGATTGGGATAGTTTTGAGATAGACGGAGAGGAAATAGAGGTGGTAGAAAGCTTCACATTCCTAGGATCACTGGTTGGAAAGGAGGGAAAGTGTGATCCAGAAATAAAACGAAGGATTGCTATAGGGAAAGCTGCAATGACCGGACTGGAAAAGATATGGAAAGACAAACATGTGAGCATAGAAACCAAAAAAAGGCTCGTGAGAGCACTAATCTTTCCTACGGTACTGTACGGTTGCGAGACGTGGACAATGACAAAGAACATGGAAAATAAGGTTAACGCTTGTGAAATGTGGATATGGAGGAAGATGCTGAGAATATCTTGGACTGAGAAAAGAACGAACGAATCAATACGAGAGGAGATTGGAGTTGAGAATGAAGAGTCGTTAAAACAAACTGCGACAAGAATGAAGCTAAGGTTCTTTGGACATGTTATGCGATCTGATGGTCTGGAGAAGGAAATGATGCTGGCGTGCGGTGAGGGGAGGAGAAGACTGGGTCGCCCAAGGAGGAGATGGATGGATGAGATACAAGATGTAACTGGCATGAATTTGGCGGAATTGAGAGACTTGTCATCGAATAGGAGACGGTGGAGTGTGTTCACCAGGACGATCGCTAGAGCTCCACGAGCTGACAGCACAAGGTGACAAGGTGTGGTATGCCTATATCTTAAATCCGACAACCAAAGTAAGTCAAGCAAATGAAATTTAATACCGGACATTTTAGCAAAATCAAGGTTCCGTAGCTAAGTAATAATTAATAAGATTCAAACGTAAACAGTTATACGATTAAAACGTAAAACCAAGTTACAAAGTACGCACGTCATTTCAGTCTGACTGTCTGAGCAGAAAGAGTGAAATTCAAAATGCAAGGCTGTGAGCGATGTTTTTCAGGTATTGCAAAATGTTGTCATGGTTGTATGAATCCACCACAGTTTTGATCCTGTTATCAACAGCTCTATATTTCTTCTTCTTTTGCATTAGAAGTTCTCATTTCACATCGCCAGTATGTCTTCCCGTTCACTTCTCTCTCCTTTGTTTACATATAACCCTCGTAGACTGCCTTGTGATTTCCTCTGCTACTCATAACAAGCGTTACCTTCGACATTGCGGCGATTACTAGGCCTGCCTATGGTTTATGGGGTTTATATAGGTCTACCTACGACCAATTGATTAACGAGTTATTGAAAACCAATTGATTAACGAGCTATTGAAAACAAACTCAAGCTGGGACTCATTACGACCAATTGATATACAACAGACCAAGTACGACCAATTGATATACAACAGACCAAGTAATTAACGACAAACTGATTGCGACTAGTTGGCCGCGACGAAATGGTCTGCGACGTTATGGATGGCGACCAATTAATTATCGACGAAATGATTTGCGACTATATGGCTGCGACGAAATGATCTGCGACGATATGGATGGTTACCGGCATTTCAGCTCCGTACGCCACTGTCAGTAACACTTACAATACAATATTCGTTTATTGAGGAAAACACGCTGACATGCCGCAACTTGGTACCTTATAAGAGAGTTTGCTCTATTAATAAGAGTAATTATGGAGAATACGGGGGGAATTTTTGGTAAAGTGAATTTATGCATTCTATTGTGAAGTTGGTGTTGATTATTACGAAGGGGAAATAAGCAAGGTGAGAATTGTGGGGAGCTTGAGGGTTCAACCCCTTAGTCTTTCTTAGGATCCCAGTTAAGTTTTCATTGCACATCCCAGAGGGTCGTTTCCAACCCCTCAGCTGTGCTGAGGGGTTGAACCCTCAAGCTCCCCACAATTCTTACCTTGCTTATTTCCCCTTCGTAATAATCAACACCATCTTCACAATAGAATGCATAAATTCACTTTACCAGCATTATTTGATTCTGAATCTATGACAAAGTGAAGAAATTTCCATGGTGTATCATGTAAGCTTTTTTTTTATTTGATTCGAGTTTGATTTCCAAAACGGCTAGCGTTGAAATCTTTTGCTTTCAAATTTCGTTGACATCAGTTTGCAAAATACGAATAAAATATTCAACTCCACGAGGATCAAAGTCTCACTCCCCAAGATTTTTGCTACAATTCTCACACCGGGAATAAGTGCCGGAGTAAATGATAATCGTTATCTGCTACTGCCTGAAAGAGGCACGCATCAGCAATTTCGGCCAACTGGTAAGCCATAAGATCTTGGTACTGCTGTAAATTTTCCTCGCTTCCTTCAATTTCTCAAGCGCTCAATTTCACGAATTCACATTAACATTACTTTTCACAGTCATCGGCCTGTCCTCTGTCAGCATGCCCACAAGGTGCGGAGGCGATATTCCCATAACGCCCGTAGTCAGTCGCTAATTAGCTACTGACTGACTTGATGAGTTAGCGACTGACTTAGCGACTCAGTCGACTAAGTCGCATGCTTATCGACTGACTAAGTCGCTTAGACTTATCGACTGACTTAGCTACTTCCTATCGACTTCTCAGGTAAGCAGTAATTTCTGTTGGACAAACTTGACTACCTAATAATTTAAGACATTTGCAACATACCTTACTGACTACATATGCCATCATTTCCGTGGGCATTAGATTATATGGGCTCTATACGACTTGAGGGCTTAGCGGCTGCGACGGATGGCGGCGGCGGCGGGGACTGCCTGTTAACCGAAGAACTTCCTATCGAAAAACATTTTGGAATTGAAGTTCGAGTCTACGCCACAATTTGGGAGTGGACTGTCAACTGCTATTTGTGTAATATAGAGAATGAAGGCAGAACAGAAGACATATCAAGAGCCACAAAGAGATGCTTGGACTGCAAAGAAAACTACTGCGACAGTTGTTCAGAGGTCCATCAAACGCAGAAACTGAGGAGAAATCATTGTGAAAATTGGAATCGAGGCCCAGGAAGAAACAAACCCAAAAAACTGCACCACACACATTAATAAACAATTAGACTACAACTGCACCGACTGCAAGAAAATCGAATGCATCTCGTGTTTTGGTGAAAGTCATAAGTTGCATGATTGTAAAGTGGCTGCCACAGTCGTTGAAAACTTTCGTAAAACGATTGAGAAGAAGTCAAAGAAGATATAGAACTGCGCCGACGAAATGTTGTCAATGAGGAACAATGTTATGAAGAGAAAGACAGATTTTCTGACGAGAATTTTCCAGAAGTAAAACGAAATTCAGCAAAGAAATCAGGAGCTTAGAGAGATGATAGTAGAGACACAAAATTACTCTTAGAAGAGATGTCTGTAATTAGAGTCCAGCAATAACTTTGTTGAAAAAATTGAAGGTAATTTTTAAATATTAATCGAAAATATCTCATCCTTATTAGCGATCGAGTAGAGAAGTTCAGCGGGTCGTATTACCAGGACTGAAGCTTAATCGTATGCTGATTGCTTATAATCCCGTAGCTTGTTTTCGGTGCTGTTGAACCTCTTCGGCCAAAGGGGAACTCTTTGTTTCGCGGGTTCGTTCGTCTACCAGGCAGATAAGATATATGAATGAAATTGGTAAGTTTGTCTTATAAATCAGTTTGTCTTATAGATCAGTGCTTTTTTCTGGGAAAAAGGTTCCGGAACGGAACGGAACAATAGGTTCCGGAACGGAGTACTTATAGGTGGGTTAAAATCCCGAGAACAACGGGATTGGGGGTTGGGTGGGGTCTCAATGAACACTGAACACAGTTCAAAACAATGAAATTAAATTAAAGCAACTACATTTTTTTTTTATTATTAAAATAATTAAATTATTTTTTAGTTCCTGAAAAAAGGTGCCGGAACGCTGTACCGGCGCGTTCCGGCTGAAAAAAGCACTGGAAAATATTATAAGAAATATTAGCCAGAATCTCTTGATGAAAATTCATTTTAATTTCGACTTAAAGTGTAAACATTAACTCCATCTCTTAGATATCCTCCGACGATCAGTTGTTTCTTTTCTTCGTCGTAACACAATCTATGTGGCCAGTTGATTCTCGTTTCTTCTTTTTCTTCTTTTGTTGGACAAAGAATTCGATTCCGTTCAAGATCGTAATCCAAGAGAATCACTCTACCATACCTTGGGTCAGCCACAAACACTCGATCCTCAGAATCGAGTGAGAGATAAGTAGCTCTGGTCAGTTCTTGTGTTTCATTCGACGGAATAAAGCGACGGATGACCATCTGTCCATCTCTGGTCAATTCACTTAGAACAACATTTCCCTCCCTATTTCTCTCACTTGACCCAATCTCAGACTGTTTCTCTTCCATCCACTCTTTCTCTTCCCTCTCTTCTCCCGTCTTCTTCTCCTCTTCCTCTTTCTCCACTTCCATCGAATTTATTCCACTTGAACCACTATATCTTACTTCTTCCTTCCACCTCTCCTCCACCTCCTCCTCGTAGTGAATGATAATGAAATTCCCAATGGATGTTTCTATTGCATGATAAGGGTTTTTAATGTGTCTTGGTAGCTGAATGGATCGAAGAAGTTTTGCGTTTCTTCCGTAGATTGTCAGAATGGGTAAGTAGTCACTGACTACCAACAACTGACCATCACTGGACACTGACAGAGTACGTGGTTGATAATCAGTGGTCAACCATTTGATGACTGTGTATTGGTCATCTGTTTCGCTTGTTATCTTCCAGACGCATTTCTCACCTGAGTCAGAGACGTAGAGAAAATTTTCCTTCTCACTGGATCCAATGTCCGAGGGATATTGAATCTCTTCTATTTCTATTTCCTTCTGAAGACGAAATGGATTTCGATCCTCAAAGACACGAATCATATTTGGAGCAGAAGAAGATAATGATTGACAGAGGACGTAGATTTCATTTCGCAGTTTAGTCACTCCAAACACAGTTTTATCGTCCTCTATATCGATTCTCTGAGTGAAGATGATGGAAATCGGACACACGACTAAAATACATCATTAATGCGCAAATAATTGACTGTTAATTATATATTTCTTTATTATTTATTGATATTTGTATTATAATTGACTGCTAAATAGGCCTGTTTAGTTTGATTTCAATGACTGATTGCTCTGTTTATGTAATAATTATTATTTTTATTTTCTTATATGATTAGAATTAAAGTCATTCAATGGCTCACAATTAAAATAAAACAAAATTTTTAATATATTAATAACTAACTATTGTTATTCATTCATTCATTATGTTTCTACTATTACTACATGCATAGTAAATAGAACTGAGTGTTGTTGGTTACTTAGGATCATCGAGTCTATTACTGTATGTGTCTTCATAGTTTTTTTTATTATTTATCAATAAATTTTAACTTCCTGCTCATTGTATCTTTCGTTTTATGAGTTTGTCTGCTGCTGGTTTTACTGCTTCCATATCTCGCTACTGGAAAACCAATGAAGCTCATCGATAAAGTGTTAATATCATCCTCTTTCTAATTGCTCATTAGCTACACCTTAAAATCATACTTTCTGTTTGACTACCATTCCCTATCATAAATGTCTGAATATCTCACATTTTGTCTTTTTATTACATAATTACAATCTCACTGCAAGCCTTTTGCTGGCTCTGTCTCTTGCACTTGAACCATTTGTATATTTGTCTTCCAATCCCACCATATGGTTTATGCAGTCTTGATTTCACTCAAAGTAGACTACATAAGAACAATTTAAGTAGCTTATGATAACATAGCGCATTCTAAAACCTTTGTTATTTGATAAAGTTTCTCTCCCAAGAATAAATATTTTCCACCCTCTCTTTCATATATTTTCAGTTTATTCTCATAAATTAACAGCCTTCTATTGTCCGTTTCAACATCTTACTGACTTTGTTTTATTTATTTGTTAACCAGCGCTGTCTTGGATATTTAATTAATCCAAGACATATAATGTTGATTATATGTTATATTATTTCTTTATGATGAGTGCATTCATTAGAACTAGCCAACGGTTTTCTTGAATTGATTGCTGTCGATGTTGATCACCGTTGAATTAGATGGTTGAATATTTTCAAAGAATACATCTCTCAACTGATTCGATTCGTACAACTTCTGAATATGGTGAAGGGATGCTTCTAAATGACACCAGATCCAAACGACCAAAGTCTGTCTGTCCAGTTGAGAGTTCAGGATTTCGATGCCATCCTTCCTCAGTTGACTGATGATTTTATCAGTTTGATGTGACCTTGGTTTGGTTCTGTTTCGAAGATCTCCAATTTTTTGATGAAGTAGCTGTGTTTCCGTTAACGTTGTACATTTTTCACCACAAGTTTGCACTTCGATTTTTATTAATCCTAAAGAAAAAAACATTTCTAAAATTTCAAACTACTTACTCAAACGTAGTTTTAGCTAACTGCAGTTAAATTTTAAACATGCTTTAGGTTGTAGATTGATGCCACAGAATTAAAATACCCGAACGAATATAATATAGTCATATCACTTGTAATGATCTCCCAAACCACACAATGATTCCCAGCTACACAACATGCTATAAGATGTTATAGTGTAGAGAAGAATCTATTCAGATTATATAATGTAGGATAATAGAGCTACATAAATGTAACTTAATTAAAATGCCAGCAGCTAAGCCAGCATTGTAGGGATTAATTAATATTAGATAGAGGGGTTCATCATATCTACGCAAAGGACAGCAGACGATGTGGACTCACCTCATTGGTCAGTACGAACAGCTGATCAAAACCGTTATGGCGAAGCAGCTGACGACTCGGTAACCAAGCAACCGTGGTGACGTGGCGTGGAGATGCGGCAGTTCGATTTTTGATTTCAACTGAACAAGACGTTCTAGAAATCTTGAGTGGATCGACTCGGTGGATGTTGGACTAAGTCGATGAGAGGGCATCGTTAGTCAATATGATCGGTTTTGCGAAACGATCGATGCAGTTGAGTTTATAAGTCGAGACGTTGGACAGCGAGGATCGAATAATTCGAGTGAAACGCTCTCGTAACAAACCGTTGCGAAGCGTGACTTTCCATCATAGGAAGTCGACATTTGCGAAGCGATCTTGTCAACGGACTTAAGGAGTTATTCCGCGAGTGAAGTGTACGTTACTCTGGAGTAGTAAAGCACACACTCGGGTTGTAACGACGGTCTCTTTGGGAGAGACATCAAGCTACGAGAAGTCACGAGAACGGTGGACAGTCGAGCTTCGACGAGGGAGAAACAAGGCGATTTGCGAACGGATCTGCGAACTCATCAGATGAATAAACGGATGAAAGACAGCGCTTCCACAAGGAACAAACTGTGAGAACATTCCGTGCTCAAGGGTCTTACTGGGAGGTAGCAATAGGCAATAAAATCTAGATAGCAAAGATGCTGGCTAGGTAGGGAATAAGGCAAAGTAGACATAGGATAACTAGACATTGAACTGTTACATGCTTTAACTGATACACATTATATTCATATTCATTTAAATGCATACACAGGTGTTCTCTGTTCATTTCCCTAGTCAAATAGATAGGCCTATGCATTTACTTGTCCAGTAAAGACAAGATGAAACAGAACTAAAGTAGTCGTGGGTGTAGAACATAACACTAAGCACTCTTAGTATAGGGTGGCGCTACATAAATGGGGGCTCGCTCTCGGGATTGAATTGTATAATCAATTAAAGACATTGATTAAATCGATCTGGGATCATATCTTAGACACAAGAGGTGTATTTAGATAGGATTGAATAAGTAAACAGAGATATTTACTTACGAGCTAGGTATAGCATATTTTGTCGTCTGCGGTATTCATTAATACGCATGACGTAATTGAATTTTGAATTGTGACCAATCATACGTTGTCGAAGGTGAGGTCAGGTCAACGGTTGCAAATCGCAAAAGCTAACTATTGGTAAGAGTTAGGTCAGGTCAAGGTTGTTCAGTGTTTAAGTTATAAACAAGGTGAACTAGCTTTGAAATCGGAAATTTGTCTCGAGCCTTATATCAAAGAAAATTGATATAGCGCAATGGCGGGTGAGATTCAGAAGTGGATTAAGGTGGCGCAGGACCTTGGATACGCAGAAGATGCTGTTAGAGAATATGTCAAGGACAGGCAGAATGAGATTAGGGAAGATAAAAGACGTGAGGCTGAAGAAAAGCTACGTCTAGCTGAAATGGAAAATCAAAAGGAAGATAAAAGGCGTCAGGCTGAGGAGAGGCTGCGTCTAGCTGAAATGGAAAGTCAAAAGGAAGAGAAAAGACGTGAGGCCGAAGAGAGACGGATCTCCGAAGAAATGAATTTGAAGAGGATGGAAATGGAAAATCTGAAGGAGATAAAACTTAAAGAGCTAGAGCTTCAGATGACACGTGAGACAAGACGAGAAGATGGAGATAGGATAAGACTTGATGGAGATGGAGAGTATTCTGGACAAGCAAATAATGCCAAACATGTTAAGATGCCCATCTTCAGAGAAGAAAAAGATTGTTTAGATGCCTATCTCCTCAGATTCGAGAGGACCTGTACAGCATACAGAGTTCCGAATGAGTTATGGGTTCTGACACTAGTAAAGTCGCTTCAAGGAAAAGCGCTCGAAGTGTACGAAAGAATGAGTATAGAAGAATCTCAAGACTATGAAAAGTTAAAGGAGAGACTACTCATAAGGTTCAAATTGTCAGAATCGGGATACAGAAATTTGTTTAAACAAAGCCCTAGAGAAAAAGACGAAACTCCGGAACAATATGTAGGAAGACTTAAGCGTTACTTAAGACAGTGGCATCAAATGTCAGGCTTTAGTGAAGACAAAGAAGGTCTAGAACAACTCATATTGAGAGACCAATTCTTCATTATGTGTGACAATGATATGAGACGCTTTCTAAAGGAGAAAGGGAAACTAAATCTTGAGGAAATGTTGCAACAGGCCCAAAACCTCATAGAAGCGAGAGAATCGGATGAAAGGAAATGGATTCATACTCAGAAGAATAGAGACAAAGAATCCAAAACGCAACCGAGGGACAATAAGCAGAAGAGTTTTGAGAATACAAGCAGTCCTCATAACAAATTTAGAGAACAGAGGGAGTTCAGAGATAAAAATCAATTCAAGAGTAATTGGAAGTTCTCCGACAACAAGAAATATGGAGTAGAAACAGAAACCCAGAAGACGGGATGTTTCCGCTGTGGATCAAAATTTCACAGAATAGCCCAGTGTAGTGAGAAAGATAAGACAGGGAGAGAACATAGAGTAGCAACAATGCAATGTGACGAGGAATCAAGTGAAAATGGAGATAAACAAGAGGCAGTAATTTCATACTGTTCTGCATACGTTGAACAAGAAGGAAAGTGTATAATAGAAGAACACAAGTATCAGGGACCAGTTGTAATTAATGGATGTGAAACGAAAGGAGTCTTTGACACTGGTTCGAATTGTGTTGCTGTAAGAGAGAGTCTGATCAAAAAAGATGAATACATAGGTCGAAATATGATATGTACTTTCATGAATGGTACTAAACATGAGTATCCGATGGCAAAAGTCGCAATACAGAGCGAATACCTCACAGGCGTGGTAGAAGCCGCTGTGATCAAAGACCTAGAAGAAGAAGCTATCATTGGATCAAGAGTAGAAACTATTGAAGAGTCTAAATTGAATTTGTGTTATTGTGAGGCTGAAGTAGTAAAGTGGAAGAAAGAGGCAGAGAGAGATACTGAAGAGTTCACTAGCAAGGTCAGAGTAAATGAAATAGATACTAAATGCCTTTATGATACAGGAGCAAATTGTGTCGCTGTGCAAAAGAGATTAGTGAAACCAGAACAATACACAGATAAATTTATGGTGTGCAGATTTGCTAATGGCAAGAAAGAAAAATACCCCATGGCAAGAATTAAAATTGAAGGAAATGACTTCAAAGGTGTGACAGATGCTGTAGTGATAGAATCCTTAGTGATAGGATTGATCACGGGTCCATGTTTGTACGAGAAGAGTATAAACAGGGTCCAACCGAAAGGAAAACATGATAAAGAGAAAACGGATAAATCATGTAAACCTAAAATTAATAGAGCCAAAGCAGAGAAAGAGAAAGAAAGGAATGTAAAGGGTTGTGACGCTGAAGGGATGAGATGCAATAAGGCTAAATCATCCATAGAAATCCAGAACACAACTGGACATGATTGTGAGATTATCACAGAAACAAGAATAAATGACGGAGTGGAACGAAACGGCAAAACAGAAGTGGTATTAGCAGGATGTATGACACGAGCACAGGATGAGATAAAAGGGAGACGTGTCGAACGACCACTGAGAATGCCAGAAGTAACAGGTTTAGATCCCAAACCAGAGGAGATAATGGAACCTATAGAACCCAGGTCTAGCAGAAGAAACCATTTAGTGGAGAACAGAAATAATGAAGAGAATAAGAAAATTGGATATAGGAAAGGAAGAAATTGGCAGGAGTCCAAGTTATATTACATGAAGACATCCGAGAGAGCGGATGTAACGGAAAAGAAGAATTACGGAAATGACGGGAGATTTCATAGGTCTGATCAACAGGCGATGCAGACAAATTATAGATACGGAGATAATACGTGGAATTGGCGAAGGCCAAGATGTAAGTCAAGCTGGAAGACACGTGAGGACTATGAGAAGAAAGATTACAGTAATGATAATAGAAAGCAATACAGACCATGGAAGGATTGGAAGGCCAACAGATGGAGAAATTCTGGGAGAAACCTAGAAAGATCCTGGAGAAGAAGTGGAGAAGAGGAGTCTGTAAAGTGCAAAGGTGAAGATAGCTATTCGAGAAGTGATAGCGATGAGTCGGTCGATGGTAAATGGTTGAGTTGGAGAGAGAGGGGAAAGTATGACAGGAGGAAAGGAAATCCCAGGTATCATATGACATGGAGATGTCGAAATGATTAGAGAACAGTTGAAAGATAAGCCCAGTGCGAGGTATTTAAGTAATTTCGTGAGGCAATTTAACGAGGAAAATTCTGTAATTAAGGGTTATAGATATATACAATGATTTTATATTTTGAGTTAAGGAAATGATCACTAGGAGTGATCTTTGAATTAAGTTAGTCAAGAGCTACAGAAGGGCAGCTGTAGGAAATTTAGAGAAAATAAGTAGATGAGAAGTTAGTGGAACTTGGTGTTGAGATAAACAGACATGAAGTTCAGGAGTTATTTAAAAAATAAGTAGTTGTAGAGGTAAGATGTAGTTAAGGTTAAGATGCAAGGAGAGAATCCTTGTGGTAAGTGGTCAAGTGAAACCTAACTTTGGTAGTGAGGAAAATTTAAGGAAGTTAAACAAGTAAGAAGTTTTCTGGGAGCAGTCAACTATTACAGGAAATTCATACCAAACTGTGCGATGATAATGAAACCACTCACAGAATTAACCAAGAAAAATGCCAAAGTAATTGTTGAATGGACTAATGAATTGGAGAGTGCATTCACAGAACTCAAGAAAGTGTTATCAGAAGCACCAATATTAAAACTACCAGACCTACATAGAGAATTTGTAGTTAGAACAGATGCATCGAATGCAGCTTTGGGAGGTGTGTTGATGCAAGAATACGATGGAGTGATGCATCCGGTGTCATATGTAAGCAGAAAGTTGAGCGACGCAGAAAAACGATATTCTGTAGAGGAACGAGAATGTTTAGGAATGATATTCGGGTTGAAGAAATTTAACAGGTATCTTTATGAAAATGTTTCCATTGCAAATTCAAACAGATCATTGTAGTTTACAATACTTGAAGACCGGTAATGTGAAGAATGATCGTGTGATGAGATGGAATCTGTTATTACAAAACTACAAGTTTAGGATAAGATACATTAAAGGTAGTGATAATGTAGTGGCAGATTACTTAAGTAGAGGATTAGAATAAGCCAATTAGAATAGTCATAAGTAAGATAGTAACGTAAGTTATGAGATGATAGGATAGTTTATCATTTCATGTATGATTAGTTAAGAGATTAAAATGTGTGTTGCTTCAAAGTATAAGTTAATAGATTATTAAGTCAAGTTAATATATATATTTCACTAGTTAAAGTTAGACCAATTGGAACAGTAAATGGTTTTACTAGATAACTGTATATGTTAAGATAAGTTGTGTAGATAAGAATATTGTGTAGTTAGGTAAGGAGTCATAGTATTTTAAGAAAAATTGTATTATTTCTTTGATTGTGGGGGGTGATGTAATGATCTCCCAAACCACACAATGATTCCCAGCTACACAACATGCTATAAGATGTTATAGTGTAGAGAAGAATCTATTCAGATTATATAATGTAGGATAATAGAGCTACATAAATGTAACTTAATTAAAATGCCAGCAGCTAAGCCAGCATTGTAGGGATTAATTAATATTAGATAGAGGGGTTCATCATATCTACGCAAAGGACAGCAGACGATGTGGACTCACCTCATTGGTCAGTACGAACAGCTGATCAAAACCGTTATGGCGAAGCAGCTGACGACTCGGTAACCAAGCAACCGTGGTGACGTGGCGTGGAGATGCGGCAGTTCGATTTTTGATTTCAACTGAACAAGACGTTCTAGAAATCTTGAGTGGATCGACTCGGTGGATGTTGGACTAAGTCGATGAGAGGGCATCGTTAGTCAATATGATCGGTTTTGCGAAACGATCGATGCAGTTGAGTTTATAAGTCGAGACGTTGGACAGCGAGGATCGAATAATTCGAGTGAAACGCTCTCGTAACAAACCGTTGCGAAGCGTGACTTTCCATCATAGGAAGTCGACATTTGCGAAGCGATCTTGTCAACGGACTTAAGGAGTTATTCCGCGAGTGAAGTGTACGTTACTCTGGAGTAGTAAAGCACACACTCGGGTTGTAACGACGGTCTCTTTGGGAGAGACATCAAGCTACGAGAAGTCACGAGAACGGTGGACAGTCGAGCTTCGACGAGGGAGAAACAAGGCGATTTGCGAACGGATCTGCGAACTCATCAGATGAATAAACGGATGAAAGACAGCGCTTCCACAAGGAACAAACTGTGAGAACATTCCGTGCTTAAGGGTCTTACTGGGAGGTAGCAATAGGCAATAAAATCTAGATAGCAAAGATGCTGGCTAGGTAGGGAATAAGGCAAAGTAGACATAGGATAACTAGACATTGAACTGTTACATGCTTTAACTGATACACATTATATTCATATTCATTTAAATGCATACACAGGTGTTCTCTGTTCATTTCCCTAGTCAAATAGATAGGCCTATGCATTTACTTGTCCAGTAAAGACAAGATGAAACAGAACTAAAGTAGTCGTGGGTGTAGAACATAACACTAAGCACTCTTAGTATAGGGTGGCGCTACATCACTCACAATAGCTGTCACACCTCACTGGAACAAACTCCCACCAGTACTACGAATAATATGAGATCCATCCTGCGAATTCACCAAAACCGCACCTCTTGTTTTCTCTCCACAGGTTTTCCATCCGAAAGTGAAGACACTTCTTTCACAAATCCTATCCCGAATCCTCCTCTTCCCCTTATCTTCCTCGCCGTTTCAACGCTAAACACCACCCACCTCAGCCATCTGACTGTCTTCCTGATTGACCCCTTTGGATCTTGACCTGGAACCAATTTCACCTCTTCCCGCCAATCGATTATGATTTGACTGAGAGGCTGTGAATGAGCTGGATCCCGCGTCTTCGCTTTTAAGGCGATGTAGAAATCTCGAGATTACGATTTAGATTAGATAAACCAATATGGAGTTTTGTCAAATTTAAAAGCGAAATGGATATTTTCATGAAGAACATTTTCATGAATTCGCGTATAAAAGCAAACACCCGGAAAGATCATTTTCCACAGTGGGTGAAAAGAGGCCTACGTATTGATAAAGATTCGGGATCAGCATAACCAAAGGCAGTAAATTAAATAACGTGCATTGTGTTTGTAAAAATGCACAAACCTCAAACGTTTTATGGATGTTTGGATAAGCAGCTGGCAGTTTAAAGATGGTGATAATTCTCATCTGACAGAATAGATTGTGAGTGAAAAGCACAAGTCAGCAATAGGACCAGTTTCAAGTTTAACATATTTAGCTGATACTGAAATTATTTAAAGGCGTAGGTATGCATCAAAATTCAATTTCTAAGGCGACACCTCGAATTTAGCTTTAACCCTCCCCTAGGGCTTTTCATGGGAAACTACTTTCTTCATCTTTCCCATAACCAAGTGTCAGGATGGTTTTTATTACAAATTATGTTAATTTTAAGCCTTTAGATAAAGTTTGTACTTTAAACCTCCTCCGGTTTCTATGATCCTGGCCACTATCTTCTGGTTGGTTTGTCGAAGACATTTGACGAAATTTGAAAACTTTCTCTCGTCGAAGTAACTCACGACGCACAAAAGCTCTGCGTTCTTATCTCGGTTTGAACTTTGTCGTTGAATGAAGTGACTTTGTTCTTCCGTAATGCAGTTGATAGACAACAGTGAATCTAATAATTCGTCATTTGGTTGAATATTTTCTATGAGATAATTTGCGTTGTTTCCAATGATTGCATATCTTTTCTTGATTTTTCCATAGAAATCTAAACAGACAAAAAGTATCACTACTTTTTAATAGCATGAGAGCTTTGTTACATCACAACATATCATAACCAACAACACTTTTTGTCCGAAGTAAATAGAAACTCTGCTGACTTTGGATTAGAAAGAAGAGATGAAATTGATCTTTGTAAATAGAACCATCTGCTGACTTTGGATTAGAAAGAAGAGATGAAATTGATCTTTGTAAATAGAAACATCTGCTGACTTTGGATTAGAAAGAAGAGATGAAATTGATCTTTGTAAATAAAAACATCTGCTGACTTTGTATTAGAAAGAAGAGATGAAATTGATCTTTGTAAATAGAAACATCTGCTGACTTTGGATTAGAAAGAAGAGATGAAATTGATCTTTGTAAATAGAAACATCTGCTGACTTTGTATTAGAAAGAAGAGATGAAATTGATCTTTGTAAATAGAAACATCTGCTGACTTTGGATTAGAAAGAAGAGATGAAGTAGATCTTTGTAAATAAAAACATCTGCTGACTTTGTATTAGAAAGAAGAGATGAAATTGATCTTTGTAAATAAAAACATTTGCTGACTTTGGATTAGAAAGAAGAGATGAAATTGATCTTTGTAAATAGAAACATCTGCTGACTTTGTATTAGAAAGAAGGGATGAAATTGATCTTTGTAAATAGAAACATCTGCTGACTTTGGATTAGAAAGAAGAGATGAAATTGATCTTTGTAAATAGAAACATCTGCTGACTTTGTATTAGAAAGAAGAGATGAAATTGATCTTTGTAAATAGAAACATCTGCTGACTTTGTATTAGAAAGAAGAGATGAAATTGATCTTTGTAAATAGAAACATCTGCTGACTTTGGATTAGAAAGAAGAGATGAAATAGATCTTTGTAAATAAAAACATCTGCTGACTTTGTATTAGAAAGAAGAGATGAAATTGATCTTTGTAAATAAAAACATCTGCTGACTTTGTATTAGAAAGAAGAGATGAAATAGATCTTTGTAAATAAAAACATCTGCTGACTTTGTATTAGAAAGAAGAGATGAAATTGATCTTTGTAAATAGAAACATCTGCTGACTTTGGATTAGAAAGAAGAGATGAAATAGATCTTTGTAAATAAAAACATCTGCTGACTTTGTATTAGAAAGAAGAGATGAAATTGATCTTTGTAAATAAAAACATCTGCTGACTTTGTATTAGAAAGAAGAGATGAAATTGATCTTTGTAAATAGAAACATCTGCTGACTTTGGATTAGAAAGAAGAGATGAAATAGATCTTTGTAAATAAAAACATCTGCTGACTTTGTATTAGAAAGAAGAGATGAAATTGATCTTTGTAAATAGAAACATCTGCTGACTTTGGATTAGAAAGAAGAGATGAAAATGATCTTTGTAAATAGAAACATCTGCTGACTTTGTATTAGAAAGAAGAGATGAAATTGATCTTTGTAAATAGAAACATCTGCTGACTTTGGATTAGAAAGAAGAGATGAAATTGATCTTTGTAAATAGAAACATCTGCTGACTTTGTATTAGAAAGAAGAGATGAAATTGATCTTTGTAAATAGAAACATCTGCTGACTTTGGATTAGAAAGAAGAGATGAAATTGATCTTTGTAAATAGAAACATCTGCTGACTTTGGATCACAAAGAAGAGATGCAATTGATCTTTGTAAATAGAAACATCTGCTGACTTTGGATTAGAAAGAAGAGATGAAATTGATCTTTGTAAATAGAAACATCTGCTGACTTTGTATTAGAAAGAAGAGATGAAATAGATCTTTGTAAATAAAAACATCTGCTGACTTTGTATTAGAAAGAAGAGATGAAATTGATCTTTGTAAATAGAAACATCTGCTGACTTTGTATTAGAAAGAAGAGATGAAATTGATCTTTGTAAATAGAAACATTTGCTGACTTTGGATTAGAAAGAAGAGATGAAATTGATCTTTGTAAATAGAAACATCTGCTGACTTTGTATTAGAAAGAAGAGATGAAATTGATCTTTGTAAATAGAAACATCTGCTGACTTTGGATTAGAAAGAAGAGATGAAATTGATCTTTGTAAATAGAAACATCTGCTGACTTTGTATTAGAAAGAAGAGATGAAATTGATCTTTGTAAATAGAAACATCTGCTGACTTTGGATTAGAAAGAAGAGATGAAATAGATCTTTGTAAATAAAAACATCTGCTGACTTTGTATTAGAAAGAAGAGATGAAATTGATCTTTGTAAATAGAAACATTTGCTGACTTTGGATTAGAAAGAAGAGATGAAATTGATCTTTGTAAATAGAAACATCTGCTGACTTTGGATTAGAAAGAAGAGAAGAAATTGATCGTTGTAAACAGAAACATCTGCTGACTTTAGATTAGAAAGAAGAGATGAAATTGATCTTTGTAAATAGAAACATCTGCTGACTTTGGATTAGAAAGAAGAGATGAAATTGATCTTTGTTAATAGAAACATCTGCTGACTTTGTATTAGAAAGAAGAGATGAAATAGATCTTTGTAAATAAAAACATCTGCTGACTTTGGATTAGAAAGAAGAGATGAAATTGATCTTTGTAAATAAAAACATTTGCTGACTTTGGATTAGAAAGAAGACATGAAATTGATCTTTGTAAATAGAAACATCTGCTGACTTTGGATTAGAAAGAAGAGATGAAATTGATCTTTGTAAATTGAAACATCTGCTGACTTTGGATTAGAAAGAAGAGATGAAACTGATCTTTGTAAATAAAAACATTTGCTGACTTTGGATTAGAAAGAAGACATGAAATTGATCTTTGTAAATAGAAACATCTACTGACTTTGGATTAGAAAGAAGACATGAAATTGATCTTTGTAAATAGAAACATCTGCTGACTTTGGATTAGAAAGAAGAGATGAAATTGATCTTTGTAAATAAAAACATCTGCTGACTTTGGATTAGAAAGAAGAGATGAATTGATCTTTGTAAATAAAAACATCTGCTGACTTTGGATTAGCAAGAAGAGATGAATTGATCTTTGTAAATAAAAACATCTGCTGACTTTGGATTAGAAAGAAGAGATGAAATTGATCTTTGTAAATAGAAACATCTGCTGACTTTGGATTAGAAAGAAGAGATGAAATTGATCTTTGTAAATAGAAACATCTGCTGACTTTGGATTAGAAAGAAGAGATGAAATTGATCTTTGTAAATAGAAACATCTGCTGACTTTGGATTAGAAAGAAGAGATGAAATTGATCTTTGTAAATAGAAACATCTGCTGACTTTGGATTAGAAAGAAGAGATGAAATTGATCTTTGTAAATAGAAACTTCTGATGACTTTGAATTAGAAAGAAGAGATGAAATTGATCTTTGTAAATATTAACATCTGCTGACTTTGGATTAGAAAGAAGAGATGAATTGATCTTTGTAAATAAAAACATCTGCTGACTTTGGATTAGAAAGAAGAGATGAAATTGATCTTTGTAAATAGAAACATCTGCTGACTTTGGATTAGAAAGAAGAGATGAATTGATCTTAGTAAATAAAAACATCTGCTGACTTTGGATTAGAAAGAAGAGATGAAATTGATCTTTGTAAATAGAAACATCTGCTGACTTTGGATTAGAAAGAAGCGATGAAATTGATCTTTGTAAATAGAAACATCTGCTGACTTTGGATTAGAAAGAAGAGATGAAATTGATCTTTATCTGCGCCACTGACGTAGTAGGCCTACATTGGGCATTCAAATCAGTGGTTGTTGGCAAGTGAAACGGATAGGCAAAACGGAAAGTTCTGACACTATTACTGGGCATCAGTCTGTTTTAAATCTGGAATAACAACCCCTCCCAGCAATCTCTTGTAGGCTAGAAGCAGAAGACTGAACATCTTTAAATCTCCCGAAGACATACATTTTCATTCCAACCACAAATCATACGCTCTGCATGCAAGGAAACCAGAAAGAAGAGGCAGATGATCTTCTATGACCGACAGGATGGATAGATATTCTATGACCGACAGGACGGATCTGAGGAGGACTTCTTGAAGAGGTGAGACTTAAGTTAACAGTGAAACCCTTAGCTATGCAGCTGCATAGTTCAGCGCTCGTGAATAAGCTGGTGCTCTGCGCTAGCTTTACAGAAGCGCTTTAGACGCTTGGAGATTACGATTGCGTTGACGACTATTCAGCAGTCCACGCCTGCTACACTGACGAAAGGCAACAGTTTATAATTTTTGTTACCTGAGCAAAAAACCAATGAAGTTTAGAGAATAGACATACCTTTGAAAGGTTTTGTCACCTAAAAATATCGCTGCGTTTGCCAGGAACAGTCTCCCACTTCCGTCTTCTGTGTTGGCAATTAACTCTGAGACAGACTTTAAACTGAATTCTTTTTTGAATTGGCAGCATTTGGTGTACTTATCAGCCTCATATTTATGGGTCTCTATAAAGTCATCGTGTACCGCGGATATCATCCCTCATCGTCGTTGGTCATCGTCGAAGCAACTAGGTCCAGGAACTCTGAAGATTGTGTCAATAGCTAAATCATTCGGAATGGCATTTCTTGTGTATGAAGACACGCCAATGGTTAATCTTCTAGTCATATGAGCATTACTGAGGAATGGTTTGTTTCAATGACTTAATTACTGAACGCGTATGCTACTGAAGACGGTGTTTTTGTGAGGTACTTAAAATGCGCTCTATCAAGGGTCAATACTTTGGCAAAGCGTAATTAAGTAATTAAAACAAAGCATTCCTCAGTAACCGAAGATAATCAATGACGATGGGGGATGATATCATATCAGATTATTTTATCATAGAAATAGCTTGTGGTCTATAGGTGGAGAGTATTTCTTAGAAGCCAACTCACCTTTCAGGTAACGCCAGATTGCATTCTTGAACCGTTGTCTGGCAATTCTTCGATTGAAGCAAACGTCTACTGATATGAGACATCTGATAACTTCTTCGTCCCTTTGTTTTGTTGGTGAATTCAATATCCAATGCAGATAGGACTTTTGTAAGATAATGTCCACCATTTCCAGTGGAAGATCGTACAGCTGAAATGCAAGAAGATGCAGCAATCGCTTTAAACATGCAAGACATTCCAGTTCGCCTGCCGAAAGTTTACCATTCCACTCCACTGGAAAAGCATTAATTTTGTAATACGTGGAGTGAAAAGGAAGGTACAAGTTAAAGGCAGAGAGATGACAGCTATAGTGATTAATTAAATTACTTTTTCCAGCAATTTGGAAAGGAAGTTGAGAGTTAAGATTAAGCGATAAATTTGATAGATCACCAGGAAAGGTGGATGGCGTTTGAAGAAGAGGATGGACTATTGCATATTCAAAACTGTCGATGAAGTGACTTTCAACAGCAGATATTTTGTCAATGGATTATTATGATAATTGTGTCAGAGATATGGGAATTTTCTTTCGGATGGACAGTAGTGAAATGGTTCAAGGCACATTGCTTATAGCAGAGGATGAAAAACTAAGCCTACGATACTCAGTCAAAGTAGTTAGTTGCACCAAGCAAGAGTCAGTGGGGGATTATAATAGGCATGAACGAGAGACGCTGCCCTGGCTTTCATTTGAGGAAGGATTAAGTTCAAGATCCTTCTCGCTGGAAGAGCATCTACATTGGACGCAGTTCCAAAATAGGCCTACATCAGAAGGCTCTGCGTTCCTGTCTCTAATCAGCCTAGTCAACGCTCTCATACGATGACGCGGGCTATTGTGCATTCTCGTGCATTCGACCATCCTTCTCAAACAGTCTTCGTTTAAAATTATTTCTACGGTGCCATTATCAGAATGTACAAACCATCAGTCGACGGGCGATTCAAGTGCTTATGCCAAAGAGTTTGTGATGTTAAACTTGTTGCTAATTATTTACATAAAATTACCGTTGTTCTAGACGGAGATTCATTCTGTTCAATTGGTTCATTCAGTAGTCTTTGCTGTTTTTCTGTTAAATAAAAATATTGAAGAAATATTAAATCATTTCATCATAAAACATATTTTACATATCTCGTTTTCCAAACATTGAGTTTACTACATCATTCACTAAGGTAGACCATTTTTTTCAAAATAAGAAATCGTTTGATTTCATATGTCAACGGATATACAACAAGGTGATCATAAAATGATGCTTAAATTGCTTAATTCGGCTAAGCATACAGCCACCGAACCTGATAGTGCCTACCTCTGAAACTAATTGGTCATGAACTCCTATGTTCCCTCCCAATGGAGAGAAAGTCCTTAAATCCCCCACCCGTTCCCATGCGGCAATTTTCGAATACTTGAAAAACTTATAGTTCTTCGATTCCTTTGCCTTATCCTAACCCACTCTAACCTTAACCAAAACTTTGCAGATCAGTTTGCATTCTGACCCACCGGTTCCACCTTCGCTGTCCTAATTTCCATAACTCACCATCTGTCTGAAATGCTTAATCGTCCCAATATGTCCACTTAATATCTCTCAATTTCTCAAAGGCCTTCGATGCAGTCAGTCATTGCCGAGCAACTTGCAGAGCTTACAATACCTACATTCATAATTGGATTATTGCCCTTCTTAATAACCGGCAGCAGAATTGTACCCATTCCGTGATACTGTCTTCACCCTAATAGGCATCAACTCCAGCATCGTACAGGGCTCGGGCCAGGCCCAGCAAGTATATTGGTCACAATATCCAAACTCAGATCGATGGAACACAGCAATAAGTTAATTAAATACATTGACGAGAGCGCCTTACTTATCCCCTCATGGAATAGTGCCACGATGGGGAGGGCTAGACCACGTTTCTCGATGGACCACCACGTTCAACTTAAGACTATGTGGAAATCGGGGTGAGTGGTGTGCACGACGTGAATGTAGGGTACGTCAGTGTCATACACTCCTTCCCCGACTCTCGTGAGCGTGCTAAAGTTTAACTGTTGCTGCGATTGCTCACGACATTAAGCTCTAATGTAGTATCAGTTATCAAGAGGTGGTCTTCCTCCTCTAAGTCCCTCCTAGGTGCAAATCTAGGCGGTGGGTGTGACCCAGAGGAGTAGACCCTCTGTTTTGAAGAGGTAGGTGCCTCCACAATTGTGAGGAGTGTCCGGGCCTAGATGGTCTGGGGGAGGGGTCTATGAATCTCGGCCGTATGGTGTAACTGCTCTCTCAGAGCGTGCTAATATAGGAGCGTTTCGAAGCCGTATAGAAGCTTCATGGAAGGAACCAAAAAATAATGGAGTGACCTCCATGATCCATCCATCCTTCCATCCGAGGCGGACGAAAGCGGTTAAGGTCGAATCCGGGTCTTGGATCAAGGACCAGGTTCTGATCCTCTGGGCTCGTTATCGCAGCTATAGAACTTTGTGGTCAACACAACCTGTTGTGAGGATAAACTTTTCTGTTGGGAGGACAGATTCGTCTGACCCTGGACCAGTCCTTGAAGAGTTTCCAAGATCTGATTCAGAATCGGGGCATCAAGGGCAACCTTAACGTTACCTCGTACGCTCAAATCATCCTCATCACTTCTAATCGTTCCGTTCCAATGGAAAGATGCTTCATGCATTAGCGCAATGCATTCACACGAAGCACGTAAATATCCGTTGGTTAGACATTCCTCCGTTGCTAGTCGCATAAACGATTCAACCGGAACGATCCATCGGTCATGTGAGTTATTTCGCTGTCGATTCTATAGGGCCTACAACTAACTCATTGACTCATTATTCTACTTTCTTACGTGTCGTTCTTTCGCAGATGAGTACGCAGGTAGAGTTCACGGGACGCTTTTAATTATCATTAGACAATTTGTAAACACGGTTTCAGGGTTTTTCCATGATCATCCACAGCTGGCTGACTGGCGAAGGAATAAACCGCACGGCTTCCTGAGTTCAATTCTCGTAGTCGCTGGATAGGAGAATCGTCGAAGTAGGACTGAGTTCGACCCCGTCGTTGATCCAGAGTTAGTGTGTCGAGCACTTTCGAATGGGGTTCCTCTGCGTCGGGAAAGTTCTTCGGCTGCGTGTAGTATTCCGTCTCTCCGTCTGGGCTTCGTCTTCGTTGGGCGATTCGATCGTTTCTGCATCGGTCTTTTTGCGTCCTAGGTTTGTATACTGACGCGTGACATTTTTGCCACATATTCCGATACTTAGCGGTTTGCATGTGCGTGCCATTCTCAGCGTCCCATGGATACCGCATGCCCTTCCACATTCCAGATAAACATTCCTTGGTTAGCGAATGCCTTTGCCTATTTCGTAGAAGATGCCATGCATGCCATTGAAATGTCTATTAGTGGGCATTCCAATACACATAACTCGGTGGCATTCTTCTAATCCATACAAATTATTAAGTTCTTTTGTAAGGGCGCTAAATGAAGAAGTCATGTGAATTAATAATCCATCAGCACAGAATGAGACTTCGCCAAGCTATCATATCCAGCGCAGTACCTGCATGGGTCCTCGATTTGGGAGTTTTTATTTCGATTCTCATATCGACCGTATATGTTATAAGGCACGACAATCCTTTCATTCTCTACATATTCTTGTGGCACATGGCCTTACCGGCCTTTATATCCACGATGTCGTGCCACAACCTTGGCCAGGATGCTGCATGCCTCCCCTGTCTGGTGGGTCTACGCCGGACAATAAGGACAACAACGAACTTCGGGCTTTGATACGCTTACTGATACGCCTTACCTCCACGAGGTCTACCTAACGTTTGAACTTTGCGATAACGCCGATACTGTCTGACCTGGGCTACCTGCACCGACTACTACCTCCAACCAAACCTTCCTAATACTCCCTCCGTCCCCGAGCCCATGACCGCATAATACCTGCAGCCGACAGCCTGATGCGCAAATCATTATTGTATTTTTAGGATGTTATACACTTTTAAACTGTTTATAAGATGCCTGTACATCAAAGGGCGAGTAGCAATTGGTTAATAAAGAATATAGTACACTTACTTACTTGTTTACATAGGACAAGCGATACTTGGCCTACTGACAACCAACTGCAACCGTTTGTAAGTAAGTAAGTAAGTATGTATGTCCTTTATTAGACCACCTGCAAACGCACTGTGGCTTACAAACAGGTTTGGCAAAGAGGTGGAAGAAACTAAATTATAACATTAGGTGAGCAAGACTATTGGAAACTGTCAAAACTGTCAAGCTGATCTTAGAGAACTATAATTAAGTATTCACAGGCATTTAAAGATTTGTGAGATCTCACATTTCAGGAGCTCTAGAAACTATAGTATCGTCGATTGTTTTTCTGTTTGAGTGTTAGTAGGGCTTAATAAAAAAGTGTCCGCCTACCTCTTCCTCGAGATGTAGAGAATCGCAAGTCAGTATTTTCTCGTTTACGTTGACTTTCGTTTTCGTTTCCCTTGTGTTTTCCAACAGAGGCGCCCATTGTGCATGCAGGCCTCTTAAATACGGAATTGAATGTGTGGAGATCTTCACACTTGTTATGATTTACCCTATTACACGACGCTTTTCTGATTACAAACGCTTACTTCCTAAGAACTTTCAACACATGAATAATGGCTACCGAATTAGCAAGAAACATATTATATGAAAAACACGAAGTCCGACTGCGTGGTTGCGTCATGAACCAGGATGCAAATTGTTTGGCGTCTATCTTTCGCAGATGAGTTGACTGGCGAAGGAATAAACCGCACGGCATCCTGAGTTCAATTCTCGCAGAGTTAGTGCGTCGAGCACTTTCGAATGGGGCTTTCTCTGTGTCGGCAAAGTTCTTCGGCTTCGTGTAGAATTCCGTCTCTCCGTCTGGGCTTCGTCTTCGTTGGGCGATTCGATCGTTCCTGCATCGGTTTCGGACTGTTGATGTCGAATCTCTGTTATCGGCTCCTTCTCGTGAATCTGACGATGGGTCTTTTACACTCAAAGGTAGTCGACTTCTTCGCTTCTTTTGTTCCAAATCTTCTCGTCTGTTTGCCTCCTAGGTTTATATACCGACGCGACGCATTTTTGCCACATATACCGATACTTAGCGGTTTGCATGTGCGTGCCATTCTCAGCGTTCCTTGGATACCGCATGTCTTCCACATTCCAGGCAACATTCTCTAGATACCGAATGCCATTCCTCATTCCAGATAAACATTCCTTTTCTAGCGAATGCCTTTGCCTATTTCGTAGAAAATGGCATTCATGCCATTGAAATGTCTATTAGTGGGCATTCCAATACACATAACACGGTGGCATTCTTCTGATCCATACAAATCATTAAGTCCTTTCGTAAGGGCTCTAAATTAAGAAGTCACGTGAGTTAATAATCCATCAGCACAGAATGACGCTTCGCCAAGCAACCATATCCAGTGCGGTACCTGGGTTTTCGATTTGACAATATTGGAGGTTACTCTAGCATGCTCTTTTAATTTCGATTCTCATATCGACCGTATATGTTACCAGACACGTCAATCCTTCCATTCTCTACTTATTCTCTAAAATAATGCTGAGTTCCATCTCCTCTCGTTTATTAATGTCTTTGGGATAAAAGTCATGAAATGCGCGTAATATAGTTTTGTCTGAAAGAAATTATTGCACACCAAAACAATTTAACACAATCATATCAGTGCCGGCCTTAGGAGCGTGCGAAGCGTGCGATCGCACGGGGCCCGCAACATAGCGTGGCCCGAAAATGTCACAGCAAATTAACATGAACAAGACACCCTAATAATATTATTATGGTTTCGATTAAATTTTCTCTTTTGTCAATAAAATAAAGGTCAATTTCCTCTATATTCCAGAATTCTCGTGTATAGTAAAATTTCACTTGTTTTACTTATTAACAATCTACCAAAATAAAATGATCATCAATAAAAACAATTTTACAGTAGGGCCTATACTCTGCACGGGGCCCGAAATATCCTAAGGCCGGCACTGATCATACTAAACACATTCCGGGCATATTTCACTTCATAAGAATAGGCCTATATCTCTTCTTCCGCATCGAAATTTTATCAAAACCACTCGTTTCTTGCAGACCTTCTTGGTACGCGGTCAGTGCTGTTTTCCGCATTACCTTGTCGAGTCCTTCCACTTTGGTCACATCCTGACTTTGAATGCTTTCACTTGTGTTGTATACTTTATTCTCTGCAGTGATTAATTCATCCTTCGGATTAATTTGGTTGTCATGACTTAATAAGTCAAATTCCTTTAATTCTTTATTATTTTCCGAAACGAATATCTCTCCGTCATATTTCATAACAGTATGCTTTCTCCTGTCAGACCTTTCACATTCTTGCCGATGCCTTTCGTTTTGACTTTGTTCATGTTTATCTGCTTCATAACTCTCATAAACTCCAAACAATTTCAAAAATCTTCCTTTCTCTAAAATAATGCTGAGTTCCATTTCCTCTCTTTTATTAATCTGTTTGGGATAAAAGTCATGAATTGCGCGTAATATAGTTTTGCCTGAAAGAAATTATCGCACACCAAAACAATTTAACACAATCATGCCAAACACATTCCTGGCATATTGACTGTAACGACATTTCATGGAGTTTCGGAAAGCAGCAAAGACAGCTTCGACGTTTCACGTAAACGCTGATTTTGAATGAAATTTAGATATAATATGGCTATCTAGGGCACTTTATACTTTAATAACACTTTTATCTAGGTTCATGTACACTGTACAGGTGGGCAATGCACGTATTAAGTTGTGCTACGAAGTTCCTTTGACGAAATTTAACTGCATATAGGCCTAATAATGGGAACGTGGCTCATAATATTTACCTGTCATTGATATCATTAGTTATTTCTTCATAAAATTCCCTGTCTCTTCGGATTCTTCAGAAAGCCAATTTAGACCTCGTCGAATGATTTCTTCTTCTGAATGTAAAAATGTGCATTTATTATTTGAACATAATAATAATTGTGCCCACGTCGCAGTGTTTCCAAATATAATAGGAAGCTTTCGTACCAGAGACACGTTCTAAAGTTCATATTATATGAAAGTGTCGTAGAGATCTCAGGGGTTATCCCTTCCACGGTTTCAGCTGTTCTGAAACTAAACTTTCGACGCTTTAAGAGAACTGATAATATTAAGACATGGTAAGTTAAACCACATGATTGCAATTAAGCCATTAGAAGTCTGGCTGAAGGGCTTAGTGAGTTGCTGAAGACAGTAGCAAATAGATGATGTATTCAAATTTTATGCTGAATTAACATAGCAAATAAGTGGATCAGTTATCCGAATTTCTACGGCAAGCTGTTCCAGACAGCAACTAAAAAATGATTATAAGCGCAAGTTGATGCAACCATTGATTTCGTGGCGTCTTAACCGTGATTATCGCAATTAAATGTTTTAAAATCACATCATCGTTCAAATAAGGCGGCTACTTTAGCGCAAAACGAGAACAGATTACGACAGCTACAGAGGATCACCTTAGTACCTGCTCGATACTAGACATTTTTGAAAAAGGATAATTCTGCCTGATACTGGGACCTGTACTGTAACGTTACTATCGCTAATAACCTTATTAGCAGATAGGCCCCTTGTTTGGTTATCTCTTAGGGACTGGTATGGATCTAATACCTCGTTGCTTTTCTATTTTCATTTGCTCAGAGCCCCCATCAACAATTCACAACATACATCATTCAGTTGTAGAGTCAATTACAAGACCTGTGCTTGTCATTATATGTATTATAACGATATAATCAATTCAAGTTATTTCACAGTTCAATAATAGATCACGCCTAAACAATCCTCTAGTCTAGACTAAGCCTATATCACCTAAGACCAGCACGTATGCATCTTAAATATTCTAAATATCTAGGCTAAATATAAGCATATTAAATTACCCTCCCGTGGTAGTGCACCATTGGAGTTCCTTCTTGGCATTCGTATGACGAGTTCACCAACAATGTCCTTCGCCCGTTTATCGAAGTTTTATTTGAAGAGTTATCTCCCGATTTCCTCGTCCGTACTCAGAACAACACAGGTAGGCCTATGTGCCGGTCTGATCTTTACACGTAGTATTATTCTTTCTGGAGGTTCCCAGAAAGCCAACGTTCGATCAAGTATTTTTAGTCTCTGTATTTCGAAACTACTTGTCGATCCGAAGTTCAATCGTTCGTATCACTAGCTCGTAGTTATACACGTATCGAACTGCAGCTTGAAGACGCTATGTTCGCATCTTCGCTCGCAAACTTCAGTTTTTAATCGTTCGATATTAACTTTGTTAAATGTCGACCGATTTCGATCCCAAGTTCACCGTATCGTAGTATAAACTCTGTTCTACACGACTAACGTTAACATTTAACGATTTCTATCACCAATGTTTGCCTCTTCCTGAGTCAAACGTCGTAGATTCACCACGACCAACCATCGCCATCAGCGGCGATTAACCGACTCCCCTCTGCCACGTCACCAGCAGACGATCGACGTTGAGTTTAACCAGTAATTTCGTATTGGCCAATGAAATCTTGACAACTGCATATAGGCCTAATAATGGGAACGTGGCTCATAATATTTACCTGTCATTGATATCATTAGTTATTTCTTCATAAAATTCCCTGTCTCTTCGGATTCTTCAGAAAGCCAATTTAGACCTCGTCGAATGATTTCTTCTTCTGAATGTAAAAATGTGCATTTATTATTTGAACATAATAATAATTGTGCCCACGTCGCAGTGTTTCCAAATATAATAGGAAGCTTTCGTACCAGAGACACGTTCTAAAGTTCATATTATATGAAAGTGTCGTAGAGATCTCAGGGGTTATCCCTTCCACGGTTTCAGCTGTTCTGAAACTAAACTTTCGACGCTTTAAGAGAACTGATAATATTAAGACATGGTAAGTTAAACCACATGATTGCAATTAAGCCATTAGAAGTCTGGCTGAAGGGCTTAGTGAGTTGCTGAAGACAGTAGCAAATAGATGATGTATTCAAATTTTATGCTGAATTAACATAGCAAATAAGTGGATCAGTTATCCGAATTTCTACGGCAAGCTGTTCCAGACAGCAACTAAAAAATGATTATAAGCGCAAGTTGATGCAACCATTGATTTCGTGGCGTCTTAACCGTGATTATCGCAATTAAATGTTTTAAAATCACATCATCGTTCAAATAAGGCGGCTACTTTAGCGCAAAACGAGAACAGATTACGACAGCTACAGAGGATCACCTTAGTACCTGCTCGATACTAGACATTTTTGAAAAAGGATAATTCTGCCTGATACTGGGACCTGTACTGTAACGTTACTATCGCTAATAACCTTATTAGCAGATAGGCCCCTTGTTTGGTTATCTCTTAGGGACTGGTATGGATCTAATACCTCGTTGCTTTTCTATTTTCATTTGCTCAGAGCCCCCATCAACAATTCACAACATACATCATTCAGTTGTAGAGTCAATTACAAGACCTGTGCTTGTCATTATATGTATTATAACGATATAATCAATTCAAGTTATTTCACAGTTCAATAATAGATCACGCCTAAACAATCCTCTAGTCTAGACTAAGCCTATATCACCTAAGACCAGCACGTATGCATCTTAAATATTCTAAATATCTAGGCTAAATATAAGCATATTAAATTACCCTCCCGTGGTAGTGCACCATTGGAGTTCCTTCTTGGCATTCGTATGACGAGTTCACCAACAATGTCCTTCGCCCGTTTATCGAAGTTTTATTTGAAGAGTTATCTCCCGATTTCCTCGTCCGTACTCAGAACAACACAGGTAGGCCTATGTGCCGGTCTGATCTTTACACGTAGTATTATTCTTTCTGGAGGTTCCCAGAAAGCCAACGTTCGATCAAGTATTTTTAGTCTCTGTATTTCGAAACTACTTGTCGATCCGAAGTTCAATCGTTCGTATCACTAGCTCGTAGTTATACACGTATCGAACTGCAGCTTGAAGACGCTATGTTCGCATCTTCGCTCGCAAACTTCAGTTTTTAATCGTTCGATATTAACTTTGTTAAATGTCGACCGATTTCGATCCCAAGTTCACCGTATCGTAGTATAAACTCTGTTCTACACGACTAACGTTAACATTTAACGATTTCTATCACCAATGTTTGCCTCTTCCTGAGTCAAACGTCGTAGATTCACCACGACCAACCATCGCCATCAGCGGCGATTAACCGACTCCCCTCTGCCACGTCACCAGCAGACGATCGACGTTGAGTTTAACCAGTAATTTCGTATTGGCCAATGAAATCTTGACAACTTGCTTAGTGAGGCTGGAAGACCTATACCCCTAACTACGATGGACGTCTGCCACAAATGGAAAACTACATCAGTCGGTTGAGGGACCATCCATATATTACTTGTCCCCTAACTCTATATTATTAATTATCCCTATTGTACTGGTCTTGCGTGCTGGTTAATTAATTAAACAATTAATACCAATCAATAACTATGGTAAATCATGATTTGCATCATACACACAAATCATATAGCGCTATTCTATACATTCAGTGTATTTGGGTGATGAAAGGGACATCTGTTACGTGTACATTAGTCTGACTGACTGACCAGCCGTCCTCTATGTACTCACCTACTTATGCTGAGTGTTATGGGTACGCGAGCGATTCTGATTGGACGCTAACTTCAGGGGCCATCCATATATTACGTACGCATGGAGGGGAGGGGTAAGCGAAATGCATGTGCTTGCGTACGCTTGCGAATGGGGGTGGGGTGGGTGGAGGTCTACTGATAATGTACGTACGCATAGGAAAAGGGGCCCTCAAATTGATTGGCCTTCAAGCGAGCTAGAGTTCAGTCTTTCCAGCTACCCGACACTACCAGAGGAAGTAGGACTATGGGAGAGGTGTCACTTGTATGCCACCTTACCTCTGAACGCTATTATTAAATTATCACATAACTCGGCAGTGAATTCATGGATTACTCATCCTTCAACCTGGCCTAAGTGCAGAGTCACTGCCTGGACCTATGTAACTGATACATTCTGCAGCTGGTCTTGCGGGGGGGTACGTCAACCGTACGTACGCAGGTGGGGAGGGTGGAGGAAATAATTACGCGTGCGTACAGGGATGGGAGGGGTCCAATTTTCCCGGATTTTTACGTACGTAATATATGGATGGTCCCTCAACCGACTGATGTAGTTTTCCATTTGTGGCAGACGTCCATCGTAGTTAGGGGTATAGGTCTTCCAGCCTCACTAAGCAAACTGTTTGATAACTTCAGAGACCGATGCCCGAGTCCATAGGCGCCGACTTTTGCTTTTGTCTCTGGGTGCCAGACAGGGGCGGATCCAGAAGGAAATCATCTCCGAAAAAAAACTAATGACCTTTTTTTTTAGTCATCCGTGTGTAAACATAAGAAAAGTTTTAATGGGGGCCATGGCCGGATTGCCCCCCTGGATCCGATTCTGGTGCCACTGCATATTTTAAGATAATTCTCTCCTAAAATTTGACTTTTTTTAGGAATTCATTTCCCGAAAAAATGTGATGATCTTTTTTTTAGGAATACCCCAAAAAATTGAATTTAAGGTCCGAATTCTTCTGGGTGCCAGGCCCTCACTGAACTTTTTCTCTGGGTGCATTGGCACCCAAGGCCCCCAAGAAGTCGGCGCCTATGCCCGAGTCCGAACTAATCCTGTCCCAGATTCATGCGCAATCTACAGAAGCTTGCTAACCATTTGAAGACTTTAAACGGAATATGGAGACCTACATAGGCGTAATTTGTGGGGGGTAAGAGGGGTACCCGTACCACCACACATACTTTTTGGACTTGGGGTACCGTACCCCCCACTTTTCAACGATGATAATCAATATTTTATTATTGTGCTTTCCCAGAGCTCGCAGTCTCCGCCTTGCGTCATATATGTAAAAAATTAGTCCCCCCATTTTTTAGACCAAAGTTACGCCCTAAGAGACCTGTTACATTAATGAGGCGACTACCAGAGTCGAATAGTTTCACTCGTAAACAAGCTGATGCCCTTCGCTTAGGTTCAATGTAGCGCTTTACAAATTTCGAGCAGACAATGAGGAATAAGACTTACCTCTGAGAGATTATATTTTCAGATGTTGGTTGTCTAAGCGAGTTTTCAAAGCTAGTGTATGCTGACAATATTTAGCTGTCTAAAGAAAAATTGCAACAGCGAACATGCAGACCCTGTCGTGTTTACACTAAGCATGTTGCTACGCTCCGATTAGCAAATATAAAGCAAAAGATCCATTGCGTTCACCGTGACTAGCGTTATGTATTCTTCGCTCTGGATTGAGCCAATGGCCTTCCTTTCTCAGCGCTGCATCAACATGACTCACTTATACACACCACAGTAATAACAGCCCTACAGTCAGTTCATGCAGTGTCAAGCAATAGGCTGTAGCCTAACGCTTTAGTCATATTCAATTCGAATATCCTTTATATCATCTCAATTGCCAATCGTGAATAGAATGGTATCAGTTATCGGTCGAAATTTTTAAGACGTTTTTAAGAAAAAAACAGGAAAAGAATCTAAAGTTTAGCACGATCGCTGAGATATCTTTATGGTGGAAACTCTATCTTACAACGCATATTAACAGGAATTACTATCTTGACATCAAATTTAACTAGTCTTCAATACTGACTATCTGCAGAAGAACAAACGTTGCCTCTTGCCTCAACATCAATATTACACCAACACCAATCTTTTGTCGGCAAATGCTGAGCAAATCAAAAGAGAATAACAAACTCAAGCGCGGTTTTAATTAAACCGCCTACGACTACAGCTAAGGACGACAACGAGAGGATATTAATTAATTAAAATTAACGAAAATAATGAAGCAATCAAAAACAACGTCTTCAAACTGTAGCCATATATTGTGACGTCACATAATTGACCCGATACATGTCTTACACTACGGTACTTCTTATTGTAGGTAGGCCCTATTATCATGAAAACATATTACGATAAATAACAAAGATACTTTATTATTATTATTATTATTATTATTATTATTATTATTGTTATTATTATTATTATTATTATTATTATTATTATCATTATTATTATTATTATTATTATTATTATTATTATTATTATTATTATTATTATTACAAACATTTTTAACGCGCGCAAAGTTACACAGAAATGCGAATCTGAGGCGCGGTTAGTCTGCCGCCAGGTGAAGAGCAATTAGATATCCATATGTTTGAAAGCGTGACGTCACAATAAATGGTTTATGACGTCATTTTACATTTAAGAGTTTCGCTCGTTTCGATTCTCTGAGTATAATTTTAACTGATTTATTTCCTGTTATTTATCTAAAACTGTTGACAAAGGCAGCATATCTTTCCAAATGAAATACAGTTTGCTGTTCCACTTCGATTGCGCAGAACTTACGTAGAAACGATGGGTGTTTGTTACAATATGGATGTTGATTGTGGCGACGTTTGTTCCTCAACAGATTCTGTGCTTCTAATGTTAGGTCATGTCAAAAGAAACGATCATCAGCTGAATGTAGTAATGAAGAGCAAAAGTCCGAAGGATCAGACTGCAAGTTAATTTAAGTAAGTCGTTTTCAGTACGCTTAGGCCTAATTGTTCATTCTGATTTTAAAAGCTCCAATCAGTTTCCTATGATGAACACTTGGTAAGCCTAAATGATAGTCAGAATCATGTGGCCAAACCTTATAATATCACTTCTCTATTTACGCGTATTCTAGGTCTTTGCATGACTATAGTTTAGCCTACACTAAATGACTGTATTAGATAGGCCCTACTTGCTATTCTGCTTAATAGCTTAGTCTTATTTTTCTAAGCTCAACCAGTTTCGTATGATGAACACTTGGTAATGCTAGACAGAACCATGAAGCCAAACCTTATCGTTTCTCTATTACGCGTATTCAAGAACGTATGCGCAAACATACGAGACTACTTAGTCTAGCTAGACTGCACTACTATATATATTATAGCCATATTATAGCCACATAATTGGAAATGATATTCAATTTTTCAGGACAAGAATTGTATTGAGAGATAAATATATTTAGGCTTATTTCTTTTCTTGCAATATTGAAACAAGAAGACAATGCGAAACATGCAAAACTCACCTCATTGAGCGACTCAATGGTAAGCAATATAGCATTAAATGCAAGTTACATGTCTTGTTCGTAACTTTATGAATTCCTTGAAAAGTGTGGCCTATAGGCCGACATTTTCTATGCTCTTCTTTAGTAAAATAGCCTCATTGAAACTTCAAAGCACTTGGATTTGACACGAAGACACCAAATTGTGTCTATGTGCAACAAATCGTTGGTTTTAAACAGAAGTGGAAGTTTCATTTTGTAGATATCGATCCTGAAATTTTAGCGACTTCCCGTTGTTTTCCTTAGTTTATTACTGCCATATATCTACGATTATCATTTCCAACATGCTGAGCCAAACCTATTTAGCGTCTTTCTCGTTATATAATTTATCTTTTGTCAACACAAGGACAGATTACAGGATCAAAAGTTATCTTTAAAAAGCAAATTATTGGGAAAATCGTGATACAAATTAAAAGGTCAAAAGGATAAAAGGAATTTATTTTTATGCTGATTTATTATAACAAGTCAGACCAAATCGGCAAAGATATGTGCAACATTGCCTACCAGCCTTACTTATAAACTTCCGGCACGCCACTTAAATATAGCATACAGTTCGTTCTCGTGTTTTTATTTAGCTTAACATTCTAAGATAAGTGTATATTAAAAGAAATCCTATTTTGTATTGTTCAGCTGAAAGGTCTATCTAAATTTTAATTCATTTTTTGTTTATTATGAGTTCTGAAAGCGTGTTTGAAAGACTTGCTGCATTTTAAGATGGCTGGTTTTCTTTTTTTCTCGATTGAAAGCGCCGTGCAAAGCAATTCTGTCGAAGCGTTCGATGGCTGCAGAAGGCGTTGAAATGTGAATGAAGATACCTGTTTGTCTGGTCTAGTCATGACAAAGCTGCTGGCAAGCTGAAGTCTTCTGTTTTATGGGCATGTGAGTGTTGAAGGCCATTGGAAGTAAGCAGTGTGTCGATAAGATTACAATACATTTCGCCATCGTTTGCGCTTCTGCTATCGTAACACCATCCTCGAGACTTCAGTTGTTCTGCGTTAGTAAGAGTCTGGTAGAGTAAGATAAGATAAGAATATTCTGTATACAACCAATTACTATCCGCAGTTTTGTACACAGCCAATTATTACGATACCCGCGACAGTTCTAAACGGTCTTGATCCCAAACAACATCACGATCATGGCCCTCGGTCTCAGATTGTAGACGGAAGACTTATTCGGCTGGAACATTTCATGCAGTACTTGTCCCCATCTGCAAGGATTGCTGAGAAGAGGGAAGTGCCAGCTGTATGACATAGCTGCTCAGAAGTAGGAGTATCATCAGGAGGGTAGTACGGTAGTGGTAGCGAATGTGCACTGATCATTGTCAAATCTCAAGGAATAAAATTAATGTTGCGCCGACGAGAGCCAAATCCCAATACGTATAGCATTTCAAAAACAGTCATACATTTATCCTCACCGCTGTTGGTTGAGAATAAGTTATTCAACTTCTGCAATGAAAATATCCAGCTTCCGCTCGCAGGTGTAGCTTTTTAGTCACAGGAGCCTGCATTTCTGTTCATGTTTCTCTCAAGGCGGGACCCTGTATTTCGGATTCCGTTCCTCAACGAAGGAGCCTGTATTTCGGATTACGTTTCTCTCAAGGCAGGAGCCTGTATTTCAGATTACGTTTCTCAAGGCGGGAGCCATTATTTCGGACTGTGTTTCTCTCAAGGCAGGAGCCTGTATTTCGGATCATGTTTCTCAAGGCAGAAGCCTTTATTTCGGACTGTGTTTCTCTCAAGGCAGGAGCCTGCACTTTGGAATATGCTTCTCAAGGCAGGAGCCTGTATTTCGGATTATGTTTCTCTCAAGGAAGGAGCCTGTATTTCGGACTATGTTTCTCTCAAGGCAGGAGCCTGTACTTTGGATTATGTTTCTCAAGGCAGGAGCCAGTATTTCGGATTATGTTTCTCTCAAGGCAGGAGCCTGTATTTCGGATCATGTTTCTCAAGGCAGGAGCCTTTATTTCGGACTGTGTTTCTCTCAACGCAAGAGCCTGCACATTGGAATATGTTTCTCAAGGCAGGAGCCTGTATTTCGGATTATGTTTCTCTCAAGGCAGGAGCCTATACTTTGGATTATGTTTCTCAAGGCAGGAGCCTGTATTTCGGATTATGTTTCTCTCAAGGCAGGAGCCTATACTTTGGATTATGTTTCTCAAGGCAGGAGCCTGTATTTCGGATTATGTTTCTCTCAAGGCAGGATCCTGCACTTTGGAATATGTTTCTCAAGGCAGGACCTGTTCTTTGGTTTATGTTTCTCAAGGCAGGAGCCGGTACTTTGGAATATATTTCTTAAGGCAGGAGCCTGTACTTTGGATTAAGTGGCTCAAGGCAGGAGCCTGTACTTTGGAATACGTTTCTCAAGGCAGGAGCTTGTATTTCGGATTATGTTTCTCTCAAGGCAGGAGCCTACACTTTGGAATATGTTTCTCAAGGTAGGACCTGTTCTTTGGTTTATGTTTCTCAAGGCAGGAGCCTGTACTTTGGAATATATTTCTTAAGGCAGGACTCAGGAGCCTGTATTTCGGACTCTGTTTCTCTCAAGGCAGGAGCCTGTATTTGAGATTATGTTTCTCTCAAGGCAGGAGCCTGCACCTTGGAATATGTTTCGCTCAAGGCAGGAGCCTGCACTTTGGAATATGTCTCTCAAGGCAGGACCTGTTCTTTGGTATATGTTTCTCAAGGCAGGAGCCTGTACTTTGGAATATATTTCTTAAGGCAGGAGCCTGTACTTTGGATTAAGTTTCTCAAGGCAGGAGCCTGTGCTTTTTAATACGCTTCTCAAGGAAGGAGCTTGTATTTCGGATTATGTTTCTCTCAAGGCAGGAGCCTACACTTTGGAATATGTTTCTCAAGGCAGGAGTCTGTACTTTGGATTATGTCTCTCAAGGAAGGAGCCTGTATTTTGGATTATGTTTCTCTCAAGGCTGAGCCTGTATTTCGGAGTACGTTTCTCAAGGCAGGAGCCTGTATTTCGAAGTACGTTTCTCAAGGCAGGAGCCTATATTTTGGAGTACGTTTCTCAAGGCAGGAGCCTGTATTTCGAAGTACGTTTCTCAAGGCAGGAGCCTATATTTCGGAGTACGTTTCTCAAGGCAGGAGCCTGTATTTCGGATTATGTTTCTCTCAAGGCAAGACCCTGTACTTTGGAATGTGTTTCTCAAGGCAGGAGCTGTACTTTGGATTATGTTTCTCCAGGCAGAGCTTGTATTTCGGATTATGTTTGGAGCCTGTTCTTTCGATTATGTTTCTCAAGGCAGGAGCCTGTACTTTGGATTATGTTTCTCAAGGCAGGAGCCCGTACTTCGCATCACATTCACTCGAGGTAGGAACCTGTACATTACACTGCTTTTCTCTCATGGCAGGAGCCTGTACAGTAAATTACATGATCGTGTAGTAGACTCTTTCGCGGTACATTTATTTCTGGCCGAATCTGGGCCTGGTTTAATTTTCCTTCGTAATCTATATCTTAATATGTGTATCTAGGTCACAGTGCATATTTTAAGGAATTTTGACTACTGGGATAATGTCGGCCACGACTAGGAAGTCTGAGGGAGCGTCGTAAGCTCTCCAATCCGGGTTTTGGTGAAGCCTCGAGCCTCAACGCATTTTTTAGCATTTTCTGCCAAATGGAGCCAGTTTTAACCAGTTTATTTTATCAAATTTGCTTTCTATCTTTAAACATATCTCTATTTAAGTCATCCATGCATAGAAGTTTGAACATATGACATAATTTGTTCAACCATACCATCAAAATAATTGATATAACTAAGTCAGTGACAGGCTCCGAGGCGTAGATCTTGTTTGACAGGTGTGGGACATGGGACACTTTTGAAGGGATCTGGTGAAAAAAAGAGGTAAAAATTTGTTTGCGGACAATTTTTTAGACCTCTTTTAGTGTTTCTTCAAAATTCGGGGGACAACTGAATTACTCTGTCCCCCACTGTTAAAGGTGGGGTATAGTCTTCCTCCCCAGGATCGCCGCCCGTGGACAGGCTGACTGATTGTGACCCAGAGGAGGAACTGCAGCTACAACAAGTAATGATAGCTTTAACTTCAGCAAACACATACAACTTTATTTTCCAATTTACATGTAGATACGCAAAGAAAACAAGTACAATTCTATTGATGTGTGAACCCTTATAAAATGTATCCTAACTATAGTATTAGTCAGCTATTATGTTACTGTTTTAGTCAAGACAGAGTTCGGTCACAACAACTTCACACTCGATTGTTTTCCCAAGACGTATGGTTGAAGGCGCTTAATATAAATGTAGCGGCGGTTGAATGACCGATATATACTTGTTGATCGACGGAGAGAGAGAGAGAACACGTTGTCTTTGTCGAAGTTTATTCAGGTGAAACTGATACACGCTAGGACCACGTGTCCCGGTTGTGACGAACGCGCTGGATCCCGATCCCTCTCTCTGCTCCCTCTGCCTCAAGGGCTACCATTTATATAGCCCTATCTAAACCTTCCTACACGGCATACCTTTAAAATACATGGCGCCACGTGCATCTGCCAGCTACCCATGGCGCACGCTCGGAGTGTAGGCGTACATTCCTCTGAAGACTGGCCACCGACTGGCAAGTTAATTATAATGACCAGTCCAGACAGGTGCATCTTAAAGGCTTACCCCCCTACATAAACGCTTTTCCATGTGTAATTTTCTGTGGTGTACCTATTTCCCGCTTGCACTTCTTAAACTGTACTAAGACGTGAGCCAACATTTGCTGCTTTACTGCCACAAGTGTGAGCGACTTTATAATAATACCCTAACACAAGATATGTCTATAGATACCTATTTATTTCATATGCGTATTATTGGCCTTATATTATACTTTTCTGTAAACTAGAATTGCCTACGCGTTGATGCATCATTTGGTAGAGAATGGTCTCTTTAGACCTTGTCGGATACTTGTAGACTTTTACATTCCGTAACCTTACGGAGGCGTTCAAGGTTACCATAGCAACATTGTCAGTATTGTGACGTCACGTTGCGTATGGTTGCAATAATTATATTACGTATGTGACGATGACTTTAATAAATCGGATTGAAGGAAAACCATGGATCCCCAGACGCTCTCTATACAGTTGGTCGATGGGCAATATTTAATTATAGTAAGTTGGGGTGTTGTGTTCTACGATTCACTACTATGATCATTGTCATTATCAAACTGATCTGAGAGTTCAGTATTTCTACATTTAATTTGTAAGCAATTCATCTACCTTCAGAAGCGGATGTTCCACATGAATTAACTTGTTCGAGAGCACTTGGGATTGCTTATTGGTACGCCGTTATCCTAATATGCAGTGTTTCAATCAATGGTGTTAAAAGTGAAATCGCGAACTGTATTATATAAATTCAAGAGGTGCGCCACCAACCAATGCGGTGGGATACCAAAATAATTTCCTGGTTGTTCTGAAGTTGGACTCGCCGGCTGGAAAACTGTCCCCTCTGCTAAACGGTCACTATATGGCGGTCATGCCTTAATTGCATGCGAACAACAAAGCAAAGGAAATTCATGCCAGAATGACATAATACTTCGACACGAAAGGGGATCTCCCAAGAGTGAAGGCGCTCTGTTCTAGTCGCCTAGGTTGTTCATGGCAACCCCTTCAACAGACTGGCAAAAAGAACACCCCGTAAGACTAGTCGTATCTCTGTTGCAAGCAAGATGTTGTGACTTTCCGAACCAGTTTCTGTGGTGCCACAATACATTGTCACTTCGCTGATCTTGACCGAATATCTCTAATACAACCAGTCTTCGCATAAAAGTGAACCAAGAGATGGAAGTGTGTCAACCTGCTCCAACCGGTTGCCTTGTACCAGATTTCACATGCGGTATCATATTTTATTACCACATTAATGAGTAGTTTCTGTTTGCTGCTTGATCGGTCCAACCGATTTACCATTATAATAGCACTAATTAATACGAAACATAAGACATCAAGTCTATTGTGTGGTGTCACAATTCTACAGTTCCGAGACGCCAATGTAATTCATTTCATAACTTTGATTGCTACTTCAATAATTCTAACGTACTTTTGATATATTTTCGGTTATTCTTTTATCATATTTGTCGTATGCGGTTTCCATTTCCAATCGTAACTTACATGAATTTCATTCTTAACTTTAAACTGGACTCCAACGTATTTATATTCTCTATATAATGACGTGTTCTTTAACGTCATTAGGGGAGAGCTGCCATAAATGGACCGCCTAAGGGAAACTGAGGTTTGCTAAATGAATGCTACCGCATTTCTAAAAGGAAATTATGCCATATGATGGGCTGATTTGTCAAGTACGTTGTTAAAAGCAGGGGACATATAGTGTTAATGCATTTATGAAAAATAACTAAAACAACTTCAGCTGTAATAGGTCGCGTCCCCACTTTTATGCTTTTATGTATGTATGGTCCGTATGAGCGATAGTTATATGAGCGACCGTCCTATGAGCGATCGTCCCTATGAGCGATAGTCCTATGAGCGATCGTCCTATGGGCGATCGTTCTATGAGCAATCGTCCTATGAGCAATCGTCCTATGAGCGATCGTCCTATGAGCGATTGTCCTATGAGCGATCGTGCTATGCGCGATCGTCCCTATCAGCGATCGTCCCTATGAGCGATAGTCCTATGAGCGACCGTCCTATGAGCGATCATCCTAGAAGCGCTATCTGTGTAGCAACGTTGTCACCAACTGCTGCAATCTAAAATCAGCACAACAGTGGTTTATAGGCGGGAATTCGGTTAAAATCGATACGACTTATGAAAACTATATATAAGATTTTGGTAACAACCAAACGGTGGTAAGTAAAAATGGAACGATCTTATGACCTTACAGTTGGTCGAAACTGCTGATGGGTGCCTCTTTCAGGCAGTAGCAGAGAACGATAATCATTTACTCCGACACTTATTCCCAGTGTGAGAATTGTAGAAAATGACTGAGGGGTTAGTAAGTAAGTATTATTCTTTGATCCTCATGGTGTTGAGTATTTTATTCAATCAATCAATCAATCAATCAATTAGACATTTATATAGCGCGCTCTTCAAGGCAACTATTCAGAGGCGCTCCCAGCCCAACCTCGACGAAAGAGAACAGCCTTAAGAGCAGAGAAGAAAGAGGTGGAGGAGTCTCGAGGGAGAGACCGCAGTCCAACAGGAAGGCCATTCCAGATAGTGGGACCGGCAACGGAGAATGCTCGCTGCTGCATGGTTGCAGTGCGAGCGAAAGGAACATGTAAGTCACCGCGGGCGGTGGAACGGAGTGAACGGCGACCAAGAAGTGCGGACGCTGGAAAACAGAGCTCACGTAGATAGAAAGGAGCGCGGCCAAGCTGACACTGCCAGACAATAGAAGCAACCCGGTATACAATGCGTTGCGAAAAAGGAAGCCAGTGGAGGACGTCACGCATGTAGTCAGACACGTGACCAAACTTAGGAATGCGCCCAACGAGGCGCGCAGCAGAGCGTAGAACGCGTTCAAGGCAATGCAGTCGAGTGTGAGGGAGACCAATATAGAGAGAACAGCAGTAATCAAGTCGACAGGTAATGAAAGCATGAACGAGAGCAGCTGCGTGTTTGGGAGAGAGAGAGCGGGAGACCACACGGAGCTGACGTAACTGGAAATAACAACCCCGGCTCAGCTGCGAAATATGCTGGGAGAGGGTGAGTTCAGAGTCCAAGGTGACACCAAGGTCACGGACAGAAGTGGAGAAGACGACATTAGGGAATTCAGTAGCAAGGCTAGCAAGATCAATCTTATCAAGTTGCCTGCGAGTACCCAGCCATATATATTGGGTCTTGGAGGGGTTCAGACGGAGGCGGTTAGAAGACATCCAGGCTACCAATGAGTCAGTGGAGAGGCACATAAGGCGGACTGCAGTGGCGGCATCAGAGGCAGAGCAATGAGTGTAAGCCTGTACATCATCAGCATAAAGCTGGTTAGACAGAGAGCAGGAAGTAAGAAGATGGCAAAGATCCGAGGTGAAAATAATATATAAGAGGGGACCCAAAACGGAACCCTGAGGAAGGCCGATCCGGACTGGGACCCAAGGGGACCTAGTGGAACCATAAATAACAGAAGATGAGCGGTTGTGTAAATAGGAGGCCAGCCATTCTAGGGGCTTTCCAGAAAGGCCAAAAGATGTGGATAGACGGAGGAGGAGGATGTCATGATCGACCGAGTCAAAGGCTGCTGTGACGTCAAAGAGTGCGAGCAGAGAGACTTGGGAGCGGTCAATGGCGCCATAGAAGTCAGAAAGAAGGCGGAGGAGGAGGGTTTCAGTGGAGTGACCCTTACGGAAGCCAGATTGATGCACCGGAAGTAGGTTATTTCCATCAAGGTAAGCTAACAGTTGCTGAGCAATCAACTTCTCAATAATTTTAGAATTAATTCCTTTTTTGAAAAAAAATATAAAAAATGCGTATATGATACACCATGGTAAATTCTTCACTTTCTCATAGATTCAGAATCAAATAATGCTAAATCGCACCAGTACAACTGAAGGGTTGAAAACGACCCCTCTAGGGTGTGCAATGAAAACTTAGTTAGGATCCTAAGAAATACTAGGGGTGTTGAATCCCAAAGCCCCGACAATTCTCACCCTGCTTGTTTCCCCCTCTTCGTAATTATCTTCATAATAGAATACATAAATTCACTTTGCCAGAAATATCCCCCGTATTCTCTATAATTACTCTTACTTATTCGTATTTTGCAAACTGATGTCAACGAAATTTGAAAGCAACAGGTTTCAACGCTAGCAGTTTTTGCAAGTCAAACTCGAATAAAAATTAATTCCTTTTTTGAAAAAAAATATAAAAAATGCGTATATGATACACCATGGTAAATTCTTCACTTTCTCATAGATTCAGAATCAAATAATGCTAAATCGCACCAGTACAACTGAAGGGTTGAAAACGACCCCTCTAGGGTGTGCAATGAAAACTTAGTTAGGATCCTAAGAAATACTAGGGGTGTTGAATCCCAAAGCCCCGACAATTCTCACCCTGCTTGTTTCCCCCTCTTCGTAATTATCTTCATAATAGAATACATAAATTCACTTTGCCAGAAATATCCCCCGTATTCTCTATAATTACTCTTACTTATAGAGCAAACTGTTTCTTTTATAATGTACCAAGTTGCGGCATGTCAGTTTGTTTTCCTCAATAAACAATCCAGTAGTGAACAACATCAACGTTCAGTGAGTAATCTAGACTTCTTTGGGGGAATGTTCCCCCAGGATTTATGTTCCCCCCCAGAGGCCAGCACAATATCACAATGTAGAGACCTTTAGGGGAAGAAAATTGCCCCGCCACGATACATGTGGATACATGGTTTCCCCCCAGAGAGATTAATTCCTAAAAAAAGGTCATCAACCTTTTCAGTGTAGAAAAAATGAAAATAAATCGGACGAAGGACCAAAAAAAGGTCACCAAATTGTTTTGAAGATGAAATTAGGAAAAGTTGCTCAACTTTTTCAAGATGGAAGAAAAAATCTTGTGTAAATTCTTTGCTCCCCCAGAAACCTTGTTTCCCCTCCCAAGAGGAGGGGGACTAGATTAAACACTGATCAACGTTGTTCCACCATCTATATCGGACCATTCCATCATTCATTTCAACATTGTACATCAACTTCCGCCAGTAATCCGCCAGTCGGTTGAACGTCGCTGCTTTGCAAAATTCGACACAATAGCCTTCAAATCCGACCTCAAATCCACAGATCTCCACAAACAGTCATTACCGGTGGGAAACACTAACTCTGACGCTGCTGTCGTCTTCGAGCTCTACGACTCAACACTGGAAAACTTACTGGACAAGCATGCCCCTTGGAAAAAGATAGTCCACTCTGGAACCTCTCCCACATACATGTACATGACATCCATGCTCAAGCCATGTTCTGCTACTAATTCCAGAGGACTCCGATCGGCTGCACGAGGCGATTACACGATACTTCGCACCAGCCGGAAGTTTGGTAGTCGTGCCTTCTCAGTATCAGAACCAAGAGTCTTCCAACTACAGTCCGGCAATGCACATCTGTTTTGCTCAATTTAAATCGAAATTAAAGACTCATCTATTTACATTGTTCTATGACTAGAAATGTAGCGCAATGCGCTCTCGTGCAAGAATTGTCTTGTTAGTAGTATATCTGGTTCGATTTTGGCTCATTTTGAAATAAACAGTGCAGATGCGCATCACAGGTGCAAATGCCCATGACGTGCTTCGTTCAGGAGCAGGAGCTTCAGCTTCAGCAGGAGCTTCAGCTGAAGCTGGATTAGTAGGAGCAGCAGCTGGATTAGCAGGAGCAGGTTTTATTGAATACATACATGTATACATACATGTATACATACATGTATACATACATGTATACACACACACCGTGTGTGTGTTTGTGTGTGTCTTTCACGTGCCAAGATCATCCGGTGCGTTTGTAATGAACGAATGAATGAATGAATGAATGAATGGTTAGGATGAACGACTTAATTAACAACTGTTCTCGCAACAGGGAGCAATGATCTGGTATCTGTGCCAGAGTCATTTGGTGACGTGTGCTTGTGCTCTGTGTGCGTCTGGTGTGCGGGTTCCACCTTGTTTCTCATTGCTCCTGTGTTCCGCTTCTCTATTGAAGATCCTGTGCGTTCTCCGACAAAAAAATTCATTAATTAAAAAATACCCGCGTTAAGAGGATTTGAACCCGAGACTGTTTGGTTCGAAGGCATCCAACTTCACCGTTGCTCCACCAAGACCATTGGTAGAGTCAGATTATATATCCCTTATCAAGCGTGTCTAAACTGTTCCCAAGGCTTTCGCCAGTGGACGCCACCGTCTTTTTCTGTCCACAACGCAAGTTTAATGACAGTCCGTCTGTGTCTGTCTATATGTAACTTTTTGTCCTGAAAATATATTTTACACCGGAAGTCAGTGTTGAGAATAAATATTCTGGACCGGAAATAAGTGCCGGAGGAATATTATCTGGAGCGGAACTTGGGCCGAGCAAATGTTGCATTATACATAGATAGGCCTATTGTACAACCGTTCAGGTTAAAAAGAACAAGTCAAATTACGCAGTAGTAAGACATACACGCTGCATAAACCGAATTTTGAAAAGCACAAACTATGAAAAATATACACAACCTCAAAAGCACAAACTACGAAAATTAAACATAATTTCAAATGCACAAACTAAGAAAATGATCGTAAATGGCAGTTGTGAGACAATATTTGCTATTCGAAATGACAAGAAGTTCGGAATCATAAAGGAAATGCTCTCCAAAGTAACACCATAAAATATTTTGAAGAAGGTTAGATGTTGAACGAACTATTCGCCAATAGAACATCACGCGACGTTTCTTAATAATGTGATGCAAGTCCAATCTGTCAAGCCACAGATGAAGCCTTTAGGACATTCCGTGTGAAATCAACCAGTTTTTTAAACATTTTCTCACCAACTTTAGATTTGGCTGATAATTTTTCCTTCTGTTTGACCACCATATTGAGGCACAAATGCCAAATTTTATTCAAATATTCAAATATTCATATATTTGACCGAGATATACCATCTAAAAGTGAGATGGGATAGTCGAAAATTTGGATCCGATTTCGCGAAATGTTCCCTGAAGCCATATTCAATATGAAATAAGTCAAGAAGTACAGCAGATAGAGGCTTGAGATTTTCACTGCTGTATTCAGAAAGTTGTTGGCGACCTAATGGGCATGTTATAATGACTGTGTCTTGAGTACAGACTTTATAGTACAGCTGCCAATATGCCGTCTCAGAAACCGCAAACTGTATTTTCTTGAATTTGCCAGACCAATATGAGGAAAAGCAGTAGTGACAACATTTTAATCGCTTCATATTTTGAAATAGCAAGTAATGGGCTCCTACTGGATGTACTTTACTGTGCTGTTAATTTGCAAATGAATTCATACTTACATGCTAATCTTGGTCAAACTGATGAACGGGGGTCAACTTCACCAGCTGATATTGGGAAAATGAACAACTGGAATTTATATGAGCTTCATATTTCTGAAAAGTGCATGCCATAAGCTGTCTGGGTATATAAATTTGGTGTTGGTACTCAGAAGCAATCAGCAGTGATGCTCTGCTGAATATTAGCTATTTTCCGATGTCTCAGAAGGGTCAGTCCATGTGAAATCACAGAGGGCCTGTATGTGACCTATCTCAGATTTGGCTGTAATTTTGCTATTTTGTAGCTTGATACGTTGGTACATCATATAGAAATTTTCATAAGCCTATCACCACGTATCTGCATTGTATGGCTGACGGTAATGGACGGGTGGTTTGAAGCACTTGCGACACATTTTGCACTTGGTGACATGTTCAGAGGCCAGTATCTCTGGAACAGATCCACATGGGCCTGCAAAATGTTGTGATTTGGTACTACATTTTGTGTACTTTCTGATTCTGCAAATCATTCTCAATTGAAGCAAATAGTTTCCCACTAATATTGGTGTAAAAGTGACCAAAAACGCAGTTGTCAATTTAAATCTGTAATATTCATGGCATGGTAGCATTGAAGACAATAAAAGCAATTGCAAAAATTTTAAATTTCTGTTATCTGCATGTAGTTCACTCTGTATGTAACAAATCTTAACACTATTACTCTATGTCTTCATGGTGATATGGCTCTTCAAAGTTGGTCTGTCAGGTAAACTGGAGCATATCTTCGGCAGAAAGTAGGCCTATACACATGTGGGACAACAGACAAAACAATGCTTTTAACTTAGTGTTGTAGAGCTTGAACAGGTAGTGGACAAACAGATGTAAAAATGGTAGACAAACAGATGCAAAAATGTTCAGCCAAATCTAAGGTTGAAGGTTGAAACCAAATAACTTTCTATATACAGAGTTCCAACGTGCATTCAATTCATATTCCTGTTTAATCGTATATCTAACTATGGCTGAGGCGAAAGTAAATATTAGTAGACGATAGCTTTCTTCCAGGAATAGATGAACTAGCTCGTTAAGAACTTAGGCACGTGCATAAATGCAATTACAGTGTTATAAACGTATGCATTCAGGAACGCAGCCAGGATGTTGCTAAGTCTCCCATCCATCCATCCATCCGTCCGTCCGTCCATCCATCCATCCAAACATACATGCATACATACACGCATACATGCATACATACATGCATACATACATCCATAGATACATGAACCCATCCTCCAGTCTCCCATCCATCCCTTCATCCAAACATACTTACATATACACACAATATACATACATGCAGTACTGTTCATGCTTACATATACATATACAATATACATACATACAGTACTGTTCATACATACATAGACAATATTCGAGTCAAAGAACAGTAGATTTAGCATAAGAATTTACAATACCAGTGGCACCCATCTTAACAGCCAATTGAGCTGCTAGATTATATGGATTGTTCTTAAGAATTGCTTTCCCACAATTTGTAACACAAGTAGTAGAAGAAGGATACTTCTGGAAAGGTGTGATAAGTAGTAACACAAGAAGCATGCTGGGCCGGTGTAATAAGTAAGTAGTAACAATAATTTGAAAATGGAGATTTCACACAGTTTCGAATGTAGATTCTAATGTAGATTTATCAAACTTTCATTATCAACCCAAGAATTAAAAGATTCCGGGTACCCGAACCACTTTACGAAAGATTTTTTTCCGCGTGTTTTTATGATCTTTTCGATCCTATAGACTTCCTGAGTCGTTTTCTGTAATTCATTTTCGTAAAAAGTGCCCTGAATTTCTTCTCCGTTTAAATCTGTTATCTTATACGTCGGAGGATCTGTGTATTGAACTTGTGTCACAGTAAAGATCTCTTCCGTCCATCTAGGTGTAAACCCTTTTTCGAAGGTCTTCTTCTTCTTAGAAATTCTGACTTTGTCGCCTATTGAAAATTTCGGTTTATCAATTGGTTTTGGATTCAATCCGCCATATAAATTTTTCCATACAGTGGTCTCATTTATCTTTATACTCGCTTTTATTGGAGTCATTTTGATGGATGAATGCCTAGTGTTGTTATAACGAGCAACCATATTTTCTAAAACATCGATATATTTCCTAGTCGAATTAGCCGTAAAATATTTGAACATCTTCTCCTTCATCGTTCTATTCCAACGTTCGATAACGGATGACTTCTCTTCATTTTCAATAGAGTAAATCTGGATTCCAATTGATTTCACGTCTTTGTTATAAAACTCTTTACCTTTATCGACCCAGAGTTTCTCAGGTTTTCGTCCGCTACTGGAAAATATTTTGGTGAAAGCATCGAACACAGATTTCCCACTCTTATCTTTTATCGGGACAAGCCACCCGTATTTTGAAAATATATCGATAACACCTAATAAATATTTAACGCCATCGTTATCTTCAGCGAAATATTGCATGTCTATGAGGTCTGCAGCCCAAATTTGATCGATACCATTAACGTAAACCTTCCTTTTTGTAAAATGTCGTATTACCGGTTTATGCAATTCGTCAGCCAGTTCATCCGTCCATTTTTGAGACGCTTTAACAGCTGACTTTGAATCGGAAGAAGTTAGACCTAAGCCAAGATTGGCTTTTGTCGCTAAAATAGGTTTAACTATCGCTCTTTCGACACGCTCACGTAATGTAGGATTAGATATATTATTTAATTCATTTACCATTACTCTGTCGGCGGCATTTCTAGCAGCGGTATCCGAATACTGGTCATAAGCTAAATCGTGAGAGTATGCTGCTTTATCGACTCTGTCAACTGGTTTACTCCAGTCTTTCGGAGTGCCGTCAGGATTTAATCTTAAATCTAATCTAGTTCCGGGGCCCGTAAACGAATGTCCTGGAAGATGCAATTCTCCAGGGAATTTCGCCCAGGGAAGTTTGATATTACGGGTAGCTGAATTTAAAGACCCTACTAGATCTCCTCCTTTTTTAGCAGTGGAAACAAATCGAGTTTTAGTCTTTCCGCATTCGACACATACGCCTTTAAGCATAATTCTTTTATTTTTACTTATGAAATTTTGAGTATCCGTCATTTCAGTTTCTCTCTTGCACTTTACGCAATATATCTGTTCCATATACATTTTCATATAAAACTATTTTTATAATTAAAAAAAGAAATGGAAGTTAAAGATTTATCTTGGAACGACGAGACATCGAAAAGATTTAACAATCCGTTATTACCTAGAAGTATAAGAGGTCTGATTGTAGGGAAGTCTGGATGTGGTAAGACTACGCTATTATTAAATTTACTTTTGAATCCAGGATGGTTAGATTATGACAGCCTACAGGTTTTTGGAAGATCTCTCTTTCAACCAGAATATAAAATACTTAAAAAAGCATTCGAAGAAAAATTACCTAAAGAAGCGATCGTCAATTTGTTTGGTTTTCAAGACGAGATAGCCAGGTTAAATGTATCTCCAATATCAGTCGTTGAAGAAATGGCTAAAGGTATAGTTAAAAAATCTGATATGAACTGTCGATTCTTTGAAACTTCGGAAGAAGTCCCCGATCCGAGAGATTTGAGTGCCAAGCAGAACCTGATGATTTTCGACGACTTACAGTTAGAAAAACAAAACAAATGTGAATCTTATTATATCAGAGGAAGACATAGCAATGTTGATTGCTTTTACCTCGCACAAAACTATTTTAAACTGCCTAGACAGACTATCAGAGAGAATGCAAACTTTATCTGTTTATTTAGTCAAGACCTTAAAAATATTAATAATATATACAACGATCACGTAGGCGTAGATGATATGCCTAAAACGAATTTGTAAAACTGTGTAAAACTGCGTGGGAGCGTCCGCACGGATTTGTAGTCATAGATTTAACCAGTAAAAAGAATAAAGGCAAATATAGAAGTGGGTTAGATACATTTTATATACCTTCAGCATAAAAATAATCTTCATAAGATATATATTATATATATAAAATGGAAGCGCGGTTAGAAAAGATAGTTCTCAACACAGAAAAGATCGCTCGTAACACGGAGCCTAAAGAGTCATTCAGCATTTTCGTGAGTGAAAGGAGCACGCAAATTAGAACTAAATTTAATCCTCTGATTCAACTTGACAAAAACAAAAAGTATGAAATGTGTCTTGTTAATCTTGAGACGTATAATTCCTTCCCGAATATAGACTCTACAAACAACCACTTCATTTATTCGCCGGATAATGGTAGAACGTGGTTTACTATAAAAGTCCCAGAAGGGAGTTACGAAATCGTAGATATAAACGAACACATTCAAAGAATCATGAAACAATCAGGACATTATGACGAAACGGGAGATGCGTACTGTATAACGTTACAAGCGAACAACAATACGTTAAAGTCGGTGTTAGATATCGGTGCTAACTATCAGGTTGATTTGACAATCAAGGATTCGATTAGAACTGTTTTAGGATTTAATAGCCGAGTATATTCAGAAGGATATAACGAATCGGAGAACATAGTAAATATAATGAACGTAAATAGTTTGAGAGTAACAAGCGACGTAATAGGGTCTTCGTACTCTAACGGAACAACGGAAAACATTATATATTCCTTTTTCCCGAATGTAGGCCCCGGATGCATATTAACAATCTCTATACGAATTCGGATATGAATATTCATGAGCGATGACGTTCCGCTGTTGATTGGCTGCCGATATAGGTTAATAAATATTCATAAGTGACGACGATTTCGCTCCCTATACGTCTATGATTCTACGTAAATACGAAGGAGTAGGGAGATGTCAAAAAATTTAGTTATGTAGCGCATGCGTTTATTTAACATTCATTAACGGGCAATCCTGGGTTTTAGCGTCCGAAATTATTTTAATTGAAACGTTATAATAGAATAAATATTAATACAATAAATAATCATCGTTCATCCAACTTATAGTTTCAGTTATATTTTCATCGATTGTCCATCTTCTAGTTTGAGCTATATTTTCATCAATCTTCCAACTTCTAGTTTGTTTTACTATGACAGATTTTCATCGATCATCCACGGCGCTAAAACGATATATTTTAATCGCAGTTTCAACTTCTAGTTTGTGTTTTATTATGTAATATTTACATAGATGATCCAGCTGCTAGTTAGTTTCAGTATTATTTTCATCAATCGTCCAACATTTAATTTTGAGTTTAACTAAGAAATGTTTTCATATAACAAGAGTTGTGGGTAATCCTGGAAACGGCGGTCCCAAATTATGAAATTAAATTAATCGGTATGTAGTAATGGGTTCACATACGAAATTAATATAAAGACAAGAAATGTACGTGTGTATATATGTATGTATGTACATACATGTATGTATGTATGTAGGCCTATGTATGGAGGTGTGTATGTACGTGTGTATGCATGTATGTGTTTATGTATATATGTATGTGTGTATATATGTACGTACGTACATGTATCTTTGTATGTATGTATGTACGTTTGTATGTATGTATGTATTCACATATGTACGTATGTATATATGTATGCATATATGTACATACATGTTTTTATGTATTGTACATACATGTATTAATGTATGTATGTATGTATGCATGTAATAATGTACTTTTGTATGTATGCAAGTATGTATGTATGTATATATGTATGTATGTATGCACATATATATATATATACATAACACATACATGCATACACACACACATACATACACACCAACCATTTCTTGTCTTTATATTAATTTAATACATACATACACACATACATATATACATAAACACATACATGCATACACACGTACATACACACGTTCATACATACATGCATACATACATGTACATACATACATATATACACACGTACATACATACATATGTGAATACATACCGATTTTATAATTTGGGACCGCTGTTTCCAGGATTACCGAGTTGTGTTCCTACATGTTCCATGCTTTTCTCAGAAGCCATTTCCTCGTCTGGCCACTAGATTAACTCTACATACCAAATGACTCTTGGACATCGTGCACATCTCTCAATATCGAGCTGCTGGAGTGGGAAGGAAATGGAGTCTAATAATTACCTAACAGCGACTTTGTATTTAGGCATTGAAATAATGAAACATTTCAGTTGAAGTTTTATTTTCTAACTGCTAACGATGAAACCTTGACTGATGTTGCTTTTACCTTCAAACAAAAACATGCATAAAGCCAAGAAATTAAATAAGCTGTCTATAGTATCAAACAGTCTGTAACAGCAAACATTAAATGTGTGTAATAATACAGACAAAAACGAGTACAGTCAAAGCTAAATGATAAATGCTTAAAAATCTATTTTTAAGAAACAAAACTGTACATAACATATCCCTACAAGTGGACAAGCGACTTGTAAACTGGTATCATCATAATCTGGACATTAAGATTCAAAATCACAACAGCATGCATTTGTTAATTAATCCAGTAGGGGCATACAAATGCAGTTATAATGTGCATGCAAGCATTTATATATATCTGTGGGTGTCTATAGATATTTACAGTGCATTTCTAAACACCTCAGAACTTGAATATGCATTATACACCACATGGCCTTAGTCTTAAGATGGGTGTCCATTGTCCAGTTACTTCTGGAGTGACTTTACAGACAGTAGGAAATTGCCACATATCACCAGAAATCAATTCCAAGGTATATAGCATTGAGGAAAACTGTTCCATTCTAATTGTAAATTTATATAGCACTGCATCACAGTAAAGTAATCTGATGAACTTGCTACATTAACCAAAATGATGTAAAACTTTCTTATTATTAAGAACAGAAAGTTCATCAGTCAGCAAGCAGTGCTCAGGCAAGTCTGCAATAAGGTCAACGTTTTTAAGTGATATCATAACTTGTGATTATTCTTAAATGTGACTCGTCTAAACACAGAAGGGCAATCAACAGAGGGATTAGCTACCAGAAGAACATGAATCAACATAGATATGAAAATGATGCATATTTCACCTCTATCCAATAAACTGAGCACACTTGGAGTTAATGCACAAGTGTTCACAAACTACAGTTAAAGCACTAATGGCCATCACCATGCGATTTGGCATTCGTCTGATTCCGTTCTATGTTGTAGCTCAGACTTCGAGGGCGCTTGGCCTTAAGTCGCAGGGGGTCACTTGATGGTGGCCGTCCACTGGCAAGACGCTTGCTACCACGGGTGATCCCAGACCGGCGGCGGGCTAGGGATGTTGGTTGAACACGGATGGCAGCGCGATGATGATGTCTAAGAGGAACCGCACTCCCAAACGAGTGCAGGAAGGTTTCCCATTCACTGCCAGTTCGGACATTGCCAAGCCTCGTGAGAAAACGAGTCGAACCAGATGTCGAGGACCCAAACTGATCATGCAACTGCTTCATGACATCCAGCGCAGACATAATTACATTGGTGCTGTCACCCACAACAGGAGGCGGTGTATCAGCTGATGTTGGATCATTGGACTGTTGGTGGTCCACTGACTCATGCATTTGCGGTACAGATGGAGAACAGTTAGCTGAGGAAGTCGGAGCTGAATGCGTTGGTTGGTCATCTGCAGTGAATGGTTCGTAGAATGACGATTCCTGGGCTTTGTCACCCAATGCAACTACAGCCATTCTGTGTCTTGCAGCCGTGTCCACTGGTGGGGCGTTTGGTAGGAACACATCTGGCACGTGTATTAAGATGGCGGCTTGATGTTTACAGAAATGTCCGCACATTCCATCCTGGCACGAACAGATGCCGATGTTGATATCCACAGTGTACAAGATGGAAGAATCACTTTCGCTCGGTATCAGGTACATGGAGTCTGTAGTCTGCTTAATGGCTCCAGCATCAACATACGCAGCTTTTAACTTTAGCTTTCGCAACCAAATGTGTGGCGTTGCAACTCGAGAATGAGCAAATTGCATCAAGCGATGGGAATAGTACTGATCCATGGCGGTACACACAAAGTCCACAAGTGACACCACGTTGTATGCCTTGAGGCGCGAGAGGACAATGTCCTTGAACAGGCGAACTGCGACTTCACTGTAGTTGTTTGTGTGGTGTCCACGATGTTCTGCAGACCTCCACGCTATGCACCACGCTTCACGCCGTTCAAAGTATTTCTTGACCCTTTCTTGCCATCGTGGGTACTTAACTGACAGATGAGATCTAACGGCCAAGTTGAATGCCTCCAAAGCACCTTCTTTTGACGTGGCCATCATAATCTGCCTGAATTCATCCATCAGTGGGGGCCTGTCTTCCTTTGTGATGGCATTCTTTGAATCCCACAGCCATCTCCAGTTCGCCTGTGGCACATGGAACAGACAGAGTCGCAGCATGCTTTCAGGCCATGTGGCAGCCAGAGCGCTTCGTTCAGCATTACTGTCATCAGTCATGAAAACTGCAGGATAGCTGGAACCACCAAACATATTGCCACATGTGTCTTTCAGCAGCCTGAATCCAGCTTCATAGTCAGCTTGCGACTGTCCACATGTTATTACCACAGCGAGCGGAACGGCGCCAGCAGCACATGGTGTCAGCAGAAAAGTTATTGTGTGGTTATTGGCATCACAGGAGGCAGTAGAGTCGACAAAGCAGATGCCTGAAGCATCGCTCAACTCCTGAGCTCGATGCATCACTGGATTAATGATCACAACAACTAAAGGGTTTCTGCTTGTAACTACTTGGCAGCCCATGCTGGTGTAGGTGGGTAGTTTATCGTTCAGAGTCTGCAAATACAAACACCAGTGCAACACTAGAACATGTTGATGCACTCATACTAAAAGCAATACAGGAAGAAGTGAAGCTGTACTTTTGCAAGAAGTCAGAGTAAAGAGTTCCAAAACATATGGCATAACATTTCATGTAGGACACACAACTTCACAAACTTACATAAATTTCACTGTTGCAATTCCCCAGAAGTCAGTTGCATAAGACAGACAAATACATCTTTGACTTGTTGGCAGACATCTCTAACATGTGATCAAACATATTTAAGTGTACATTATTATTATTACTGTTCTAACCTACCATGTCAGTGTTACATTACAACTGAAAACCAAAGAAATGTTGTTCTCAGTAACTTTTTCTCTGACCAATAATGAAAGAGCCTGATTTTCCATGACTTCCATGTTTTCTATAAGAGTGGGAACTCTGTACTTGCATTTTCCACTCAATACGGCTGTATTTGCGATTTCCAAACTATATCTTTCCCTAACTTGCACCTACAGGCGCCAACTAGTAGATCACAATGTATAATATACTTACGTCGATTACACCTTCCCCTGTTCGAGGTCCTTGGTGTTTAGAACGCCACTGTGTATACCAGTGCTGGACTGTGCGATATTTGGGATTCTTTGTAGAATCAGCCAGGTCAGCCTCTGTACAGTCGGCTATCTCCATCTTCTCTACGTGAAACCGCATTCCATCACTTATGCCCTGGCCGTCGAAGAAGTACCCTGAAAAAAATGATTTGCATCCATATCAGCATGTTATTACTTCAGAAGGACAGTCCCTTATGTTAGCATGAGGGGCGGCCATGGGTATTAAGTGTTAGCTATTCCCCTATTAACCCTGAATTGGCTATAGGGTCAGCAGTGGAATCGAAATCTCAACGAAATCTCAAGGTACTTTTTCTTCACATGCATGAATTAGTGCAAGTGCAATATAAAGAATGAAACAACAATTATCACTGTATAACTCAAACTAGAAGCTGGAAGATCGTGAACCATTTGTCGGTGTACCATTTGTCCGTGAACCATTTGTTGTGGAACCAATGCCTTGTATCAGCTCAGCATTGTTTAGTTTTTAATTTACTTTTTAATGCACAGCACCATGCTTACCTTCAAAAACCGATCTAAGGCTGTCAGGTGCAGGCAGCAGGGACAGAGCTTCGGCATTGCTTCTGGAGTGATTATGTTGACCAGTTATTGTTATCTTGCCCAACAATTCTCGCTACAACATCATAATAATGATCACCATTAACCAAATGTGCGAAACAAAGTATTTAGCTAATTACTGGACAACAAGTTATTGCAATCAACTGCTGAAGCATACAGCCATTTTATAGTAACAATAATAACAACAATTAGCAACCTTTAAGAAGGTTAACATGACAGAGATACAGCCTATTCGTCAAACTAACTGTTTATAACCAATTTCAAAATTTGTTTTTTAAAGTTTATAATGATATGGACTGGAGTGACTGAGCAGCGAGAGTTTCCAAATTTAGGTCCAGTGAGAACAGTTTTAGTCCCATGTAAGAACAGCAGCGAAAGACAATCAGATTGAATAAGGACTGGTGGTGAGTATTTTGGTTGTTTAACATGCAATGTTTTATAAACATGACCCAGTTTGATACAGATCCTTAGCTGAACAGGAAGCCTGTGCAAAGATTTAAGCACAGGTTTTATATGCTACTTATAAGTAGACAGCCTACTTATACACGAATGGTATTGTTTAACAGATATGACAACGCCTTCCAAGTATAATACCTTAGCATACGTGTCTTTGCTGGTCCACGATTGAATGATGATCGACAGCTTTGCCGGACATTGACAATTCTTCGACCAGCCCCTTTTGTTGCAACCTCCTCTAGATGTCTCCTGAAACACAAGGATACAGGCATACTAATATGCCGAATTTGATGTGGTAACACGCATCGCTCTGGCTGCAGTCTGGCACGATAAGCAGTACAACGAAAAGTATTGAAGGGATTAGGTTATTTAAAATTCTGGTGGCTGTTAATCATTTCATAGCGTCCACCTCATTTCCTACCCCTTTTAGAGCTTTATTATCCCCTATTAAACCCTTGATGCGCATAGAAGTTAAACGGAACAGGCATATAAATTTTGTGATACTGCAGTTTAGATATTTTAATTAATTGTACACCTGTTACAGTGGGTAGTTATTGGCAATTGCGATAACTGATTAAAATATAACTGAAACTAGAAGTTGGATGGCCGATGAAAATATAGCTCAAACTAGTAGTTGGATGAGCGATTGAAATATAGCAAAAACTTGAAGCCAAAAAATATTGACCAAAGAATAATGCAAAGGATACCATTGGTAACTTTGGACTGACGCGAGTTTTCTGAAAAACACACTTGTAAATACATGCTCTATAGCATTAAGTATCACAGGACACAGTTAACTGAAAAATGTCAAAAATGGACTCTAGTGGTTCTTCTGATGAAGGCGTCATTTTAGTTAAGATATTGATAATTGTATTGCCATGTCTCAATGTAATCTTACTGCGTTTGTCGGTTTGAATTAATAAAGAAAAGATTATTATTATTATTATTATATCTTACCTTATTGAATCCAGCATGATGACAAACATAGTCTTTACGGAATTGGAGTCTCTGCAACCGCGGATAAGTTTTTCTCACGATCCAGTGTGTTGCTGACAATTCCTCGTAAGAACGCAGCCATATGTCAACATCTTCTGCGCATTTTAGTTTCGCTCTTATTTCAATTTTGTTATCATTATTTGCAGTACATTCACTTTCAAAAGCCAAGTCGGTAAAGTATCCACTGTCCACCATCTTGGATTTAGCTTATAGATGATACCTTGACTAACATTAAGCCCAGCGCACAATGCATAATAACCAGCAGCCAATCAACAGCCGCACGTCATTGTACATGAATATTCATATCCGAATTCGTATAGAGATTGTTAATATGCGCCCCGGATACAAGATCATAGAAGTGCCCGTATATCTTCCTATTACGCTATTTACGATTTCGGCTATGGAAACAAAACTCACAGATCAAAATGGAAAACTAATCAACCTTCGAGGAGAGGAGTTGTCGATCAGGTTTAAAATTAGAGAAGTGTGAGAATTAATTATCGTGGTATTAAAGTTTTTAATTTCAATTATATATATAAAATGAGTCGATATACGAATACAAAAGTTAATGTTTCGGATGGACAAAAAGACAAAATTAAACGCGCAGTTGAAGCAGGGACAGGAACGAGTATAAGACTAACTCACGCAGATCTATCCGGGGAACACGTCTTAGCTCTTACACGAGCACAAATTAATAAAATGGCGAAAGCATATCAGAATGGGACTGGTAGGCCTACTACGCTCAAAATGAGTAAAACGCAAATAGACCATAATATGAAAGTCGAGGGCGGTTTTCTTCCAGCGTTATTACCACTTCTAGCTACAGCTGGAAAATTCCTTCTTTCTAGTGTTCTGCCAAGTCTTGCAACTGGAGCTTTAAGCGGATTAGCTAGTACAGGAGTAAGCAAGCTAATGGGATCTGGTGTTAATGGAAGTGCTTTATACATAAAGAGAGGAGGAAGAAGCTACAAGATGGTTCCGCACGCAGCAGGTCTTTACCTGAAACCATGGTCAGGGTCGGGATTAGACGGTGTAGGAGAAGGACTGTACATGCGCAGAGGTTCTGGATTTGTCAATGGTTCAGGATTGATTCTTGGAAACGACAATCCTATTTCAAAAGTACTTTCTAACATCCCAATCCTTGGTCCGATTCTTGGTATGATTCTGTAAAGGTTTTAATATATATATAAATATATATAATATATATAATGTCGCGATACGGTATGCCAATACACAAGTTTATAACAAAACGCCATTCTCCGAGCAGAGTTAGAACTCGACCAGAATCAGTATTTTGGTTGCCTAAAGAAGTAACGCATCGGGCAATAAGACAACCGGGCTCACAGCGTTGGGAGATTTTCGCACAAGGAGTGATCACAATTCAACCCAGATCGTCGGTCTCGCAAGAGCTAGGATTTGGAGTCCGACTAACTAGGGGAGTCTGTCTAGTCTCGCTTAGACAGGCGATTAAAGAAAAGAAATGTAGCTTGCAAGATTCAACCATTTGCGAAGATGTAGAAGACATTGTTATTACTATTCAAAACAATTCCGATTCCGTAGTAATCATTAACGAAAAAGATTCGCTATGCTACATTAATTACCACGTTTAAATTTAAAAAATCTTAATAATAATAATAATGGAATATAAACAAATGGAAAATTCAGCGCAATCGTATCGTTTTAAAAAAATTAACGAAATTCAAAAAGAAATCGAACAAGAACGCGATAAAAGGACCGCCTTAAGTACAAAGTATCGTAGGAACATAAGAATGATTAGCATTATCGACAACGCTCTGATAGTAACTGTGATGGGGCTCAGCAGCTCGGGTCTGGCAGCTCTGGCTACTGTTATTGCAACTCCGGCCATAGCGATAGCAACAGGTACGGCAGTAGGTGTAGGATTGTTAATTATTATCGGAGGACAAGTTAGTAAGAAGCTTGCCCTGAAATTGACAAAGCACGAAAAGATTAAAACGCTAGCCGAAGCAAAACTAAACACAATCAGTAGCCTTATTTCAAAAGCTCTTGTGGACGACAATATTTCAGACGTTGAATATTCGCTAATTCTAAGCGAGTTTGTGAAATTCAACGATATGAAAGAAAAAATTAAAAATAAAACCAAAGTTAGCACAGAAAAATTAACGTTTAACGAGAACGTTTTAACGGGAACGTAAATTGAACGTGAAAAAATACGTTCGAATTTACGTTCGAATTTACGTTTAAAAAATATAGCTATAAGCTTATATAAATAAAATATAATGTCGTTTATAAAGATAACCGATCCCGCAAAAAGAGATTTTATCGTTGAGGAGTTTCTGAAATCGAAGAAGAATATTCGACAAAACTTTTTATCCGAGAGATTAGGAGACATCGGACTACAACGAGAATTAACGAGATTGTACAAACCAATAGTCGACTCGCAATCAACAATTTCAAAAGAACAAAAGGCTTTGTTATCTACTATAAAAGAAAACTCTGCAGAGACAGCTAACGCTTTAAAAGCGCTTCCCGCTTCTATTTCGACATCGTTAAAAGCCATTCAGTTTCCTCAATACCCTTCGATACAGGCTTACGGAGAAGACCCGGTAGGAGACATTAAAACCTTATATGATATAAAACTAGGAGATATTGCGGTGAAGTACCTGCAACAATACGCGTCCGATAAAAAGATGGTAAACACAACGTTCGGTATAAACTCAAAAGACGGGCAATTTTATATAGGCGATAGTCCTATATCGATCAACAGCAATAACGTGACTGTTGGCGATAAGATATACGAAGGAACTCCAGGACTTTGGGAATTATTAACGATGGTAAAACCGAACGAGTCGATATTCGATGATAACGATATGGAAGAATATGCCGAGATTCTGAAGGTAACGAATGCAATGAGGCAGCCGAAAAATCCAAGTAAACCAAAATCCTCTAAGAGCTTAAAATATAAAAATATTATTAAACCGATATGGGACTCGATGATGTCAAAGGCGCAAGGTAAAGGAATAGGCCTACAGCGTATCGTTATTCCTCAAGATCCTAATGCATTAATAGAAATGTTATCTCTGCGAATGGCTAGCTTTGAGGCGGGCAATTCTGGAGTGAGAAATGAGATAGTTGGTATATGCGACGAGTTACTAAGACAAGGAGCGATAAATAAAAATGAATATAAAAATATAATGTTATTAATATAAAAATGTTAGTAGTTGCTAAAAGAAGGTATAAGAAACAATATGTTATCGGAGGGGCGGGAATATTCGATGTTATTGCGGGTTTTTTCAAGAAACTATTTACGTCAAATGCGGCTAAACAAATAGCGTCCACCGCTCTCAGCGTAGGAAAAGATGCGGCTAAAGACATCGGGCAAAAAGCGCTGGATGTTGGTAAAACTGTCGCTGCTGACGCTGGGAAACGATTAGTCGATAAAGCGATTGCTAAAATTATGAGTCCCAAAAATTTACCTACTACAAGTTCACAAACGCTTTCAGCGCTTTCAGCGCTTCCAGCGCTTCCAGCGTTCCAACCGCAGCTGAACGAAGGTAAGGACTTGCTAACTCAAGAAAGTAAAGACGTGCTAACTAGACTTATTAACGACGGAACGCGTTCGAAGAGTACAAATATAAATAATTTAATGATGGGGCACGGTATGAATTCCAATGCAAAGAGCGCTATTAGAATTCAAGATCTCGTTAGACGTTTAAACGGAGCTGGATTGAAAGTTGCATAGGTTATTTATATTTAAATAAAATAAAATCATATATTATTAATAAAAAAAATGCAATCAGATATACTAAGATTCACGGAACAACCTTTGACGGACGAGAGTATCGAGCGATACGAATTTCACGAGTATGAACCTACTGCGAGAACGAATCTAAACACAACGGGTGAGATTCGTATCAATATCGAACTCCAAGACCTTTTCAGCCACCCTTCAGAATCGTATTTGCTATTCGAAGGAAGACTGACTAAAGCGGATAACACCGCATACGTTAATGCCGATGACGTGGCTGTTACGAACAACGGGCTTATGCATCTCTTCAGTCAAATATCGTATTCTCTATCGAATCAAGAAATAGAAACGTTATTTCACCCGGGTCAGGCTACCACGATGCTTGGATTGCTTAAATACCCAAACGATTTTCAACTGGCCCAAGGTTTAAATCAGCTGTGGTATAAAGACGGTTCCGCAACCGTTAATAATAACCCAGGGTTCGCGGTGAGACAACAGTATCTTATTCAAAAACCAACTGCTAAGGGAACGTTCAGCTTTATAGTTGCATTAAAGCATATCTTCGGTTTTTGCGATGATTACGACAAGATTGTTTACGGTTTGAAACATACGCTAACGTTAGTGCGTAAAGCCGACGACGACGCAATTTTTAGAGGTCACGATGCAGCGGCTGGAAAAGTTGCAATAGAGAAGATATCGTGGTTTATGCCGCACGTTATCCCATCCGATATGGAAAAAATGCAGTTGTATAAAACGATCGAATCGAAAGCATCGTTGGCTGTGGCCTATCGCGCTCGACAATGCGATACCATAACCGTTCCTCAGTCGACTACTTTCAGCTGGAGACTTAGTGTCAAGACATCTCCGGAAAAACCGAGGTATATAATCGTAGGATTTCAGACAAGTCGTGACGGAAATCAAGAAGCTAATCCGTCGATCTTCGACCATTGCGATCTTAAGAACATGTACGTGATGATGAATCAGGAAAGATACCCGGCTGTAGACTACAACCTATCGTTTCCTAATCAACAATTCTCGAGAGCGTACCGAGCCGCGGCAACGTTTAGCGAAAAATTCTACGGAATGGATCAGTTGATAATGCAGAGTAATATAACACCGATTGATTATAAAGAACTATATCCGCTAATTGTATTCGACGTCACCAAACAATCTGAGAGATTGAAATCGTCGGTCGTCGATATTCAGATCAAAGCTATATTTAATACGGCAGTGCCGGCCGAAACCGAAGCTTATGCTATCGTAATTTCGGACAAGTTGCTAGAGTTTCAGTCGGACGGGCAGAAGCTAAACGTCGTCTACGGTAGGAGCTCGTCTTAAATCGCCGCGATTTAAATGCTAAATGCTAAGGGTGAAGGCTATGAATAAAATTTCTTTTTTTTCTTAAACATACATAAAGAGATGTTTACTTATATTAGTAATAAGAAGATGAAACTTCCAGAGCTGAGAAGCTTACTGGTCCAGCACAACGTTAAGGGTTGTGCTCATCTCAACAAGCCCGAGCTTATAGCTCTATTGAGCGCAATGGAGATTCTTGCTCGCGATGTCTCAGAAAAAGAGAAACTAGAGAAACTAGAGAGACGACAAAGGCAAGAACTGCAGAAAGAGCAGCAGAAAGAATATCGGAAAGAATATCAGAAAGAATATCAGAAAGGATACTGGAAAGAATATCGGAAAAATAGAATATTGAAAAGAAACTTCCAGGAAGGCGCGTATGATAGAGCGAGGTATATCAGAAATCAGCCGAGAAAAGTAGAAATTTTAGACCTAGAAACCGGTGATGTTGTCGTGTATCCGTCGATATACAAAGCAGCTAAGGCGCACGGTCAAAACGCGCCAATAATAGAATGGTATAATGGAAAAGTATGGCGAAATAGATACAAAATTAAGGTGTACGATCGCATTAACATTAACAGCCATGTAGTCGATGATGAAACGTTAGAATAATACGACAAAACTATCGATTCCGTTGTGAATGAGCTGCGAGATTTTGGGAAAAAATAAAATAAATAAAAAATTAAACATAAATAAATATTTGTGTTTTTCTTAAACAACACTTAAAGAAATGAATATATATATATGTATATATAAAGGAATGGACTACAAGTTGAAAACTGTAACAGAATTGAGAGTCATGGCAAAACGGAGCGGCATGGTCGGATATTGGAAACTGCGAAAAGCGGATCTGATTGCTGCTATGAGCAACGATTTTAATGGAGGAGGAAACTTGCTCGACTCTCCAGTTCCCAATATTCGAGCGCCAATTCTTACTCCGACCAAGTTCGTTTCCCAACCAAGTAATAAAGTTCTCAGTGAGTTGAAAACTAAGGTTAGGTCGAATATTAATTCTTTTGCGGATTGGTTAGTTAGTTACATACCTCCTAAAGTGAAGAAACCTGTGAACGAAAGATTGGAATCGTTCAAATCGAAAATAAAGAGTCTCTTTGCTAAAATCAATACAAAGAAGTTTGAAATTCGAAAGACTGCATCGGCTATTAAAGGATTCACTAAACAATACACTATCGATGGTTCTTCTGGAATCGATGCCGTGTCTTTTCTTAACGCCGTTAGACCGCAGGTTTTTAGTCTGTTGTCAAAAAATCGTCAGGTTAAGGTTCAACTCGTTCTTACATGTACCATGGAGCGCGTTGATATGAAATCTGGAGAAGAAGAATCCGCGAATGTTCCATTCGTCTCGAAAACTGAAGTTATTTTAGATGCTACCGATATTACGGAAATATACGATAATGCAATAAATAAGATCCCAGAGACTATGGCAAGTTTCCAGATGCGGGGAAGTAATTGGAGATTCGTGAATGTTGTAAAGTTAGATGTCAATACTGCTGTTTATAAACCACTGAAAGGCAGTTCTTACATTCCGTTGCCCACAGAACTATCTAGCAAAAAAGCTATTATCAATATGAAGAATAATGACGAGCAATGTTTCAAGTGGTGCATTACTAGAGCGTTAAATCCACCGGGCAAAAATCTCGAAAGAATTACGAAAGAATTAATCAAACAATCGAAGCAACTCGATTGGAGCGGTATCGAATTTCCGGTCGCTGCAGATGCTAATATAATAAACAAGTTTGAGAGAAATAATAATATCAGCGTTGACGTATTCGGTTATGAAAATAAGATAGTATTCCCAATTTATGTGTCGAATCAACGGGACGAAAAAGTTTCTATCGTTGAACTATTGCTTATTTCCGACGGAGATAAGAAACATTATTGTTGGATAAAGAATTTTAACAGATTGATGGCTTCACGAACGGAAAAGTCAACTATATCAATGCACTATTGTCGAAGATGTTTAAACGGTTATACAAGAATAGAAGCGCTTAATAAACATACCGAGTACTGTTCGCAAAACGCCGCTCAAAAAATAGAAGTCCCAGAACCGGGAACTACGTTAAGTTTTAAAAATTATAATAGGTCGATGAGAGTTCCCTTTATCGTTTATGCAGATTTCGAATCTTTCATCAAACCTATAGCCACTTGCCAGCCAGATCCTCGCGTGTCTTACACCGATAAATACCAAAAACACACACCTAGCTCGTTTTGTTATTACGTAAAATGCTTCGACGATATATTATATCAACAAGATCCTGTAACGTACACGGCCGAAAGCGAAGACGACGATATCGGTCAAATATTCGTAGATAGTCTCGAAGAGACTATAAAACGAATCTACAATCAGTTTAAATTTCCGAAGAAGATGATATTTACTCCAGATGACCGAAAAAAGTTTAAGGAAACTACTTTATGTCATATCTGTGGAGGGGCGTTGGGTACAGATCGGGTTAGAGACCACTGTCATTTGAGCGGTAAATTCAGAGGGTCGCTCATAATGGTTGTAATCTAGACTATAAAGTTCCGAGGTTCTTTCCAGTAGTATTCCATAATCTGTCCGGATACGATAGCCATCTGTTCGTAAAAAAATTGCGAGGTGATCAGAATGAGAAAATTAAATGCATTCCTAATAACGAAGAGAAGTACATATCGTTTAGCAGAGAAGTGATCGTCGATAAGTTTCTAAACAAAGAAGGGAAAGAAATTAACGTTAAACGTGAATTGCGATTCATCGACAGTTATAGATTCATGGCATCGAGTCTTGACGCTTTATCGAAGAATCTTAAAAAAGAACAATGTAAAAACATTGGCGCATTATATTCTGGGAAACAGCTCGATCTTTTACTTAAAAAAGGAATTTACCCGTACGATTACGTTGCTTCCATCGATAGATTTAACGAGACCGAACTACCTCCCAAGTCCGCATTTTATTCGCGGCTCAATGATTCAAACATTAGTGACGAAGATTACGATCACGCCAAATATGTATGGAATGCATTTGGATGTAAAACGTTTAGAGAATACCACGACCTGTATAATGTTTCGGATGTTCTACTGCTAGCCGATGTTTTCGAAAACTTTAGAGACGTATGCATGAAGAATTACCGGCTTGATCCCGCATGGTATTACACTTCTCCGGGACTGGCCTGGGATGCCGCTTTGAAGTTGACCGGTATAAAGTTGGAGTTGTTGAGCGATTACGATATGATTCTGATGATTAAGCAAGGAATAAGAGGAGGAATCAGCACAATTTCGAATCGTTATGGGAAAGCCAACAATAAGTATATGACGGAGGATAAATTCGATAGCAGCGAGCCTTCGTCATATATAACTTATCTAGACGCTAATAATTTATACGGTTGGGCGATGAGCAAGCCTTTACCGACTCGTGGATTTAAATGGATGAGTGAAGACGAGCTAAATAATTGGAATGTATTGGGATCGTGTATATTGGAAGTGGATTTAGAATATTCTGAAAAATTGCACGATCTCCACAACGACTATCCTCTGGCTCCCGAGAGCATCTCGTCGGAATTTACATCTAATATACCAAAACTAATTCCGAACTTGAACGATAAAAAGAAGTACGTGGTACATTACAAAAATTTGAAGTTGTACGAAAGTCTCGGGTTGAAAATCGTAAAAATTCACAGAGGCATATTATTCGAAGAAAGCCCTTGGATGAAGTATTATGTAGACCTAAACACAAACTTGAGAACGAGTGCCACTAATGACTTTGAGAAAGACTTTTTCAAATTGATGAACAATAGCGTCTTTGGAAAAACTCTTGAAAGGATCGAAAATCATGTAGATATAAAATTGGTATGTCACGAGAAGGAAGCTATTAAGCTAGCTGCAAAAACGAATTATGACCGCCTGACGATTTTCGACGAGAATCTAATCGCCGTTCACATGAAAAGAACGAAGTTGTTTTATAATAAACCGATATACCTAGGCATGTGTATATTAGATTTAAGTAAAACTTTGATGTACGACTTTCATTACAATTTTATACGGCAAAAATACGGAGACAGAGCTAAATTGTTATTTACCGATACAGATTCGTTGGCATATGAAATACAAACAAGATTTTTACGAGGATATCGCCGAAGACGTTGCGGTGCGATTCGATACGAGTGATTACCCTGAAGATCACCCATCGGGTTTAAGAAGCGGAATGAACAAGAAAGTAATCGGTATGTTCAAAGATGAATCAGCAGGAAAACAGATTTCCGAGTTCGTAGGTTTGAGGGCCAAGTTGTACTCATATAGAATGGATGGTGAAGAACACAAGAAGTGTAAAGGCATTAAGCAAAATGTTGTTAAGAAAACGATAACTCACGATGATTACAAAAACTGTCTTTTTACCAAAAGAGAACGACTAAGAAAAATGAACGTTTTTAGATCGTATCATCACGATATTTATACCGAGCAGGTAAATAAAGTTGCATTATCCGCGGATGATGACAAACGAGTTATAATGGAAGACGGTATTCACACACTAGCCTACGGACATTACTCTTTACGCTGAGCACATAAAGAATCTATTCGTTGATTATAAAATGAGTTTTAGAAGTGTTACAGAAATTGACGTTTGCGGAGTCGCGTTACCGAATGTTCCTTTGTCGAATATACAACTGCTAGACGCTGCTAAGAAGAAACTAAATATCACAAGCTTTAGAGGAGTGTTCCTACGAGACGAGTTGCCCGAGACACCGAGAAGGCCTACTAACGAGAGCGGCATTCTTAACCTAGATAAATCTAGTGGGAGCGGGACTCATTGGGTGTGTTGGATCAAGAAGAAAGGCGAAATTTCGGCGAAATATTTCGATGGCTATGGTCTCCCTCCACCTACCGAGCTACTGAAATATTTAAGCTGTCCAGTTTATTATAACAGCGAACGAATACAGCCCGATAACGAAGTGTTTTGCGGTCATCTGTGCTTGTACGTGTTGAAAATGATGGCCGATGGCGCTAATTTTCAAGAAGTTATAAACGGTTTATTTTAATATATATATAATTATATATATATAATTATAAAATGCCTGTGGATAAATTCGGACATACTGATGTTGGATACTCTGAAAGAGTAATTGCCGGAGGAGTTACTCTGTCTCAAGCAAATGCTACTTTCTTTCGTATGGATGGAACAAACGCTGCAACTGGAAATATTAATTTAGATTCTCATAAAATTGTCAACGTATTAGACCCTACCAACCCCCAAGATTGTGCTACCAAATATTACGTAGATAATGCTCATAAAAAATGTTATCTCGGATATATACCTAATTTAGAAACAGACGAGAGTTGTTCCGGATTCGTCACTAGTGCCAGTTCACACATAGACGGATATCGAGCGTACGGAGCGTTCAATAGTCTCAACGCGGATGGTTTGAACGGATCTTGGGTTTCTATTGAGTCTTTAAATACCTGGATACAGATAAAATGTCCCGAGCCGGTTAAAATTTGGCGAATCGCGTTGAAAGCTATCGATAATGTATATAGAATACCCAGGGCCTTTTGGACCATATCAGGGCGTAACGATGGCGATTCGACATTTACGATGTTATTAACGACGACGACTCCGTTATTGAGAACCGCAACTGCCCCGTCATTTTTCAATATTTCAACGAATACTGCGTATCAGTATTACAGATTTACGAAAACACATGTTCCCGGTGGGATTTATATTCACGGTAAGACTGACGTAGGACTTCATAGCATACAATTATACATATACGATACTTAAATCGATAAGTATAATTGCCCTTTTTTTGTGAGCTATATAAATAAAATATATACATTGTATATATATTATAAAATGCCTGTGGATAAATTCGGACATACTGATGTTGGATACTCTGAAAGAATAATTGCCGGAGGAGTTACATTGTCTCAAGCAAATGCTACTTTCCTTCGTATGGATGGAACAAATGTCGCGACCGAGAACATTAATTTAGATTCTCATAAGCTTGTAAACGTGTTAGACCCTACTAATTCCCAAGATGGTGCTACCAAAAATTACGTAGATTTAAACAGCGGTGTAAACAAAGTTTCTAAGACTGGTGACGTTATGACCGGCAATCTATTTTTAAGTGTGGGCTCGGATCGTCAACGTAATATGGGGTGTAAGGATCTACGCGGAAACAAACTGTTTGCTTTGATACTGGGTAATCTGTTAAACAAAATAGAAGGTTATTTAAACCAACCTATAACGTTGCAATCGATCGAAGGTTTCTTGTGCAAAGTGGGAACGGAAAATATAATTCGATTCGGTAATTCCTCCAGTAACCATAAAATCGATGTTTACCAAGATATCGTTATGAGACAAAAATCTATTACCGATTTAAAAGACCCCGTTAATCCTCAAGATGCCTCCACTAAAAATTATGTAGATAACGCTCTTAGTAGAGCGGTTAATAATGCTCTTAAAAAATTTCATATCGGATACATACCTATTTTGGAGGCTGACGAAAGTGTTACCGGATTTATGGCAAGTGCTAGTTCAACTGTTACTGACAAGTATCAAGCGTATGGAGCTTTCAATAGTCTAAATGCAGATGGTTCAAACGGAACATGGATCGCGGATAGTAGATCAATCCTAAATGTCTGGCTGCAGATAAAATGTCCTGAGCCGGTTAAAATTTGGAGAATTGCGTTGAAAGCGATAAGACACAACAGAGGCGCATACCAGATTACAAACTGGATTTTAAACGGAAGTAATGATGGATCAACGTTTACCCAATTACTAAGATCGACGCAGGCATTATTAAACACCGATTCTGCTCCGTCATTTTTTAATGTTTCAACGAATACTGCGTACCAGTATTACAGACTTACAGTAACAAGCAACCCCAGTCACACTGTGGTAGGAGTAGAAGTCCTACAATTATACGTATACGATACATAAATTGGGGAAGCAAGTCCGTCACACCAAATGACTCTGGCACAGATACCAGATCATTGCTCCCTGTTGCGAGAACAGTTGTTAATTAAGTCGTTCATCCTAACCATTCATTCATTCATTCATTCATTCGTTCATTACAAACGCACCGGATGATCTTGGCACGTGAAAGATACTTAGGCCTATTGCACACACAAACACACACACGGTGTGTGTGTATACATGTATGTATACATGTATGTATACATGTATGTATACATGTATGTATTCAATAAAACCTGCTCCTGCTAATCCAGCTGCTGCTCCTACTAATCCAGCTTCAGCTGAAGCTCCTGCTGAAGCTGAAGCTCCTGCTCCTGAACGAAGCACGTCATGGGCATTTGCACCTGTGATGCGCATCTGCACTGTTTATTTCAAAATGAGCCAAAATCGAACCAGATATACTACTCTTGTTAAAGCGGGCTATAAATGTCTTGTTGTATTGTATTGTATTGTATTGTATGGTATTGTATTGTAAGTGTTGCTGATGTCCTGCTGCTGATATCGTCGTCAAATCGAAATTTGGAAACCGTAATTAAAACAAGAAGCAAACTATTAAGTGAACGAAGTCGTTAGCAGTCGATAGCTTAGCGACTGGTTTCGACTTGAAAGCTTAACGGCGGCAGATGGCGGCGACGCCGGGACTACCGGTTTACCGAAGAACTTCCTAATGGAAAACATCTTGGAGTTCGAGTCTACGCTGCAAATTGGGAGTGGCACTGTCAACTGCTATTTGTGTAATATAGAGAATGAAGGCAGAACAGAAGACATATCAAGAGCCACAAAGAGATGCTTGGAGTGCAAAGAAAGCTACTGCGACAGTTGTTCAGAGGTCCATCAAATGCAGAAACTGAGCAGAAATCATCACATTGTGAAAATTGGAAGCATAAAAACTGCCCCAAACACATTAATAAACCGTTAAACTATTACTGCACCAACTGCAAGGAAATCGTATGCATCTCGTGTTTTGGTGAAAGTCATAAATTGCGTGATTTTAAAGATGCTGCCACAGTCGCTGAAAACGTTCGTAAAACGATTGAAAATAAATAAAAGAAGATATCGAACTGTGCAGACGAAATGTTGTCAATGAGGAACAGTGTGATGAAGATAAAGACAGATTTTCTGACGAGAATTTTCCAGAAGGAAAACGAAATTCAGCAAAGAAATCAGGAGCTTACAGAGATGATAGATAGAGACACAAAATTACTCTTAGAAGAGATGTCTGTTATTAGAGTCCAGCAATAACTTTGTTGGAAAAATTAAAGGTAATTTTTTAATATTTAGCTAAAATATCTCATCTTTATTTATTAGTGATCGAGTAGAGCTAGAGTAGGAGGAGGAGGAGGAGGAGGGAGAAGAGAAAGAGGGGATGGAAGAGATCAAGGGAGAGAGTGGGTTAAGAGGGAGAAAGAGAGAGATAAACTAAATTTATTAGTGATCGAGTAGAGAAGTTCAGCGGATCGTATTAGTCAGGGCTGAAGTTCAATCGTTTTCTGATTGCTTATAATCACGTAACTTGTCTTCGGTGCTATTGAACCTCTTCGGCCATAAAGGAACTCCTTGTTCCGCCAGCTCGTTCCTCTTCCAGGCAGCGCTGGACATTCTCAGTTGTGGGTGTCTCCACTTGGAATGGACGTCCACCAGAGATGCGTTTATTGCCTCCGAACAATCTACCTGCGTTCTATAAGTCACTTAAGTCTTTTTTCTTTAGCCGTGGCTGGGCTGGAAGCGCTCATGAATAGGTATCTTGAAGGGGCGCTATACAAATTCTCACAATGAATGAATGAATCAATGAATGCATTTCATTTTATATCTCTTAGCTATTATTAAATATTATAAATATATATTAATGGAATTAGTAGGTTGGTCTTATAAATCGGAAAAGATTATAAGAAATATTAGCCAGAATCTCTTGATGAAAATTCAGTTTAATTTCGACTTAAAGTGTAAACATTAACTCCATGTTTATACCATCCTCCGACGATCAGTTGTTTCTTTTCTTCGTCGTAACACAATCTATGTGGAATTGTTATCGTAATCGTAAATGCTCCACGTGAAACGTAAGCGCATGGCACCAGCCTATTCAAGAGTCTATGACTTGTCCAAAGGAGAGTCAAATGGAGGCACGAGTCCGTTTCCAGATCAGGAGGTCCGGTTGACATATTAAGCTAAAAGAACTATTTTGCGCACGATTGGTAATTTTCATTGTGTTATTTAGCCTACAAATTTCGCGTATTTTATTCACTTTAGAGTGTTACTGCGTGGTTTTGCAGGCCTGGGTAAATTTAAACTTGAGTCTCATACGCTGCAAGCAAGGTATGCGTTGTCAACTTCAGTAAGTATGTAAGTAGGATTTTTTAATGCAAAACAAAGGCTCACATTTTACAACAGCTGTTGTTTCCTGGTCGTAGGACCAGGAAAATCCCCAAACTTAGCTGTTGACAAACACAGTAAGCGTTTCCGATGCTCTCTTCCCGAACGTTAACTCATGGAAGAAGGGTGAATCGATTGACGCAGGAAAGGTGACAAATTTGAAGTACAAGCCTAACATCCTACTCGATGAAAGAATAATCATGCCATGATTTTCTTGACAACAGATGCCGTGTGGAGCTGGAATCTTGATTGTCCAATCCTAAGGAATCACAGGCGGAGCACGTGGAAATCCAAACCAGTTCTTTTCTAATTGTAACAAAGTACTAAGGGCGGATTTAACAAGCTCCACCGAACATTTTTTTAAATAGGTCATAAGATATTCTCTTTGTCTCTTTGTGCCGTCGGCTCTAGGAGCCCTAGCGATCGTCATGCCACACAGTCTCCGTTGCCGTCTTGCTACTTCTCCCAGTAGCCCTTGAGTCGCGCTTTGGCCTGGGAGTCCCACCTCAGCGCTCCGGCCTGGGAGTCCCTCCATCCGCGACCATCGGCGTGGTTTGGTGTGTGGCATGACGATTTTCTTGGCATGATTAACAGGGGTGGTTTGCCATTGCCTTCCCCTGGTTTTGCCTGCCGTGCCCGTTCGTTCCCCCTCCTAGGAAGAGTACTTCCTAGGAAGGGTACTAACGGTCCGCACCACGAGAAGGTGGGCACGGAGGACTTTGGTTCACCAGCCCAGGTCGGATCCGAGTCTACGCTCATCAGAGTCGTCGGTCAGGTCGCCTCCCTGCTTTACTCTGTACCAGAGTGACTGGTGAACCTTTGCGGACTATTTTACAACATAAGATATTAGGACCTACTTAATGATAATCACAATTATGTTATACTCTGTAAAGTTCAGACAGATCATCAGATGACATTACCAACCAATCTGATTTTAATTCTACATTTAATTTGTGCGTACTAGACCCGTCTTTTTAATGAAGACCAGTTTCATAATTGAAGTGACGTAGCAATACGCCTTTATTCTCTAAATTTAAAATATCTAATAACAGTCACATTAAATTTTATAATGGATGTGACAAAACAATAACAATAGGCCTAGCCTATATTCTCAAAGTGAAATTTAGAATAATAGACTTTCGTTATTATTACGCGCAAAGAAACACAAAAACGCGAATCTGAGATTTGTTTATTAATCAAAGTGACGCAATAATAGGCCTCGTCTATATTCTCAAAGTAAACTCAGATAAAAATAGACTTATCTCACAATTGAAATGACGTAACGATTACCCAATAAAGACGTAACAGTAAGCATAGCAGAGTTGTTATAATTATAAAATATTAGCAGAATTTAAACTAGTAACTAACGGTTTATTCGATGCTTGAAGTGACATAAAAATGCTCTTAAGTAATAATTTCAGCGAATTAACGAATGATCAATTTCATAGTTCAAGCGACACAATGAATTCGTTCACAGTTTCAGTAACGTCTCATGATGCACGTGCGCAGTCCACAGCCGATCAGAAGTATTGCCACAATGTTAAACAACGATTCTCCTATAATAGTGTCCCAATGTGTGCGTTAATCTGGGCTGGGCAGCAGGTAAGCAGCACAATATTACCGTATAGGCACCTAGCCATGCACTACAGAATTCACCATGATGTAATCGTCCATGCCAATGGTACGTTCTCTTTCTTCCAACACCACTCAAGCGTTCCATCATCACAATAAGCGGTTGATACAAGTACATCGATGAATTCTCACACTCCACTTGAAAGAAGAAAGAAACAGAACGCTAGAGGAACTTGCTATTGACTCGTAGGCCCTATATGGAGTCGGCCTCATAGTTGTCCAGTCAGCGGCAGTTGGATGGTGTTAAACTTATCTCTGAGGACTGTGAAAACGGGGTTCATAGTCTGTCCTACACTTCCATCTACCGACGCGTTTCGTCTACGGTTATCGAGTACCCCCAATAATATTATAATAATAGTATAGGCCTATATTGCCATTTATGTTGCACCCATGCTATGTTATGTTATGTTATGGGTTGGTGAATTATGTTCTACGAGAACTGGGCGCGAACAGCGCCATCTCTAGTTAATAAACAACGAGGCTGACTCAACCGAACAAATTTTCTTCCCTCTGCCGGGGAAGAAATTTTGTTCGAAATTTTGTTCCAAATTTCTGCTCTACCAGCACCCGCTAGCCAACTCAGCAGTGATCAGTACACTGACCGCACACTTTCGATGGGAAGGACGAGACGGCGAGGGAGAGGGACTGGACCACCCGCCATCATATGCCGAGGCCTAAGAAAATGAAGTCGCTGACACTTCATACCCATGGCTGCTTCAGGGCTCTTCTTCTTCTTCTTCTTCTTCTTCTTCTTCTTCTTCTTCTTCTTCTTCTTCTTCTTCTCTTCTTCTTCTTCTTCTCTTCTTCTTCTTCTTCTTCTTCTTCTTCTTCTTCTTCTTCTTCTTCTTCTTCTTCTTCTTCTTCTTCTTCTTCTTCTTCTTCTTCTTCTTCTTCTTCTTCTTCTTCTTCTTCTTCTTCTTCTTCTTCTTCTTCTTCTTCTTCTTCTTCTTCTTCTTCTTCTTCTTCTTCTTCTTCTTCTTCTTCTTCTTCTTCTTCTTCTTCTTCTTCTTCTTCTTCTTCTTCTTCTTCTTCTTCTTCTTCTTCTTCTTCTTCTTCTTCTTCTTCTTCTTCTTCTTCTTCTTCTTCTTCTTCTTCTTCTTCTTCTTCTTCTTCTTCTTCTTCTTCTTCTTCTATTAGATTGCAATAACTGATGATGATGCTGATGATGATGCTGATGCTGATGCTGATGCTGATGATGATGATGATGATGATGATGATGATGATGATGATGATGATGATGATGATGATGATGATGATGATGATGATGATGAAGATGATGATAGTAATAATGTCGCGAAAACTACTTTCGGGGAACCGGACTTCTGTCAAATGTTCAGGTAAGGCAGCTGACGGCTCGTGTCGCGACTTCAGGATGCCTCACGACCGTCGCTAATGTCCGTCGGACTCGGCTTCAGCTTTTTGGCCAAAAGACTTAAAAGAAGAAACGACTGAATTCAACGTCTTTTATTACACAACGACCGAGATTCTTTCTCTCTCGAAAACTGTATCAAATTACCGCATGAGAATAAGTAAAATCAACGTCAACGATCCAAACGAATATCACGAAGAAGAGAGC